>CALSCE010009808.1:127174-175584 GCA_943593645.1 Bovichtus variegatus
ACAGATCTTGATGCATATTCATGCCCAAGACTCCCAAAATCTAACTTTGATTTAATTAGAGCTATTTGTATTTTAAGGGCAAAGGGTCTCCTTCCAACTTAAATCCAGGGTATCTGAGCACATTTATAAATTCAATCAATTTTATTTGTCACATAAAAAGGTACAATTCCAGTGAAATGTAATCCCGCCAGTTCATTCAATTTATGTATTAAAAAGAGTTTAAATGGAATAGGAATAGCAATACATATTTGTGTATGATTGCAGAATGGGCATCTTAGAAGTCTTAGGCAGTGACCTAATTTAGGATCGGACAATGAAATATATTGTGCGAGTCTGAGTCAGTCTGTGTAACGGTACGACCCGTACACACGGAGAGAGGGACTCAATAGCACGACTCAGAGACAGAACAATGATGATGGTAATATACTTTACTGGGTAAAGTAGACAAACAACAGGACATACAAACATGCAGGGGAAATCCAAAGGCAGAGTCGGGTCACAGAAACAAGGTCGATGCACAGGTAGGTCCTAAGCGTAGCAGAACAACAGGTAGGGATCAAGCGAAGACGGAGTCAGGTCACAGAAACAGGATTGAGGAAGCCGGGGAATCAGGAACTCGGGAAACAGGATAAACGCTGGAACTCTTGACATAAGTGTACGAAGACGAACTGGCAACAAGGGACAAACAACACACAGACTATATAAACCAGGAAGTGGGAGGGGATAACAAGACACAGTGGAGATACTAATGAACAGAGTGGAGACAGCCGGGGACAGGAACTAGAAACAACAGACACAAGAGGGAACATACAGTTAACAAAATAAAACAGGAAGTACAAACAACACAAAACATCTAACGAATGGGACGGGACCTGTCTGGCTCTGTAACATCAGAGCCAGACTGCCTTCGCCTCCTGCCCTTCTCTATTCTGTTTTTTCTGCTTACATCTATGGCCATTTTGGCTTCTCCTGAGAGGAAGTTTAGGAGCTGCCACTTTTCCTTGTTTGTCTTTTTGTAGGCAGCTCCCATGATAAAAACACTCTCAGTAAAAACTACATCAAAGAGACTGAAAACCAATGTCAAAAGAGAGAAGACACTTGTAAGTCTCTGTAAATGTTGTAAACATGAAAACAGTCTTGTGAAGATCACAAAATGGACACCGCAGGATTAATAACAGAAATAAAAGTGTTAGAAGCGATCGCACCGTGTAAAATCCTCCACTGGAGGTCGACAGTCCACTCCTTGAGGGGGGGGTTTATATAAAATCCTCCACTGTGGGCCAGGTCCGCTTTCTCCACCCAGTCTGTTCCTTCACACGGTGGAGGGTCTGCTGCACAGGCCATTTCTGTGGATGCTTTTTACACATTTGGCAAAACAAGTTTTTTGTCAGCTATGTGCAGAGACAGTTTGTCCAGGTTAGTGACCTTGAGCAGGGGGCCAGTCAGCTCTCCTTGCCCTGGGCTCAGGTAGATTTCGGAAAACGGGTCTACTGTTTCTGGATCAGCCTTTCCCTGGCTGTAGTTTGTTAGGAGGCTCCTCTCCTCCCCAAAGAGCCTCTGGCTCCAGAGTTCCAGGATCCTCCTGGCTACCCGGACAGATTTCAGACCTAGCAGAGGGCCTGGACTTTGGACACCTTTTATGGTAAAAAAGGGCCCAAGACTTAAAAACACACTGATAAAACAAAGGCAGCCCACTTAAGTTTAAAAATGTAGAATCAGTTAAAAACAGAACAGCATCCAAAAGAAATCCACCATGAGGCATCATCCACCTCTTAAGGCTTTTCTGACTATGAGTCAATATTGGCACGTAGATGTCTTCAGGCCGCAAATCTTATCTAGCATGAGAACTTTGAACAGATTAGAAAATGTATGCTGAAGTTACAACAACTTTATCTTTCAAGGCAAATTTATCAAAATGGCCGTGACACCACAGCAAGGACGTTCCATAAAAAGTCACAATTTTTATAACTTTTCATCGTTCAGGTCTTAAGATGGTAGTGACCAAATTTGAAGTCGTAGGAAAGGTTTGTTAAACTACTCCGCCCTCAAATGTTACAAAAACGCTTTAAAACTCAAAATGTTATTACCTGTTTTGTTTTCGGCATACTTCCAATAGACTTTTTTGTACGGCTCCACCAGTTACATATACAGTAGCTCCCAAATTTCATACATGTAGGTGAAACGCACGCCATGGGCTGTGTTCTAGGTGGCGCTGTTGAGCCATTTTTTCACGCCCATGCAAAATACCAATATTTAACGGAAATGTTCACCATGTTTCAATTTTATGCCAAGTTTAATCGGATCGAATTTTGGAGCATGTTTAGACCCTCATAAATGCAATTAAATGTGGAAAAAATAATTAAATAATAATAATAATTCCTACAATTTTAATGGGGACCTTTGACCCTGACGTTGTCAGTTATTGGACCCTAAACATGACCCTCGGTAGTATATAAATTCTATTAACATAATTCTGAAGTATTTAGGTTGAAAAGTTTGAGAAAACAATATTTTTAATGGCATCTAAGAGTACAAATAGTAGAGAGGCTAAATCTGTGTTATGAGTACAGTACTTGAGTAAATGTACTCAGTTACATTCCACCGCTGAAAGGGTTTATGCTGTGTAAAACAGCATTTAATAACTGCTGTGATTAATAACTTTTGACAACTGAGGGGCGGCAAACATTATTGAAGTTTCTGCAACTACTGTATGTTTGGGAAATATAAGCCATACCACACCTACTACTACCTAATACTCCACACCATGGTATGGCTCCATCCAACTCGACTCGCCTCACACAATTCTGTTTCCCACTGCTGATAGTACCTCCTCAGTGTAGGCGGGGTGATCAGCTGTTTGTTGTAGCGATGCTGCTTGTAACTGCTATGTAAACGGGATACTCGCTAAATGTTTCATCTGTAACCAAACAGTGAAAATCCTCTGGGTTGAGTGGGAAAAAAAATTGATCGCTATTGACGGTAGTTCGCTATATAAAAATGCAGGGTTTGTGCAGGATGTCCCGTTACATGCTAGTGACTATTCTACTCTGAACAATCAGTGGTCAGCAGTGTTTTAACATCACCTATAAGTATCGGCTAAGCTCGCTTGGAACCTTCGCTGAGGTGGTACTAAAAAAAGTACCAGGAACCAGGTACTATCCCTAGTGAGACCAAAAAAGACCGAGCCGAGTAGACTAGAGCCGTACCACGCAGTGGCCACTGTGCAAACCATAGTCAAAAGAAAGACATATGGCTCTTCAGTTAGTGTATGTGTTTTTGCAAAGGAAGCACCGTCTCACCCTGCTGATTGAATGCTGCTTGAATAAATGGGCGTGTTTACAGTGGAAGCTAGACACTGTAAGGAAACATTAGATGGGGGAAGACTCAACAGGGAAAATCAAAGCAATAAATGATAATATTATCTTGTAGGTATCCAGATTCAGCCCCTATGAGTGGACGCTAGAAGAGCCAGAGGACGGAGCGTTGCCACTGACAACTGAATCCACCAATGAGTTTGGGATCTTTAACTCTCTTTGGTTCTCTTTGGGTGCTTTCATGCGGCAGGGTTGTGATATCTCACCAAGGTTGGTATGGCAGTTAGACTCTTCAGATTCCTTTCATAAGAATGAATGCACTTCTGATATACTGTATTATGTTCAACATGATTTCACAGTGGCTGTTGAGACTGTCAGAGGGACTGTTTCTGAGGTTGTAGTTATGGATCAAGTTGTATTGGACTGCTCTATATTGAAAGGCTTTTCTAAACATTTGTCAACTGTGATTAATATACATGAGGGTGAGATAACCACCCTGGTCAAACCATGAGCATGTGCACCTCTGATATGACAACTTGTCTTCTGGTTCGACAAGATACTTCGATTCAAAACATTAAAAAAGAAGGTTATTTTCATGGTGGTTGTTGGTACAAAGCACATTACTTTGACACCAGGACTGAGATTAACATTATACGTCATCTTCAAGTCAGTGTTGGCTTTTAAGATATTCAAACAAGACCGCAAACTTTCCCTAACCTCCACCACATCTATTAGTTCCCCAAACATAGCTACTGTATACTGTTATACATGACCAGGATGTTTCCCTGACCTAAACCAAGTTCTTAGAGTTGCCTAAACAAAATCGTAGAAACACACTGTATATTATTAAAGGAGAAAAAACAAATATTCACATGGAGTGTGTTGCACATATGATTAATACGAAAATTTCGCGTTGGCAGTAATCATTTTGTTGATAAATTCAAAATATAAAAACAATATTATTTGTCTGTCCTGTATTAATCCAGGAAGCATACTATTGTCAACAAATGTAATTAGAAAATGCTAATTAGTTGTATACGTACATAATGTTTTAACAGGGTTGTTGATATTGCCTGGTGACGTGATGTAAATAAAGTAAAAATTGTAATAAAATGTTACAGACACAGTAAAACACCACTCCTGCCTGGATGGTGCAATACCGAAAGTGGAAGTTGTTCCTCTAGCATGCTGTTGGCAGAAGTCCCACAAGTACCTGCCACATTGGTTGTTTCTCCTATACGGCCAAAGTGAAACCAGAACTTCTAGGTTCTGTGCAGGAAGTCAGATATTTTAAGATACATTAATATTTGGAAAAACACAAACTACGAAAAAACACAGCCCTATAACCTAACTCAACAGTAAGTCATGTGGTTCACTCCATTTGTCCACATTGTGAGATTTAAAAAAAACAAATGTGTTTTAATTTATTAAGACAAATGAATGAAGAATTAGAGATTGTACGAAGAAACAAAAGCTAATGTGGGGTTTGGCTTTCTATTAGCAATGACTGCTATGTCCAGAGGGCCCGGTTCTAGACTGCTTTGAGTCACCAACAACTAGTGGTAATATCATATGAGTGTTCTTTAGGACTGTAAGCTATAATATGCACTGTTTTATGTTTTTACGTAAAGCTATCTCCCAACAAGTAAAGGCAGCTGTCCACAAGGATATGGGGTCAGCCAGTGGGAGAAAGTAGCCAGGTCGGGGGTTCAGGGGTATTTCCTCCCAAAGAAATTGTTTAGCCATAAAAGCACACATTTGGTGGCCTCTGGCACATTCTAATGCCACTATTCCACCCTATACACTGAGCTTAATTTTGCCTATTTTAGTTTCCTTACCCGGTTGTAGTGAATTATTGTTGTAAGGACAATTAGGCTTCTTACAGTCTGTACATAGCGATTCATATTTAAAACCACTCCTTTTTATGACTGATTAAAACTGGTAATTAACAATAGACCATATATATATATTTTTTTTATCATCTCTATTGATCATTTCTACACTTATGGTCAGTAAGCAGGTATGATTTAAGAATACATATTCACTTTGTTCGACACAAACAGGAGAAAACTACTCAATCACATGATAAATAAAAATGTAAACCATGGATAAAATGTATGATGGGAAAAAACATTGCTCTCAACAACCAATGTTTTCCCACAAGTCGAGTGTCCGCTCTCTACTCCTTCGCAGAAAACAACCTCTGAGCTGGGAGCATACACACATATACATTAATATAGTGCATGTGGGACTGGTACAGGCAATGAGGCACGTTTCTCTATCATCATGCTCGCATTGTTTTGAAGCAGAGCTAGTGGTTGTAAAATGTACATGCATAGCAAATCTCAACTTGGTAACCAAAACTTTTATTATAATGCAAAATTAATATAATAAAGTAGTCGAATAGAAAGCTGATCAGAAAAGTGAAAAAACTCTCTTGTTGCATCTCCATTTTTTATAGGGCCAAACTGAGCACTCTGAAATAATATGTTTTACTAATATCTGAGTGGAATTTGTATGATTAGTTGAATCAACAAGGACAAAATTAAAAAAAACATTTCTTATTAGAATAATTTTGTGTTGGTGGGTCAAGTTATGAGACTAATAATAGCACACTTTGGTTTGTGTGTGTGTGTGTGTGTGTGTAGGTCTCTGTCAGGTCGTATAGTGGGGGGGGTGTGGTGGTTTTTCACTCTGATCATCATCTCGTCATACACTGCCAACCTGGCAGCCTTCCTGACGGTGGAGAGGATGGTTTCTCCAATCGAGAGCGCTGAAGACCTGGCTAAACAGACAGAGATAGCATATGGAACCCTCGACTCTGGATCCACCAAGGAGTTCTTCAGGGTAAGGACTCGCAATGGTCACAAATGGAATTTTCACAATTAGACAGAAGATAACAATGGCTACACAAAAGTGTACAAGGAGGATTGCTGTGTTTACACTGTCCCACTGATCAGCAGTTGATGGAGGTAACACTCCAAGGCAGGGAAAAGATAAAGATTGAAACATTGATTTAAATAAAGCAAGTTTTGAAATGTTCTAAAAGTTGTCTTTATAAATGTTTTATCAGCGCATATATTAGGCCTCATTGGTACACATTTCCAAGAAAACTTTTTTTTTTTAGTGTTCCATCTGTGTCTTTCTCTTTTTTTAGCGCTCTAAAATCGCCTTGTTTGACAAGATGTGGCAGTACATGAAATCAGCAGAGCCTTCCGTCTTCGTCAAGAAAACGTCGGAGGGCGTCTTGCGCGTCAGGAAGTCCAAAGGGAAGTATGCCTACCTGCTGGAGTCCACCATGAACGAGTACATCGAGCAGAGGAAACCTTGCGACACTATGAAAGTCGGAGGAAACTTGGACTCCAAAGGCTATGGCATCGCCACGCCCAAAGGATCCCCATTAAGGTGGGTGGATCAGTATAACAATGCTGGCCAACCTGCACTGCCATGTACCATTCACACTACTAACCTGCTGCCTAGTAACTGTCCTTCTCCCCATTCACAGCTCATTTCTCCACTCTCGAAATCTTGTTTGAGACATTTGTAATAGTCAACTTACAATTGAGAGTAGATTCAGAATTTCCCTCACTCAGTGCTCTTAAGCCTAGTAATGATCAGAACACTTGCTGACCACCGGCTATAGTAGTCTATAGTAGTAGTAGTAGTCTTTAGTCAGTGTGTGAGCTGTGGCTGTGTTCATGTGCAGCCATGCTCAGGAAAAAAAAACACCATGGGGAGCAATGTAGTAGGGTCCCAAGCCTTAGTGCCAATTGGGTGTTGCAGTATGCGAGTGTGATGAATGGGGCATGGCGGCTTACTCGTTGTTATAATAATCCACCTACCCTGATGACATCATCTCAGTGGTTTGTATTTTTTACCATGGTTACCACCTCTGACCAATGGCTGGTGGTGGTTGCCGTGACAACTGGGGGAGGGCTGTTAAAGTTTTAAATTTCAGGTCTTAAAGAAAAACTTCATCACAAAAATTCTAAGGATATTTTGTATGAAGAGTAAAGTTAGTATTATTTAGTCACATGATACAATGATCAATTTGAAATATTCTCAGCCAACTGCTGCTTTATCTATTTATCCATTAATACTGATGTTATATTCTTTCTAGTAAGTATAATTTGGTTTCAGGTTCTTCAACAATGATGATGAACTGGCTCTTTAAGACCTGGATCATGTTTGTTTGATTGTTGTTGTCCATGAGTATATGACCCAAACGAGTGTGTGTCTCTGTCTGTCTGTCTGTCTGTCTGTCTGTCTGTCTGCCTGTCTGTCTATGTATGTGTCTATGTTTTCCATTTGAAATGTGCTGTGTCTCCTTTTTTTTATTAAACATGTTTTATTTCTATATTATAGGTACAAATGTTAAACATATAAGATTTTAGTCATGATCCAAATCCCTCAGAAGGTCCTGATTATTTCCAGTTTGAAACCCAGAGATTCTATCTTTGCTTACTGCTGTCTCTCAGCATTAAAAGTAGAACGTTTCTAAGTGGCTTGGTAGCAAGAGAAAAGGTGTGTTTTTTTGGATATTGCACTACCAGGGGATAGGTATCTGATTTATACAGGCACGCAATCTTAAAATATTATAGATGATAAGACACTTTGGTTTCGCTGCACTGTATGTGCTACGGATTTGTCACCTTGACACCGTGAGCCCAACGGCTGTAGGTAACTGGTGATGTAGCATGTAGTCTATTTGAAAGGTAAACAGAGAGTCATGGTTAGGGATGCTAATTTAGAATACATTTTTTGACCGATAGCCAAACCTCGTTAACCAATCATTAACCGTTAACTAACAAGATTAGTGCCTTGCATGCAGGGGTGCTTGAGTTGAAGTACCTAACAAGCCACCAAGCTACAACGATAACTGATGCACAAACAGATTGAATCCATAATTTATTGCCAGTTTCCGTGTACGCAAAACAAGCAGTTCAACCTTCGAGGAGAGTTAGCAGCCACGATGTTGCGTGCATTGTCTCAGACACATGCAGCCACTTGGCCGCTCAGGCTCCATCCGCATCAATTAGTTTAGCTGCGAGGTTGACAGCTGTGGCAAAATATTTATTTAAAATGTTATACCAGGATAGGTCTCATTGAGATTAATAATCTCTTTTTCAAGAGAGTCCTGGCCAAGATAGGCAGCAGCACAGTTATAGACAAATCAAAACACAATCACAATCATAACATTAACAATCAAAGCATTTTACAGACACAGTGGCAGTTTTGTTTTGCAGCTGGTTCCAAGCAACAGGAGCAGCCTAACTAAAAATGTTAACTTTGACTCTATTTTCAATACAGTAAGTACCAAATATTAATAATAATATTAATAAGTGTGTTTTTTCAGTAAACTTGGTAGAAAATTACAGATCGTTACATATATTAGTTAAGAAGAGTTAGGTAAAAACATATATTTTTCTATTTGCATCGTTCTTAAAGAAACCAGATTATTCAAATGAAATGAAAATAAAACGTGACATCCTTTTCTTTTGACTTTTAAAGCGATGTCAGTTAAATATGATGTGTGGCACAGTTGCACCAGCTGTCCACTGCTTTGTTATATCACTGTATTTGTCATATTATCTGTTATCTGTCAGATGAGCATAATGACACGGCCCCATTCTTTCGCCTGCATTTGTGCATGTGTGACCGTGACAGTGTTCATGACAACTTATATATTCTACTTTAACGTCACACGTTTACAGAGACAGCCAAGCAGTGTCACTGTCCTGCTACTTACAGACTGCACCACATTTTTTATATCTTAATGTTAGTAAGGATCCAGTTACACGTGTGTGTGTGTGTGTGTTTGTGTGTGTCTGTGTGTGTGTGCGTGTGTGTGTTTGTGTTGAGCTGCTTGCTAGTCACTGAGTGTTTTTCACCTTTGTGTCTTTTCAGCACACTACAGATGGCTTTATGGTTCTGTCTGTGCCCTGCCTTCTCTCTCTTCTCTGTCTCTGTCTGTTGGCTCTGAAAAATATATTTGTTCTCCAGAATGTTTTTTAGTGATGAGTGCAGTTGCTTGTATTTGTTGAATTTGCAATTAAAGCTGCATTAAGCGAACACCAAAGTGCAGTAGAAATGTATAGTAATTAGTCTGATATACTCCAGTATATTGACTAATCAAGTTTACAGCTGATCTATTAGCTTAAACATGAACATCCCAAAGAAGTCCTTGCGCAGCCAATACACTGATACAGTAGTTAGCTGCTGGGCCCCTGTTGACTCCCTGTTCCTCCGCTTCTCAGTGGAATGTGTACTGTTTTCCTCTGCTTTTTTCAAGACAGGACATCAAAATCAGATAATAAAGCAGCACGCACCTGAAGGTCCTTATTATGCCAGGTTATATTCAGTGCTTTAGTATTGCATAATGCTTTGCACACGTTGAACCTGGGGCTTTTTTTTGGGGGGGAGGGGGGCTCCTTTGTCCTGTTGGTATTCTAGTTGTGTCTGTTTCTCTGGGTCCTGGTCCTCATACATGGATATATGAGTTTGCTTAATTTGATTTGATTGTGTTTGATTTGATTTGGTTGTTGATTTGACACAGATCTGGGTTTTACAGTTTATCAGAAGCCCAAACCTGTAAAAGTGTAGCTGTTTTCAGAAGATTTAGAAGTTAGCTGACTGACAATAATTGAATATTTTGGTTAGCTAACATTATGTATTGCTGGTTTAGTTAAACAATGTTTGAAGAACTGGGCCCAAACTTGAGCCATCAACTCCTGAAAAATGTTTTTGTATTTCTTCTGGTGCACTTTGAGAGAAAAATTAAAAAGGCAAGATAAACAATGTTGTGCTTCTGTAAACAATATTGTGGTCTGGTAAACAATTTAATCATAAACTCATAGGTTGTATAGATATGAATGGTAATGACACAGCAAAAAACAAGTCACCCCCGAAAGCATGGCAAAGGAGGCTCTGTGTTTCAAGGCGGGTAATTGTGAAACTGTGGCAGGCCTATTTAGACTGTAGGTAATTAATGGAAAACACTGGATTAGTCATATGGAAAATTAGAACCGGGCAAGTTGTAGCATGGTTGACTTCATTTTCTGACATTGTACGTCTTGCGATGTGACTATTGCCCATACAGACATGCAATGTCAATGCTGAAACGATATATCTTGCAGCCCTAGTTTCACCATTTGTTGTTGAATTTGCCTTTCCAGCATTTCTTTATGGGCAGGTAACATCCAATCAGCTTAATTGAACTTGTCAGTCAAGAGTGATTGTTTTTCAATTGGGTGTGGTCGTTGTAGTAGGTGGGGGCTCAGTGAGAAGCACTCGGAGTGAACCAGATGGACTTAAAGATGTTGAAAGAGCTACAGTGTTGAGTGACTCTGTGAGATCAGCAGCCTCAGCAACCCTTTCACATTACTTGGCTCAATTTAAAGGATATCGCTTAATGGAGCTTTAAGTCCCTTTGATAGATCAACTGTATGACTGCTGTTGTTGTGCTATAGCATGGTAGAACCAGAGACATATTTTTTTCAGTTTAACGACTTAACGAGGAAATATTTTGAGTCAGAACTAAATACTGGTGGAATTATTCACTGAATTACTGCAAACAGTATCTTCCACTTTTCCCATGTCTTTGCTTCTAGCATGATCCTACCGTTGTCATTTAATGTTTTTTCTCCCCTATTGCCACTATTGCATTCAAAGTGGATGATTGATGTTATAATGTCAATGGCGGGTTCAGTTCAGAAAAAAAAAAATCACACACACAACCATTTGGCATGTGAAAATCATCATAGTCAAATTTGAAACAAAAGTATAGAAATGATTACTCAGTCAATGACAAATGAGTTGGTGACATTATTCAGTATCTGTAACCAATTACATGTGAGGTGAACTGAGCCTGTGCCAAGTTATTAGTTACATTTTTACACCACATCATATAGAGGGTGTTTTAGATATCTTAAAAACATCAGCCTGCATTAATCACTTCGTAAATACATGAAGTCTGCTTTTTACAAGCTTGCTTGATTCACTAGGGAACAAAATACCACACTCCATTAGCACCAATTTCACCGCCTATTCATCCTGCCATTACATCATTACTATTATGTAAAAAGCTCTTCCTGCTGGATTGTCTCTTCTCCTTTTCAAGAGTTAATCAGTAAATGTTGGCTCTTTAAAAGATACAAAAACATTAAGCACTTGAATGTTTGCACAAAGATATATAAGTCTTATCTACAGATTTAAATCAGTCTTAGATTTCCTCTGGTGTAAATTAGTGAAACTGTTAAACAGAAATGAAGACTAAATAATTATTTGATGCCTTAAATCATTCACGCATTCTTAAAAATGATGCTGTGTTCATGTTATGTGGAAAGACTACACAAAGTAACCCCAACATAATTTTTCTAACTGAGTTGGGTGTTTCACTATGGGAGATATATACCACTCCTGGACTGCACAAACTCTCTCCAAGCCTCAAAGCATGTTGATCAGGGTAGCCTGTAAAATGTGTGTTTCTCACAAATCACAAATATCCTGTACTGACACAAAGTTGCCATGATACTGGTGGAATTAACCCTCAAACCTTGAGGGGGCTTGTATACCATTACACCAAATATATGGCCTCCACAATCCAGTGGGACAGCCTCTGGTGGAATAATGGCTTGTCGGTATGGGGAGTGGCCCAGGACTTAAAAAGCAGATAAGCTTCCCTGAATCCTTCTGTCCTGCTCAGATGCACATGCAGAACCCAAATGTGTGAGAATGGTGGTGGGGGAAAAGCTGAAAGATCCATATTTTGGAAAACCTATAGGCTGAATCCCATTTAGGAATAAAATATGCCTTGGGCTGCAAGCACAAGAGTTGGTGGGTCCCTCCATTGACGGAGAGCCACAATGCAGGACAATGTTACTTAACCCTGCACCCACAGTTGTAATGACGTTACCCGATGTTGAAAGTCCCTCTTTATAAGAAGCCCCATTTCTCAACGTGGACATGGCTGCCTCCACACACACGCTAAATACCATTGGGGCTGGTGAAAGGCCAAATGGGTTGGTTTGACACGTGTAGGCCTTTTCCTGGTGGGTGCACATTTTGCTGTGCGAATGTGATGTGAAAATATGTGTCTCAAATCAAATGAATCACAACAGCAGAGAACTTTGTGTGGCAGCATTCTGCCAACATTCTGCAGTGATATCTCAGTTATGGGCTGCTAGTCAGTCTGTTTTCCAACTGCCTATGTTCTGGCACCCCCCTGCCTCCCACACACTGCAGCAGCAAAGCTAGTCTTGGGTACCTGAGGGGCGCAAAGGATGTGTTGTCAGAGGGTAAGTAGAGGTCAAAGGCTTCTCTTTCCTGCTTCCTGAGGGTGCTGCTCTTTTTCATTTTCAGAAGGTTAGCCACTGAAGGCTCAACTGCTGGAGTTTGGCCAGCCCCAGCTCCAGCTTTGAGCAACCTCTTGAAAGAGCTGGATCAGTAACAGCCTATTTCATTCACAGTTGGGGTGCTTTCACCTAACTAACCTGTTTGATTCTGTAAAAACTCAGGTACAGTTCATTTGGGCTGGTGTGAAAGCTGTTTATCGGACCCTGCAGCGGACCAAACAACCGAACCAAGACCGCTTGACTCTGGTGCGGTTTGTTTACGCTGTGAAAGCAAACAAACCAACTGAA
This sequence comes from Bovichtus variegatus, assembly GCA_943593645.1. NCBI lineage: Eukaryota > Metazoa > Chordata > Actinopteri > Perciformes > Bovichtidae > Bovichtus > Bovichtus variegatus. Next base: position 140,130 of record CALSCE010009808.1, read on the forward strand.
GGATTTTATGATAGCTGATATGTGGTTTTTAGTGTGATTTCAAAAGCTAAACTGCTAATAAATCCATCTGCTGATTGTGAAATATGTTCAGGAAAAGCAATCTTATAAATGATCTATATAAGGCCATGTATATAACCTATTTCTGCAAATCATTTGGTAACCATGGTAACACATGCATGTCAGCACGGGTATTTTCCCTGATTAATAGCTCAAAAGCTGTTAAAACTGCTGTGCTTGTATCGGACTGAATAAATTCACACATCGAGGCACATTGAAGCTGGGCTCAAGCACATTGACCATATGCTTTAATTCACTATTCTCTACAACTGAGTGTGGTTGCGTATATGCAGCAATAACGACTCTATACCACTAGTTATTACTTTGGCACAACCTGAATCTGCAGTGGGAGGCTGCTTGGATGCTCTAGGGAGAAGAACTCGTCCAGTCTGTTTTTGTTTTGTTTAGCTAATTGACTCATTCAGTTGATGCCGTTGTAAATGAAATGTTGGACGTATCAGATTTCAGCTGAACAATGTTGGCAAATAGTTTGACACAAATCGTTGTCTTTCGAACTTGACTAACGCAGCTAACCAGGCAAAGCCAAATGGCATGATACAGCTTATAGAGAACAACAACGGGTGCTTGCACTGCCAAAACTTTCCTGGTAAAACTCATACTCCAGAATTTCTGTTCCGCTTGTGTGAATAGCCGATACACAGCATACCGAAAGGATGTTAAATACAGAAGGAAATGTCCTGTACAGAATGGTTTGGAACAAATACGGGTACGGTTACACCCCTAGCGCCCGCGCCTATTTTTAAACGGTTCCCAATGGGAAAGAGTGCATGCCTTAGAAAAAGGGCCCTCTGACGTTTTTGTGCTACTGCGCTGAGTGTTTCTTGTTGAAAATCTCTGAAATTTTCAGAAAAGCATTGGTGTCTTTACTGTTTTTCCTATCATACAATGCGGTTAGATTGGCTTCCTAGCGCCCTGCCAGCAATTTTCTGCCAGAGAAAAACGCTACATGGACACACATTATTCATAACATGTGAACGATTTGCAGTCAAATAATAGTAATAATGACCAGTTATTTCTTTGTGAGCTCTTTGTGACAGCAAAGAAAATTTATATACACAAGAGAAGCACTAAAGTGCTGCATAAACTTCTGCCAGTCACTGGAATTTTATAAAATTCCTGCAGGACGACAATCGTTAAAACTGTCCACTCAACGAGTTGCCTGTCAGTCTGTATAACTTCATGTTTACTAGTATTGATACGTTTGTAAAAAGTTAGTGTGAACAGGAATCAGACCAGAACTAAAATGCAACAAAGTATGTTAGGCATAGATCCAAGATAGCCTTGATGAGCTGAGGGAACTAAGTATTGTTTCTCATGGGAAGAGGCCAATAATGACTTTAGGGGGGTTTGACTGGTATGTCACTAACAGATGTGTCAAAGGAGCTTCCGAAGCATTTCCCATAGTGAAAACACAGAAGGAAGTTAGAAAAAAAACACTTTGTTTTACAAGCTTGTAACTTTCCTACTACTTCCCAGGTATTTAACCTCGAGTGAGACTAAATTGCACAAACCAGGACGCTCCACCACACAGTCACTATCATCATCTGAAAACAAAACAGAAAGAAAATTACAACATATTTATGTTTAATGGTTAGATTTGATCACTTCTTGGCAATTACAAATATGATATATGTTTTATGCAGTGTATATACATTATAAAGATACAGATGGATACCCAACAATAAATCAATTTATTGTGTTATTTGTATTCAGTTGGACTGGCAATAGGATGCCCCACCACCAACTACCAGAATAATCTAACTTTAAAACAGATTTCACACTGTTGAATACCATCCATTCCAAATACATTTAATATAGATAAAGTGACCCTATTATGGATAATATAAAGTAAGCATAGTTAATATTTGATACATAAAAAGCTATATATATTGGCGAGTGTTATTTATTATATCAGGATATAAATTAATCCTGATCTGGGTGAAAACCAAGAAGAACCATTCCTTAGTTTGATTGCATGCATAACAATTTAGTGCTTATGCTACAAACTTTATTTGCTCCTAATCCATTTGCCTCACCAAAGTATTCATGACTGAACCTGTGCTCTGCTGAAATGACCAGTAGATCTAATCATGCAATCATTTACCATAATTTCAAGTGAAGCTGGCTTAGAAGAAGATGATTAGTGATGCAGGCAAATAGTTTGACTGTGATGGGATGGGGAATAGCAATAGGGAATGTATGGTTGGGCTGTGATGGGATTTTATGGGATCTGAATCCAATATTGAATTAGATTAATAAATCAAAAACCCTTTCAAATCCCTTATCGAGTCTTATTAGGGTCAGTTATGAACATTTGAAAATAAATTCTGCACTTGAGATTTGAGGGCCAGCCTATTTAATAATTACAGCCTGTGGCTACAAATAAAAATAAGTATCTAACACATAACGTGTGTAGACTATTGACTTTTGTACACTACCTAATCCAAATACTAGAAGTTCTGATTTAGAAATATTAAGATGATGTCTTAAAATTCTAATATATGAATCTACGTCTAGTTCAGTATTCTGAAACTGACATAACACAACTAGATTCTTTCTTTCGAGACGTGCTGTTGAGTGATGTAGGTGCTCCTCTTTAAAAAGAAAAGTTACCTTTGGCTTGTTTCACCATCAATGTGTTTCTTACCTTAACTGAACAATTTTGACGCTAACTACAACCTGTCATTTTCGGCGACGCTTGACCAACCAAAACTGAACCAAACTCTCATCAGTCATTTCTGATATGCAAAACCATAGATTAACTTTAACTTAAAGGAAAACTATTGTTTATTACAGCTTTGGTTTTATTTTTTGTTGTTTGGCTATCAGTTCTAACAGTTATACTCACATTGGAACATGGTGACATCACTAAAAATGGGGAGGTCAGATGATCACATAGGTTGTAAACAAACTCCCAGGTTAGTCAAATTTATCTGAAAGGGAAAATGAAGGCAAGTGGTAAACATTTTACCTAAATTTTCTGTTGTAAATATCTATCACAGTTTACAGACCCACCTCTGGTTCAACTTGTTGTACATACTTAAGGTGTTTCCTTTTAGTTCGCTTGTCTACAACCTTTCTGATCATCTGACCGCTTGCTTTTGTGCCCTGTTGTATGCTTTTATTTAGTGATGTCACCAGATTGAAGATCTCAATTACTTTGGTTAGTATGTTATGTAATTTACCATAATAGTAACAACATTTACATTGTAAGATATAAGCTGCAGTTGGCAACATCTGACATTTCAAATGGCAAAAAAAACGGTCAATGCCAGCTAACAATGATTTATGCAGTTTTTTTTATAGTGTTCTTTGATAATAACAGGAGAAAAAAATTATTCAATAAGAAATTTGTTAATCAATCAAAAAACAGCTAAGAGCACTCAGTCCTGTCTTTATGGGTCCTTAAAGCCATATCAAGTGATTCTGACTTAGACATATTATTCAACATTCTTATTTCCATGGGTATTCAGCAGGTTGAGCTTAGCTACTAAGACATGCTAATCATATCAAATACTGATGAGAAGCATTCCAGCTGTATATATTCTGTTAATGCCAAAGCTTAATATTTCATGCTACTAGCATGCATACCAGCAGGAGGACTGACATTGACCACAACAACTGCTAACAGCCACTGTGTTCATGTAGAAATGCTGTGAACCTGGCGGTGTTAAAGTTGAACGAGCAGGGGCTGCTGGACAAACTGAAAAACAAGTGGTGGTATGACAAGGGAGAATGCGGCAGCGGAGGAGGGGAGAGCAAGGTTAATATACACACACACACACACACACACACACACACCAAAACACAAACATGAAGGTACACTGGGTTATCAGGAAACATTTTTTTAAAGAAGCAGCACAGTTATAACGCCACATGTGAAGGTAGCAATGTTCTGTAGCTGTAGCCTTTCACATACACCTAAGAACAAATGAATACTCATAGATGTTAAATATAGATACTGAATTTGGTAGTTGATAAACACCACCAACAGGTAGCGTTCTAGTCTGTGCTGCTTCTTCCACAGATGTGTTGCACCCTGTTTGGTTGAGGTCAGGGTTAGGGCAGACTTCATGGGCAAAGTCAGGGTCAGGTGACCTCATACCAGATGGCAGCAACAGTGCAGGAGAAGGGCTGTTGATAAATAGTTTGTGCAACCTGGACAAACCTGTTTATCTATGGCTCTGGCCTGGAGGAATACTACTGCTGAAAAAACAGAAAGGCTTTTTACTGCAGCACCTCTCATTCTCTGTCCCTGGGGCCAAACAGAGTGTCCCATGCAATACAGGACTTCATTTGTGCAGCTTTGTCTAATTAATCACAGTAATAACAGACTAAAAGGTCTTCACAACAAAACATGTTAGCATTTGACAATAGATGGGAAGAGAACTTACATTTTTGCTCTCAAACGCTCTCCTGCAAAATTATAATCAAACATTTTGGCATGGTATTTAAATTACAAGTAATGTGACAAAATATTATAAAACCAAGCTTTAATGTTGTATCATTCATGTGGGATGACGCAAACATTAGCAGGCTTGGTCTCTCGACTAGAGTGTGAGAATTGCTGCCCCACTAATAACATAAGATAACATTGATAATGATGTTATTTATGTTATTCCCATTAAAGAGTGCCAGTAAACCTTGCCGTATTGAAACTGAATGAGCAAGGGACCCTAGACAAGATGAAAAACAAGTGGTGGTACGATAAAGGAGAGTGTGGCTTCAAGGACTCCACCAATAAGGTTAGTTGTCTATGTCTGTGGATCACTCAAACACACTGTCTGGCTCACACATTCAACATGCACATGTAAGCTTGATTCTATATGTATCAGGAAAATAAATTGTATCCAATTTAAGATTACAGTAGTCCCATATGTATACATGTGCAAACTTGAAAACTTGGTTAAGTACAGGTTAGTTCCAACTCTATGTAATGTCAAGGACACCCCCAGGTTAAAGCATGGAGGTTCAACTGTGAAAGTATAAGTATAATACTGATAAGAAGAATAAGAAGTGGTGTCCTGAAAACAGAGGCTCTGTTCACACATGGTATTAAAATGTGTCTTGGGTGATCCGATCACAAGTGGACAGCTTTAAGTTCAGGTGTGAATGCACTTGAACACGGCCGAATCTGTATTTTTTTCATTTCTTCTTTTTTATTTTCCAGCAGACTAGGCACAGGAATGGCCATGCTGCCTCCCACTGGTTAAAAGCAACAACTCATTTGGTCTTTGCAAACGGAATTGATAGATGTGTTTATTTGCCTATAGAGTAACTGAGATCTGATCACAAGTGGTCAGTCAAGATGCATGTGGAAATGCATTCTAATGCCAGGTGTGAACTGACATAATTACAGCTGTCCACTTTTGATCAGATCACCCAAGGCGCATGTACCAGATGTGAACATTGCCAGAGGGGAACTTCTCTGTTAAACTCACTGTGCATTAGCAGTTAGGCTCACGGAAGTGTCTGTTTTAACACTTGAGTATGTCTATCTGAAACCCTATTTAAACACGAAGTTTTCAAGGTAATGCCTGCAAAGTAAGAGATGGAAATTGAGATTTTTTTTAAATCACTGTGTTGTGGACTTTTAGGAAGGTTGGCTTGTTGAGGCAAGGCAATCTTTTTGTTTGTTAGGTTTTTTTTGTTATTTGTTTCCCCCAATTCCGAGGGTTTATGCATGTGGGTCTCTGCTCTACCAAAAGCTGCACCCAGACCCTTGAGAGGGGCCTGGCCTTTTTGAGGAGATGTACTAATCTCAATCTCAAACAGCCCACAGACCTTCCAGGTGGCGCCATGTTCATTACGGGATGAAGCACATGTATTATGTTTAGATTTGTTTGGATCAGTTTATTTATTCATCTCTTTGGCCCCATTTACATTTCCCTTGACTCCTCGGATCCAAAACCCAAAACAATCTTACATGAGCAATAAAATGAGCTCAGTTCGGTGAAATCACCACGGGAGTCAATCCTGGCGGCAAAGTAAATCTGCAAATGGTTTAATAGTGCGGGGTAACTTGCCAGCCACAGTAGCTCGTCAACTAGCCTCGTAAGTCATTATGACCAAAGCTTCCAGCACGACCTATTTCACAAAAACTCGCAAATTAATAACCAATAATTGAAGAGCAGTGACTGAACCGTATGAAAAGGAACATTTTAATAGATTAATTTATCAAGTAATATCCGATTTAGTAAAAACTGTTGTGGTTTGACAATCCTACTAGAGGTGGAGAAAGATAAGTATTATAAGAAGATCTTGATCTAAAGGCAAAGGTGTTTATACCTATTCTGAATGGCCACACTGGTGAAAAGCCTCCAATCAGATGGAGAGGGGAAATGTGATGAATCAGAGCCAGCATCACTAAACTAGTAAATTATACAGTGTATGTGATTTGGCTACACTATGCTATGACATTAAAAGGAAAGCAAGAGTTAGATATGTAACTGGTCGCAGGTTGAATATTTAATATTAACAAAGTCACTTTTGACCTGAGATGAAGTAGGACATGCCTGCCTACATAATCCCACATCATCATTAAAGATGTCCTTAAGGAATCTACTCGCCAAGATTCCGAGTGAGAGAAATCTCTTGTGGTGTTCCAGAGTACATAGCACCGTGGTTACATTCGTAACTCTTGGTCTATTACATTCTTCCTGACCACCAGATGCAGTTTTTAAAACTGGATGACCCAATTACCTCAACAATCCACCTCGAAAGACATTGTTTGGACAAGATACGCCCTTTCCTAGAGTCCCCATAGCAGTCAAACAGGCCATCAGAGTGGAGAAAGCCAACAGTTGCCTTTATATAAGGCCTCAAGTCCCTCACCAGGCAGAGTAATTCTGTTGAGATAGGTTACTCATCCTGTAGGCATGAGGGGTCATAAGCTGCTAGCTCATTGATCTGGTAAAAGTGGCCCTGAGCCAGCCTCTTTGGGAAGAATGATGGGTAAGGCCAAATTGCCAAGTTCCAGTGCATGGACGCTTCAATTACTACCAAGGCATGAAGCTCACTCAATGCTGTTGCCATCGCCTGAAGAAAAACAACCTTTTCTGAAAGCCATTTTAACCCAGACTGCTCAAGGTGCTCAAATGGGGGGTGAGGAAGGACTTCCAGCACCAAAGGCAGGTCCCATGAAGGAACCTTGATAGCTTTCAGGGGGGTCTGCTGCTGGATCCCTTTAAAAAAAAGAAAAACAAAAAAACAAGAGTGTGAGAACCCGCAGTAAGATTACACACTCTATTATGCCTGGCCGAAATCGTATCCACATAGTAGAATCAGTGAGATTTCTTTCAAGCAAAGAGTGCAAAGAAACACAATAATATCGGCTCAGAGAAACTCCCAGATAAATCTTTATGAGCTTTACGCCACTCCGAAAGTATCTTCTAATCGTTGACATAAACTGCCCTGGTAGAGGGAGCTCTTGAGTCCATGATAGCTTGGACTCCCTTCTGGTTGCACGCCATTAGGTCTGGGTCAGGCCCCTCAGGGGCCATGCCCATAGCTTCAGGCATTTTGGGCTCAGATGCCAGATGTGGCCCCCAGTCCGGGACGACCAACAGATGTCTGTTGTTGACTTGCTGAACTCTGTTTGGCATTAATGTAAATAGTGGAAAGGCATAGAGGAGGCCATCTGGCCATGGGTGTGCCAGGGCATCCGTTGGATGGACTCAATGGACTTGTTGTCTCCGTCAGTGGAGTCTCCACTTCCCTTGAGGGAGGTTTCTGGCGGGAGGGAAAGTCTGCCACCATTTTCTGTGGCCCTGGCAGGTACTGAGACTGGATAAGCGAGGGAAAGCCCATATGAGGAGTTGCCATGCAAGAAGTGGCCGGTGGAGTGGTCATCCACCAGTTGGAGGGTCGGTGGTTTGATCCCCGGCGTCTGCAGTCAGCATGTCGAAGTGTCCATGCGTGCTGTCATATCATAACACTTTGTTAAATGGTCTTCTATAATGCAACATTGGGGCCTGGGACAGTGAGCATCAGGTCTCAAGAATTCCTCGGGTGACAAAATGAGAAAGGAAATCGATGACATCCAGTCCAGCCCACTGCTGGCATTCTGCATGACCCTGCTGTCACTGGTGTGGTGAGAAAAGGATTTGGGGTCTTGCCAGCTTTTCTAGACCTCCTCAATCTAGGGCTAGGACGATGGCACAGAAAAGTAGCTTTCTAACCTGCCTGCCTAAAGAATGCAGTAGCAGGAGTGCATACTGCCTGGCGTTGGAGCCTCATCTAAGGGGCTTTCTTCATGTACATCTTATTCGTTGGTTGGGAGCAAAAGCACTCCTTAGTAACAAATTTGCTCACCCTATTTGCAAACTGCAAATAGGGTGAGCAAAAGTCAGATCAAATCAACTTTTTCAGAGACGAGACTCAAAGGAAGTTTTTTTACCAACAAGTAAAAACATATATTGGGGAGCATCCGGTCTGAGATTGGTGCTCCACGCTTTAATGATCCAAAGCAATTGTCAGGTAGCAATGAACTTACTACAACAAAGAAGTTGTCTACCACTGTGGGAAAACATTTATAATTGTAATAAAATGTTTTAATAAAAGAATTGCAAGCCCAAACAATTAGCCCAGCAACTGTAAACTTTAGAGAAAATTACTTTAAAGCTAACAAAGGGAGAATACTAACCTTGCTAGTGGAGCTCCAGAGATGGCAAAGACACCTGCAATAGCCTGTCCGTAACATTACGTGCAGGGCATACCGGCAAAAACAGCTGTCTGTCTGCTTATCGCATCCCTTGGAGGACAAAACCGTAGCTACAATCATGCGGATACTGGGTTAGTAGCAAAGAGTCACTGGCTATATGCCTTTTTATTTCAAGCTATTAGTTTCATCCTGCATTCACGGACTACCTGCAAGAAGATACAAGGGACATCTTTGATAGTTATGCTTATGGAGGCAGGTTTGCCCTACGTCATCCAAGGCCACATGTGGAGTTGTTGATATTAAATACTCAAAGTACTCGACCTGCGCATACGTAAGATGGATAACATCCAGTGTTAAGCACTGCCTCTGGTCAGGAAGAATTAAATAGAATTATAGGTTCTATGGTTTCTATTGTTTATGATAAAATTGTAAACACCAAATTAACTAATGAGTTCATAGTTGACATCACAAAAAAGTCAGGCATGCATAAATACAGTACATTAAAAGGTACATATAGACAAACTGATAAAGGGCAAGAATGGTTTAAGTGTGTGCAGGTCAGGTTGAGAGTAGTTGTCTATGACTCTGTGCTATCCTAATCTAAAGTGGTATTTATGACGACTTAACTAAGTGCCGATGACATGTTTATTTCGTTTAAAGCTTCCAAATAAGGAGAAAATGAAATTGTTCACTGGTAGAATGTCAATTATTACAGTTAGCTGTTAACATAAAAACACTCCACTAAAACTTTTCTCTGGGTGGCTGTCCTCTGTTTTTGTGTTTGTGTGTGTATGACCTAGGAGAAGACCAGCGCCCTGTCTCTCAGTAACGTAGCAGGAGTCTTCTATATTCTGGTTGGAGGTCTGGGTCTGGCCATGATGGTAGCACTGGTAGAGTTCTGCTACAAGAGCCGTGCTGAGGCCAAAAAAATGAAGGTACTTTATATTTTCAAATACTTCACTTTCTATCTTAAATATAATTAGTATTATAGTAATATTATTCGTTTTATATCTGCTACATGTAGGATTTTTACTGAAAATACTATCTGAATTTCTGGGATGAGTAATGTTAGAAAATAAATAAACAAATGCCTTCCAAAGAGAAAACCACAAAAGCAAAATCCTGTGAGGTTAATGTAATGTGTATTGTAGCATTTCCATTCATACTACATAGAAGTGAATTCAATAAAAAAAAAAAAAATCTATGCCAGTGTTTTTATGATGCAACTATTTTAATTGAGTTATACACTATACTGAGATGAAATGTTTATACTGAGATGTGTTTTTATCTTTTCACTTGCTTAGTGTCTGTTTCAAAGCATTTACAAACTACTTTCTGTGCCATGTATGTCCATGAGAACCTTTGACCCCTTCACAGTCAATGCTGTGAGCGGTTTTGGTCTGGTGTTCACTGACTACTCATGTTGTCCCGTTTCTGGTTGTCATTCAGTCTCTTTTTTATGGTCCTTGCTGTTTCACTAATGTAGTATTCCCCACATGGGCCTGTTTTTAGGATGTTGAATGGTTTGTGGAAGACACTGACCAATTAATAGTGATTCAGTGTTTATATATTTGCCAGTATGAGCTTTACACATACAATAATAACTTTTATTTTTCATCATAGTCAATGTTGTGTTCACAGCGTTGACTATCATCTACATATTATCAACCTTTAAAGTTGATATGTAAAACTTGTTAGCAAACAGTTAGCAAAACTTGTTAGCAAACTTATTTACACATCCAGCAGTTACGGAGCAATGTTATCATTGAGTCGGGTTTCTGGCCACTTGAAGAATGTAAGTCCAATATTCACTTCTTTTTAGCTCTATTTTTGATCTTCTGAGAGAGATATCTGTTTTTTTAGCAGCTAAATTCTCCACCATATTCACCAGCTAGTCGCTAACTGTGTCTCACTGCTGTTTGGTGCTGGACACGTAGTGTATACTGGGTCTTTTTTAAAGCTTATTAAGAAAAAGCTCTGTGATTGCTCCGCATCATGATAAACCTTTGCTTTGTTATACTTGCAAGTCTAGTTATTATTATTAATATAGTTTTAAATAACTAATGGACTTCACTCTCAATTATTCATATTATTGTAGCCTGCAATTATTTTGCAGAAAAATTGAAATTATTATAATAAATTTGTTTTGGTTCATAACTGACTAAACACACATCACATATTCAAATATTTTATATCCACGCTGTGTACATACATCTACTGATGCCTCTGGACACATATTCAGTGACGTTCCTGGAATCATCGGTTGTTTAGGGTCTCTCAACATCATACCCAGCCAGGGCTGATCAGACCAGAGCTGTCAGATGACTAGCTACTTATGACTTCATGGCTTCCTTCTTTTGAGCCATAGCCATCTTGAAGCCCTCTCTGCCGCTTCCACTCCTAAGGTGGTTGCTGACCCGCCTCTCTAAGGTCTTGACTATCAAGATTAGAACTGGATAGATGAAGAGCGGTCACAGGATTCAGGATTTGGGGAAGAATGCCATGCTGATACACCCAGGTTTTGGACTTCCCAGGTCGGCTAGACTTGTCGAAGGATTTCAGCCAGCCATCCAACTTGGTGCAGGTCTACTTAATGGATATCGTGTCCTTTAGAGAGCTGTCAAAAACCTTGCCTATACTTTTGACTGGCTTCTTTGTGATGGCTGGGATAATGGTGCCTGCGAAGTTAAGCCGTAACTTGTCTTACACCTTCCCTTTCCTCAGCAACATAGATCTTGATTTGGCTGGTTCCTTATATGGAGTTGCATTTCCTGGTACAGTCCACATCCAGTTCACCAAGAAAGTTTTTTGGACAATATGCAAAACCCACTTTTCGTACTAGCCGGTGGTGATACGATTTACAGTACCAAAATTGGTGTCAAAGAATTCTCTGGAACCCGTCAATATTCATCAAGCATATTTCAGATTTTGTACTATGTTAACAAGCCACATGTATATTTGCTATGCACAAAGCTTAGTTTTCCAGATTTAGCATCTAATTTTGATTTGTTGGCAATATATCTTTGATCATTATGCATACATATGTACACAAATCCAGAGCAGGTTTACTCAACTGCCAATCAATCAGTTCTGTTTACAAATAAATACAATAAATCCTTTGTTTCTTAACATTGCAGTGCAATGTGAGGACACTGACAGGGCACGAACAGACAAGACAGAGGAGCACCGTGCAGTAGCTAGAGACCATCAGGGAAAAAGTAAGAAATATACACAAATCTATTGTGTAATTTATTCCCATGCATGCTGCTCAGAGAAATCGCAGTCAGCGGGTCTTCTGGCAGCAGCACATTGTCTCTATCTCACCTCTTGCTGGCTCCTCAGTCACCTCTGAGCTGGTGTCTGTATCAGACAAAAAAATCGTGGCTCAAATTATCAACCGTATCAACCTACATTATAAAATTAGATTTACCATTTTTTCTGAATCTGTCCTGTAATTTGTCAAACACATAATCCACTAAAGAGCATGTGTTAGAGTATTATTTTAATTTTATCCAGGAGTTCACCCCTCTTCTCACCATACACCACCTCTGAATGTATTATCATTTTGTGGGTTTTTGTTGTGGGATGCCACTGCTTTACTGCTTCTTGACTTTCAAAATGAGTCGATGCACACGCTCATGAGTGCAAAAGCTGCCATTACATTTTTTAATCCGGCCATTCAACTATATTGTTCTGGAGGCCATTTAAAAAAAGGAAGCCGTAAACGTGGACTGCAGATATACAAGCCGTTGTAATGATACACACTTATCTTCATTCCAGGTGCCCATGTACTTGTGAAAATATCCGTGTGTAGGAATGTTTAGATGAGATGAAGATGAAAAATTAAAAGAGCCTCTGTGTCTGCCCTCTTGACTTTAGTCAAGCTTGTTTTCCTCAAGTCCGTTTCTCTTGTTGTGCTTTTTGTACCTTAAGCTGAACAGCCAATCAACATGCTGAATTGGCTGAAATGCCGTAGACAAGGGCCGACTAGTGCCAACGGTGCGGGACACACCACAAAAACTAAGACAACAGGTCTCTAATGGCAGACTGTAGGCTTTGTGTGTCTGGGCCTTAAGGGTTGTCTGGGCCTTAAGGGTTAAGTTCAGTTCCCTAAATATCGACATCATCGGTTGAAACCCATATCACTCTACAAAGAGCCTCAATTGCATAGGATGCTGTATTAGTTGTTGTCTTATTCATGATTATTCATTATTCTGGCTTGAAGGCTTCAGAGGTTGATGTTTTTTTCAGATCTGCATAAAGACACCTGCCAAATGATATACAGCATATATATATATAATTCAAAACAGAATAGAAACCCACTTTTATCAAATTTGATATTTTGGTCTTGGAATTCACAAACATGGTGCTATTTACTGTAAAAAAGTTTTTTTACAGAGTTGAATTTGTCAAAATAAATGTTTCTTATTTCATTGAATGTTTCACATTTTAGGAGGAAGTAGTATCTTTGTCTCAGCCTCACCTGTCCTACAATGACACATATTCTGTTTTCTGTTGGTTGCCAGAATATGTTGTGTCTTTCAGTTTGTGCTCACTGAGCCTGTACTTGGTTAGGGTCTGTCTCTGCTTTCTGTCTCTGACAGTAATAATAATAATAATAATAATAATAATACATTTTATTTATCAAGCGCTTTTAAAAGGTACTCAAAGATGCTTGTAGAGAGATGTTTTGCCAATTCATAATCTCTTTTTAGGGCCAGATTATATTTTAATCCAATTTGGTTTTTAATTTCTACTTTCCAATATTCTAAATAGTTTTCTTATAATTATAATTTGATTTATTATGATTGATGTTTGCAGAACAGTATTGTTGTGAGACTGGTCAGAGTGTTAAGGGGCCGTCAGCCTCAGCACCAACTGACATAGGGGATTCTTTTCTGGGCTCAGCTCTTGGTTTTGGATGGCTTTGGAGTGGAGAGTGTCTTGGTGGCTGAATTTAAGATGGTTAAAAAATGTGAGTCTTTGTGACTCACTCTCTCTCTAATTTTTTTCAATTTCAATGTGTGGCATGCCAATACAGCAAATAAATTTGCTTTATTGTCATGACAAATGAATAGTGTATGTGGATGAGGAGCCGCTTGAGTGGCAGCCTGTTACAGTAGCTCCTGCTGTATTACTTTTTTGTAAATACTGCTTTAATTTATATGGGAACCATGGACACCAAACCTGTTGTGTTTGCACTGGTGCTTATACTTATTTTGTTTATGACTGTGTCCGACGATCCTGCGTGCAGCCATAGCCGCATTGTTAATATCAGGGATCAGTTGTTAGCATCCCTTAGCACGTTGGAGCTAACCGGCAAGAGACCTGTTGTTCCTAGCAAACTGAGGAGGCTGAGAAGAGGACGCCATGCCGGGGCTGAGCTGCTTGCTAGGAGAAGACGTTTTAGTCCTGTCCTTCCATCCATCGTCATGGGGAATGTATAATCTCTTCCCAAAAAGATAGACAAATGCTGAACTGGCACGACAGGGAATATCAGAAGTGCAGCATCATGCTACAATCGGAGACCTAGCTAACAGAGCTAACCCCGGACACAAACGCCACACAGAACAGTTTTCATCTGTTGCGGGCAGACAGGACAAGGAGAGCAGTAAGAGGAAAGGAGGAGGGCTGGGTATGTTTGTAAACGATAGATGGTGTAACCCTGGGAACATCATTATTAAAGAGCAGGTCTGTGAAAAGGACTTTGACCTGCTAGCCCTTAGCATGAGGCAATTTTATCTGCCGAGGGCTTTCTCGCTTGTTATCGCGATAGTGGCATACATTACTCCCTCTGCTAGCACTGAAGTAGCCTGTGATGTCATCAACTCCACCATAAGCAGGCTGCAGACACAGCACCCGAATGCCCTCTTTCTGATCTCTGGAGACTTTATTCATGCCTCTTACTCCACCACTCTGCCCACATTCATGGTCCAATGAGTCTTAAGAGGCACTTCAGGACTGCTTTGACACTACTGCATGGAATGTGCTCAGGGACTCTCATGGGGAGGACATTGACAGCCTTACCAATTGCATTATGGATTAAATGATCCATTTCTGTGTGGAGAGCATTGTACCCACCAGGACAAACAGGACTGTTTTCCAAAAAAAAGAACAACCTACTTAATCCACACCAATCTGGTTTCAAGGCAGGCCACTCAACTGAGACTGCTCTCCTTGCTTTCACTGAGGAACTTCACACAGCTAGAGTAGCCTCCCTCTCCTCTGTTGTCATCCTTCTGGACCTTTCGGCTGCGTTCGACACAGTGAACCACCACATCCTCCTTTACACCCTCCAAGAAATGGGAGTCTCTGGCTCTACTCTCTCCCTTCTGAAATGCTACCTAAAGGACCGTACCTACATGCTTAGAGAGTGTCTCTGTCGGACCCCTCTCAACTCACCACTGGGGTTCCTCGGGGCTCCGTCCTGGGTCACCTCCTCTTTTCTCTGTACACCAATTCACTTGGCTCTGTCATTCACTCTCATGGCTTCTCCTACTACAGTTACGCAGATGACACTCAACTGATTCTGTCTTTTCCCAGGTCTGAAACCCAGGTGGCGGCACAAATCTCTGTTTGTCTAGCTGACATCTCTCAGTGGATGTCCGCACACCGCTTGAAACTCAAAACAGCTTTTCCTTCCGGGGAAGGGCTCTCCCATCCAAGACTGGGTCTGGGTGTCATACTGGACGACCAACTGTCCTTCAATGCCAGCATCGCTGCAACAGCCTGCTCCTGCAGATACACTCTTTACAATATCAGGAGGATACGTCCCCTACTGACCCAGAAGGCGACACAGGCTCTGGTCCAGGCTCTTGCCTTGACTACTGCAACTCCCTCCTGGCTGGACTTCCTACATGTGCCATCCGACCTCTACAGCTCATCCAAAATGCAGCAGCCCAACCCAACCCATCTTTAACGTACCAAGTTTTCCCACACTGCACCGCTCCACCGTTCCCATCACTGATTGCTAGTGGCTGCCGGAATCGGCTTCAAGACTCTGGTGCTGACCTACCGTGCTGTGAATGGATCAGCCCCTTCCTACATCCATGGTCAAATCATATGCTCTACATCGGCCAATCGGCTTGCTATTCCCTTACTGCGAGTGCGACCTAGATACCCCTCAAATAAAACCCGCCTGTTTGCTGTCCTGGCTCTAAAATGGTGGATCGACCTCCCATTGATATCAGGTCAGCAGAAAGCCTTCAAACCTTCCGTTGCAGACTGAAAACCCACCTGTTCCGACTGCACCTTGGCCAATAATTTAAAAAAAATGTCAATTAAATGCATACTTATTAAATTATTTCTGTATGTAGCACTTAAATTGATTGGCTTATTTAAAGCTTATGGTTGAGTTTTTATTCTATCGTTTCTGTATATTGCATTTGTT
Source organism: Bovichtus variegatus (assembly GCA_943593645.1). Taxonomy (NCBI): domain Eukaryota; kingdom Metazoa; phylum Chordata; class Actinopteri; order Perciformes; family Bovichtidae; genus Bovichtus; species Bovichtus variegatus. The sequence goes on from CALSCE010009808.1 coordinate 156,260, forward strand.
TGGCTTATTTGAAGCTATTGTACTGCACTTAAAATGACTACACCTATTTGAAGCTAATGTACTTTCAAGTTTCTTACTGTTCGGAATTGTATCCTCTTGATTGTTTGCACTTATTGTAAGTCGCTTTGGACAAAAGCGTCTGCTAAATGTAATGTGATGAAATGGACAGCTACAGGAAAAAAGATGGAGGAGAAGCTGCAGCAGAGCAATGTCAGCGGAGTCTGGAGAGGCCTTTAAACCATCTCTGGGTACAAGGCAGCTCCTTTCTTCCTGCTGTGGTCCGACTGTACAATCACCACAGTCCCCGGTAGACCACCACAAACACACCAATACTGACTGTAATACCACTGTCGTGCAATCACACTGCTCATGTGCAATATACACTTTATATTTATTATTGTAATTACTGGCTACTAGTTGGCCACTGCTACTTATTTTTACCATGGTTGTTTACTTATTTTATTTCATAACAGGTGTCGTGGAATTTAACCGACGTAAACTATCGTAAGAGATGGTGAGACATTTCATTGAAATAAAGATACTTAATTGAATAAGTATATTTGAATTCTTTATTCTTGCAAGAAGGAACAACGATGCAGTGTCAAGCAGTCTGCAGCGAAGTACAAAGTACGGAGATTCTTCTTCTACTTTTATAGTATTCCTGACCACATTCCTGAGTCAAGACCCTTTTGTTAGTAGAGAACAAAGAGATCACAGTGATAGAAATGCATGTGATCGAAGTCAGAACTCCATTTAGTCAGAGTTCCAGTTTGTAAATAATGTAAAAGGTGTAAAGCCATAAAACAGAGGAGATGAGTTTAGTGTAGGAGCCCCCCCGGGGAGGGGCAGTATGTCCTTCACAAGATAAACATGTGACCCCCATACAGTTGCTGTTCTGGTTACATCAAAGGACATACAAATAATATTAAGCTTAATACAAACAGTTAAAGTTACTACATAATGACATTTTCCATTATATTCCCCCCTTTTGATCATATCACATATTGATCACAATAAATCCTTTGTATATTATTTCACACAAAATACATACTTCAACAGTTTTAGACATTCCTCAGAATATAAACTACTACATTATTTATAAGAGAAAATGAGACTTCATATTGTTCTGCTTTGTTTTACATTTTTCTTCCTTCACAAGTTTGTGAGGAGAGAAGTACATTTTACTCAATTGTTTCTTCATCAGCCTAGAATTATAATCAGAAAATGAATAATGAAGTTTTGGATACACATCAGGTTTGAAGTCAGATTGTTCAACAGGTTGGTGTGCAGAACAAGATAACATTTGTCTAGCAAATATATTTGATATCATGCGTTTTATGGGTGGTATGAGGCACGATGAAAACATAAGAAAGATCAGTAAGATCACAGCTAGTTTGATCAGTAACCCTTTCCATGAAGATATTAACCATGCAAACCAATCATCCCCACTTGGGTGATCGTCTTTCATCATAGCTTCTTGGAGAGCAGTCATATTAGCTATGCCGCTTGCTATAATATGTCCATCTGCGTCATTCTCTGGTATGCAAGTACAACAATGTTCTCCTACCATGGTACAAACCCCTCCTTGGGCTGCTGTTAGTTGGTCTAATACCATCCTATTTTGCATAGTCATAAGTCTCAGTGCATTTAACTCTTCCCTAATGCCCTGTATTACTGAGATGGTGTAATTAACAAATGACTGGAATCTGTAATCAATCATTTCTAACCTCAGTGTATTTTTTTTGCTATGCCTACCCAAGGGAAAAGAGCCATTACTATCTTACTTCCCGTTCCCCAGTGTTTGAATTCGTCGTGTGGTTTAAACTTTGGGACCTCTCTTCTGTCGAGTGGGTGTAAGATGTGAGGCGGTAGGCCTTGATGTCTGAAAGAGTTCCATGGTCTTTGTTGGTACATGGTTGAAGATCCGGTGTAGATCCCTCAGTGATGACACAGAAACTCGTCTGTACGTCACTTGACGGCTTCTCCTATGTTGGTTGAGTTTGAGGGCAGTGTAACTGCATACGTCACTAGGACACTCGTTGCTTACACTGAGGCTAACACCTTCCAGTTAGATTTAACGATACCCTGCGTGATTCTTTCCATCTATGTAGTGTCGCTGTGAGGTGTTTCTGGATCTGGTACTTTCTTACAGTGGCTGGCGTGGATTCACGTTGCTCTCTCTGCAACTTTCACAGCCGTGTGAGTTGTGAGGAGGATCTTAAATGGTCCTAACCATCACTTGGAACGCCAATTCTTTTGTCTGAAGTCCTTCACGACGATGTAGTCACCAGGCTGTAGCTTGTGCGGCTGTTCTGTAGATGGATGAGGAAGTGCTGCTTCAACCTGTTTTCTGATGGAGGAAAGGTTGGATGACAAGTTAGCATAGTAAGTTATACATACACATATACATTATACATTAACATATATGTCCACAGAGAGTTGTCGAAAAAGGATGAGTGATAGGAGGTCTCACACCAATGTGAGGAGGGACTGCAAACAGAAGTTCAAAGGGTGAAAGATTTGTTTTTGTTCTTTTCCTCATTTTCATGTACATCAACACAATAGGCAGTGCTTTGGTCCATGTGAGACCTGTTTCCTCACAACATTTGGCCAGTTTGGTTTTGAGTGTTCCGTTCTCTCTTTCAACTGCGCCTCCACTGGTTGGATGATAGGCACAGTGTGTTTTGAGGTCTATTCCTATGTAAGCACTGATTTGTGTGATGGCTTTGTTGACAAAATGTGATCCATTATCACTGGATATTCTACTTGGTATACCCCATCTACTGCCAGTGTAGTGGCAAAGGCTCTTCCAACTGAAATACTTTACCACTACACTGGCAGTTTCTTTTGACGCCGGAAATACCTCTACCCACTTGGACCACATGTCCACCATCACAAGGCAATTAGATTTGCCTCCTGATGGGCTGAGTTCAATAAAATCCATCATTACATGTTCATAAGGTCGTGTTGGAGGTGGGTGTGCTGCTTGACTTGTAACAGCTACTGGTCTGCCTACATTATGTGTTGCACATATGATGCAAGTTTGACAATATTTTGAGCGTAGGCCGGAAATCCCTTGGTAAACCAAGAATTTGTGATTGCAATAAGCATTCCCCCTTTTGACACATGATCTACTCCATGTGTCAATTTAGCATAATGCCTAAAGAAATGTTTAGGCAGACAGGGCTTGTTATCAGGGCCAACCCAGACGCCATCATGGAATCTGCAGCTGCAGGAGGTCCAGGTGCGCTTTTCCTCTGCCGTAGCAGTGAGAGAGAGGAGGGAACAAATGTTAGCATATGTGTGTGTTCAGCTCCCTGTTGCTGTGTCAACAGGTGCAAGGCAGCTACTTTAGCTGCTGCATCCGCTCTGGCGTTCCCCTTATATACAGGGTCAACAGCTCGTGTGTGAGCTCGTCTGCTGCCTGTGCTGAGAGGTGATGAGGAAAATGTCCTGCTGTAAGCACAGCAGTATCGTCGTCTGGAAGAGGCAAAAGAGATTCAGGATTGAGAACGGTACTTCTTTTTACCGTGACATTTGGCATGTCAAGAAGAATGGTTTGGTCGGATCTGGAAGACCGAGAGTAGGAGACTGTTGAAGAGCCATTTTGAGATCAACGAAAGCTTGGTCAGCTTGAGGTGTCCACTCCACAGGGTTATTAGAAGACAAGTTCTTTCCGTAAATCAGATCACCTAATGGAGCTTCAAGAATGGCATAGTTAGCTATGAAAGTTCTACATTATGAACATATTCCCATAAAATATATAAGTTATATAAGGGTAAATCTTTATCTCAAAACCGCATTAAGGCTGTTGTTGAGATGACCTCAGACTAGGGTTTCCTAGTTTGGGCATCTCAACAACAGCGTTAATGCGGTTTTGAGATAAAGATTTACCCTCTCCTGAGATGTCATATCCTAAGAATGTAACAGCTGTTTTCACAAATTGTAATTTGGAAATGCTGACCTTATGACCTTCTGTTGCTAAATGTTTAAGCAACAGCAAAGTATTAGCTTCACATTGTTCTTGTGTTGGTGATGCTATGAGCAAATCATCCACATATTGCACTAGAGGTCTGCCCTTGGTCAAAACCAAAGGTTCTAAACTAGCCTGAAGTGCCTGGTTATAGAGTGAAGGAGACTCACAATAACCCTGACACAGTATAGTGAATGTGTATGGTTCGTCATTGAAATTAAAGGCAAACCAGAATTGGCTGTCTGGGTGAAACTGGCACACTGCAAAATGCATTTGACAGATTCCCCACAGAAAACCATTCTGCATTTGGTGGTATTTGTGAAAAAATGTGTACGGGTTTGGTACTACAGGTGTGCGCGGGACTATTGCGTCATTCACAGCTTTTAAGTCCTGCACAGAACGCCACTCAGTAGGTTGACCCCTGTCTCTTATCTTCTCCACAGGAAAGATGGGGGTGTGTACAGGTGAGTCTTTACAGGGAACAATTACTCCTCCACGTAAAAGAGAATCAAAAAACAGGTTCAATGCCGTCCACAGCCTCTTGTTTCAGAGGATATTGTTGCTTACATGGTGGGAAATGTGACTTAGGTGTGATCACCACAGGATCACAGTTTCTTATCAGGCCAACATCATACTTCCCCTCCGCCCACAACATCTGAGGCAGAGTCTGCAATGCTGGGGACACAGAGCATGGATCAGAGAGGAGTGTTGGTGATTTGTATCACATCTGACAAATACACAGACTTTAGTACTGGTAAACACTTTTCATACAAACATTTACACCCCAGTGCTTGGAGACCACATAACTTGTTGCTCTGATGACACCATTGTCCAATCAGTCAAGTTCATGCATCTTTTCCTAAAGGTACCTAAACCTCTCCACTTTTCCTCCTTTGGTTTAGCCAAAGAGATATGTGGAACAGAATTCCCCATTCAGGAAGAATTCCTCTGCTCTGGAGATAACAACACTGAAATTCCTCTTTGTCCATATCTGTCTACAAATCTGTATTTAACTCAGTAAAAAACATATTTTCAAAGTCAGCCAGAGTCATATGTCACATCAGCAGTACAGTGTAGTTGGTCTGCTAGCATAACATCTGACAGATGATGAACCATTTCCCCTTGGAAGCTGTACAATCTTTTTTTTTTTTTTTTATTATTATTATTTTTATTTATTTATGTTTTTTATATCACCTAAAATTCTCCTATGTTACACATGTAAAGATTTAGTAAAATAAATATTACCAGAACACATTGTTAATTCTGTAGATTGTTTTATAACCTTCAAGCCTTCAGGGGCTGGGATAAGGCTAATACCCAGTTGTAACATCAAATCATGTCCCAGGTAATTTATAGGACAAAAAAGGTGATAAGAGAAAACTGTGTTTAGTTTTAACAGTCTCCTCTTCATATGTGTGTGTACACACTAGTGCTGTGGTCAATTTTCTTTCATAATAAGGCCTGAAGCTCCGATAGAATACACAAAGTTTCCACTCATTTTTATTAAATTATTTCCCTTGGTTTAAAAAATGTTTCCATTGTCAACCAAAAAAAACTAAGTGCCTTTCCACAAACTACAAGTATTGTTTCTGGCATTGCTTTGTATGGTTTTGTTTCAAATTTAGCATATGTATGTACCATTTGTGCACTTTTTTCAGCTTTTCAATTACCTCAATAGTTTATTTAATCAAAGCATGTTTTTCATCAGTTATGTTCTGTAATGTAGGTGTAGTTAGTAGTGGCAGCTTTTCTTTGCATGTGGCTGTGTTTGTGTTTCTGCGTGTTTGTGTGTGTGTTTCACTTCCCTTTTGCTGCGTCTCATCTGTCTCTGCAGCTGGGTGTCTACCTCTCTCTCCGCATGCCTCCCCTTTCTTCCGGCATCCATTTGCATTACCGGTGTTTGCCATGGGGCAATCTCGAGCCCAATGTCCCTTTTGATGGCAGATGTAGCACTTGTTGGGATTAACTTGTCTTTGGACTCTTCTTTGACCTAACCCTGGTCTTCTTCAACGTCTTACTTCTCCATCTGTAGGTTGAAAGTCTTTGCAAAAGGCTAGGAATGCCTCGGTGCTGGCCGTTGTTGAAATGGCTGGGCCCAGATCTGAAACCCATTTGTTGTTCTAGTTGCTGCTGTTATTCTTGAACAGCTGTAACAGCTTGTAACATGGTGACTTGAGCCATGTGAAGTTGTTGTTCTTTTCTTTTATCAGTCTTTGACTTTGTGGCATCAAGTTGAGTTTCAGCATGGATGTCATGACACCCATCAGGCCTGTGTCATGTTCTTGCTTCTCCTCCTGTGCATGAGATGGGCCGGCCATGACGGTGTGCTCTCTCTAGGAGGTGGGACTTTGTTAACTGAAGTGGTAACTGGAGCGATTTGTGCTCTTGCTGCTGCTGAAGCCTCTCCTCTGGCTGCTGCTGGTGGTGGTGTAGGACATGCATCGAGATTAGGACCCACCTGATGCAGAGAGGGATAGAGAGAAAAAGAAGACTTTTCCAGTTATGTTGCTTTCAACACTTTCTATTTTCACCTTTTTTTTTTTTTTAATTCTCAATAAAGTTTATTCCTACTTGTGAGAGTTGTGTCAAACTCAGTGAACCTCCTCCTTCTGAAAAAAAAACATAGTCTTGCCAAATTTTTAAATGTTTACAACTTTCTGCAGCGTACCTGGATCTCATGAAAAACTCAATTGGGCATCGTCCTCTCTGGTCATTCCCTTAACTTTAAACACAGTCGTCACTATGAGTCCCGAGATTTTGTTTCTGGAAAAACCCTGGTAAAACCGCTATTAAACACGCTGGTTTAATCTTCGGTCAAAGGACTTCAATATTTAACCGTTACTCAGTCAAACATCCACCCTTGTTTTCCGGTCACTTAGTTTTAATCTTAGGTCAAAGGACTTCAACATGTAACGTACTTATCAGTCTCTGCTGTAATAAGTATATAATTCACTCCGTTAAACCTCCATCCTTGTTTTCTAGGTAAAACTGTCTATCAAACTAGAGTTTAAATCTCAGGTCAAAGGACTTCAATATTTACTTAGCTATCTATATGATAAGTATGTAATTCACTCGGGCAGACAACCACCCTTGTTTTCCGGTTCTCTCATTACAGTTTTAATTTTAGGTCAAAGGACTTCGACATTTAACGTTCAAACATCCAGCCTTGTTTTCCAGGTAAAACTGTCTATCAAACTAGAGTTCAATCTCAAGTCAAAGGACTCCAACATTTAACGTACTTATCTGTGTGATATGTGATAAGAATGTAATTCACTCCGTCAAACATCCATCCTTATTTTCCCTGTAAATTTGTTAATTAAACTACAGTTTAAGCTTCAGTCAAAGGACTTCAACACCTAAGCGTACTCATCCACTCAGGTATCCACCCTTGTTTTCCGGTTCTCTCTTTAAATGATGCTCAAAATCATTTCTTCCATTGATTTGTCATGAGAGACAGGCAGGCCCATCAAGAAGCAAACATACCAAACCACAAATTAAAATTAAGACACGTTACGGTAAATAGAATCAGACATATCATTTCCCATTTCTTTACATTCTTATACCCTAATTGTCTTTTTTCTTTCCATTACTCTCACACCATTCATTCACATATATATCTCAGTCAGCTCCGGCCACAATTTGCAAGCATGAGGTCAATAATAGGTCCTTACTCTGTCTTATTCCCTTTTACTCACATCTTTGGGTAGGTCCCGTTTTAAAATTAATTAACCTAAAACAGTAAAACACAGCCGTTTAGACAGGTATTCTGATCCTCACACCACTACAACACCCGGACTCTTGAGCATATGCACACTCAACATTCATACACATAACATACCCTTTAACTGCTTAGTCATCAAATATCAATATTTCAGTATCTCACCGGATTCAATTTGAGGTAGGACACAACGGGTCCCTCGGATCACAGTGAAGACATTCTGGAATCTCGCCAGAATGGGCCTCTCTCTCTTAAACTTTTTTAGTTGAGGTAGAGGTGGAAGAAAATTTTTCCAGATGATCAGTCACCGTTCTCCGCCGGTTCCGGACGATCTTTTAAGGGATCCTGTTTGTGACGCCAAGTTTGTCGTGGAATTTTAACCGACGTAAACTACCGTAAGAGATGGTGAGATATTACATTGAAATAAAGATACTTAATTGAACAAGTATATTTGAATTCTTTATTCTTGCAAGAAGGAACAACGATGCAGTGTCAAGCAGTCTGCAGCGAAGTACAAAGTACGGAGATTGTTCTTCTACTTTTATAGTATTCCTGACCACATTCCTGAGTCAAGACCCTTTTGTTAGTAGAGAACAAAGAGATCACAGAGATAGAAACGCACGTGATCGAAGTCAGAACTATTTAGTCAGAGTTCCAGTTTGTAAATAATGTAAAAGGTGTAAAGCCACAAAACAGAGGAGATGAGTTTAGTGTAGGAGTACCCCCCCCCCCCGGGGAGGGGCAGTATGTCCTTCGCAAGATAAACATGTGACCCCCATACAGTTGCTATCCTGGTTACATCAAAGGACATAAAAATAATATTAAGCTTAATACAAACAGTTAAAGTTACTACATTATATATATAATTAAAATTTTCCATTACACAGGTGTGTTTGCCTCTTTTATTTAATATGTTCGCCGACTTATTTTATTTTGTTTTTCATCTGCACTGTCCCTTTGCTGTTCACCCCCTTTGCAAATTTCACCGCTGTGCGAAGAATAAAGTATTTCTGATTCCTTTTACATCTGTGTTGCCAAAGTATAAGGACAAAACAAAAAACAAGCACAAAACAAGAGGAATAAGAAAGAATAAGTACAGCTTATAATAATAAGGAAAGTAAAGTTATAATAATTACTATATCATTGAAGATAATAAACATATACTTGCATACAAAACCATCAATATATATACATGGATACATGTTGAGCTCATGAGATACAGTACATTTTACATATTATGTCATACATGACGTGTTCTTTCTACTTATTTTGCCTCATATTATGAAAGACTGAAGACATATTTTTAGCTGCTAGCGATTCTGTATTTTTAACTTCCCTTAACAAAAAAGAAAATGTTTTGTCCTCAGTGTAGCCAGAGAAGCCTCGAATAGAATTTTCAAATTTTTGGAAATATTTTATTCTTCTGTCAATATATTTGGGACAGTTCCATTGTCCTGGTGGCATTGTGTACAAACACGTAACTCTCTTGGTCTCCACAATTTAAAATGGCAACCCCTTCCTATTTCGAGGTTGTGGTCACTGACTATTTTGTTAAAATTATTTTTTCTTGTGGATTATTTTCTTTTGAGATTTTCTATTATTTTGATATATCGGTTCAGGGATTGATAACAGAGGAGTTTGTGTTGCATTGTCCTTTAATTTCGCCATTGTTCTATATATTTGTTATATTATATATTTGATTGATGATGGAGGCTAGTGGCTAACAGCCAGTTCTTACTGCACATTTAATTTTCCGTGTACAGCAATATAATAATGTTATAACTTTTACTCCCTACTCCACTTTCAAAAAGTAAATAAAAACGGTAAAAAGACAATTAGATTTTTACTTGGTAAGGAAAGACAGTATTCGGGCATGATTACACACTGCAGAAAACATTCCCCAGACTACAGTTCACTCAAATTTCTCTTTAATTATTTATTAGGGTTAAATCTGTCACTATTTTTGGAGCTTAGAGTAAAAAAAAAAAATCTCTCTCTCTCTCTCTCTCTCTCTCTCTCTCTCTCTCTCTCTCTCTCCTATTGTTGTACCGTGAATACGTTATAATAACAGTCAAGAGTCATCATTGTTCCATAAGCACACTCAGTATAGTAATAACAATGACTTTATTTTTGTTATGAAGGTGGCAGCCAACACATTGACCTCCCCCCAGCACACAGGAAACTACACACACACTTTGTCTTCTCCTCAACATGCCCCCAACTTCAACCTGCTGTCCCCAAGCCACCAGCCAAACTACGCCACCTATAAAGAGGGCTACAACGTTTACGGCATTGAAAGTGTCAAGATCTAACACGGGTAGGAGAGTGATGATTGATGGCTAAAACTTTCCTCACCTCACAGTTATAGACACTGTTTAGACTATTAACTTTTAATTAGCAGTCATGCATACCATCGAACAACAGCTGCATTAACATTATGGTCGTGCATAGCAGCTTCAATGACCAACTGCTTTTTCATTGGGTAAAACCTTTTTTTAAACTGGCATGCTTAATATGTTAACCTGTTTTTGTTTTTTGATTGCTGTTAAACTACCTTCAGTGAAACTCAAAATTCCCTGTGTCTTCAGGGGGCTCAAATGCTTCTCTTTTCTGGTAGGCTATTAAAATAATATCAGAATAAAATAAATTAAAAAATAAATAAATTAAGGCAAACATTTTATGGGACGTTCCCGCTCCAAATTAATAAAATGACAGTCTTTATGTTTTCCTTTGTCTTTCAATGACAAAACTGATAGCCTTTTACTGTCCAAAGACAAAAATGTGATGCCAAGTTTTAGTTTGTCTGAGCTCCAAGCTACTGGTTTGTTTCCAATTTATTAATGGAGGTATTACATATCATTCCTAATCCTGTTCTGAAATAAAAAAAACACAAATGAAAATGTGACATGCTTTTGGACAGTATGATTTCATTAATATCCATGTACGTGGAATCTTTATGCTGATCGAAATTATCACAACAATGAGGCAAAAGTTGTCATTGAGGCTGGTTGGCATTGCTGAGTTGTATGATTTACTGTATATTCAGGAATGTAGCAGTTGTTCTTGTGTAACAAAAGTAACACTACATACAAGGTGTCTGGTCAAAACTGTCTATGGCTGTGATACTTCTTCTTCCACTCATTACCCAACAGCTCTCACACCTCCCCTCTTAACCACTCCTCAATCCCTCTCTGCACTCCTCTGTCCTCCTTCCTTCTTTCCACTCCTGTCTTCCGCTGTCTTTGTCTTCTTACCCACCTCCACTTGTCTCTTTTTACTTTGTTTACTTCCCTGATCCAACTTTCTAGCCAATCGTCCTCTTTTATGGACTGACTTATTGGCCAATCACTTCCATCTGTCTTGATGTCAGCTTTTCATTAGGCAGCTCCATGATTTCATTTTAAAGATGGGATGGTTTGGACTGGTGGTATCATCAAACCTCTGTTCCCTTTGAGTTGATTTACTTGTTACAACACATACTGTTTGGGATATCACACCCCTGCATGGCCTGATTGAAGACACCTCTATTCACACCTAAAAGGCAGATGACCTGTGGTGACATATGTGAGGCCCAGGCTGCATATTTATACTTCAGTCACCTCAGTCATTGCTTACTTCATATGCTTAGCTAAGAACACGTGACCCTATAAAAATCAACTTAAATGTTTCAATTGGCAGTAGCGACAATAACCTCATTTGATGTTTTGGCTACCCGCAGAGTGCACAATGTTTGGCTGTTTTTTTTTTTTCACTCTTACTTTAACAGAACTACCCTGATAAGTGCTAAAGATAAGCAGGCAAAGAGAAAGTTTAAATTGGCCTCCCATGAGTGTGGTTTTTCTTACAAGGAAAAGGACTAGCACAACTAGCCCTGACTGGCCTGCCTGGGGATTATCGCCACAAGGGAAGTATTGGCTGAGTTTAAGCACTCAACCCTAGAATGGGTTAGGGTCAGGTGACCTAGCTTGGCATAAGTCTGATGGCGTAGAGTATTTTTTTAGACATTCCTGCACTTAGCTGGTTTGACCATATGGGATATGTGTAATGGTTAGCCAAATTGGAGTTGGAGCCCTCTGAGAACAATAGCAAGCAGCGCCTTGAGCTTGCTTGTAGCCATGATGACCAAGATATTCTGGACATGGCTTGGACCTGCATGGTCTGTTGGAAGATGAAAAAAATGCTTTACATTTAGACGAGAGCACTGGTACTGCATTGCTCTTTCTCCTTGAATTGTTAAGTAGTTTAGGAACTAGCATTGGAGTGGAGTTTTTTCCTCCTCCTGAGCAAACAACAGTTAGAAAGCCCCTGCTTCTGTTCCCAGATGTTGTCTCCAGAGTTGACATCATCAAGGAATAAACAATTACGGACCCGTGTCACAGTGCCTGGTTATCGGCAGTAAATCAATTAAGATGGGGCTCAAAAAATGGGTTTTGTCAATCCGCCAGGGTATGCTTTCCATAACCAGGGGACTTACTAGTGCCAAGCAGCCAGCTGCTATCTCCCTACGGTTCTGCAGATCAGTCGACTTGCAGTGGGTTCTCGGGGTGATTTACCTGCGCAGACTCAGCATGTGTATAGAGAACAGTTGCGGTGAGTTATCGGTTACAGTTTCGGTTATGACAATCGTATAATAATATAATAACTGCCATACTTTAGATGTTTCAAAGAAAGGAGGGGAACTTTGCCCCATTTTAGACATTTTAGACATGTGAGTGTCTCTCGTTTGTTGTTGATGGCTCGGATGTGGGAAAGTTTCAGCAGTGTCTGGTTACAGGTAGAATTCCCATTTTTTTTCTCCAATAACACATATTTCTCTAGGTCTGAGTCCAATGCTTGTGGCTCTTTGTGGATACAGTATTTCACTGTTCCTTGCTTTATATTCCACAAAGAGAGTCTGTGCCACTGCACTACATGGCCAGTGTTTAGTGGCTTTTAAGGTGTAGTTCCATTTATAACTGTTGCACAAGTATAAAACGGGTCTTAGAAAGGCGTACGGCACTTCCGACACAAAAGTTGTGATCTATAAAAACAAACTTGATGGGAGAATGTGCGCACCTGTACGGAAAATCTGACACATGTGTACATATATTGGATATGGGAAATTTGCTACGCAGATCGTGAGATGGGGAATTGAAGCCAGATTGTAAAAAGTAAATGTGAGAGGCATCTTCACATCACACGTTGCTTATAGATCCACTTTATCATAAATATTAAAAATAGCAGTGTTATTTGTGCTTGTGAGCATTACTATTTTTATAAGCGCCTTTTAATTATAAAAGATATAAACCAACTCCAACCTCAAATCAAATTCCACTCAATATATGATATTCATAGCATGGTCACTGTCACATTCCTTACCTCCGAGCACAGGAAGACAGCAGAACAGAGTGTCAGTTGTTTTTAATAATATTCAAATTTTATGCATATATCACCAAGTACGATTTTAGTAGCGTAGTAGTAGTGTTTATGTGACCGTGTCTCGGTCCGTTTCGACAATGCATGGTTGGACAAAATCCTATTTAAGCATTGGCTTTCTCTGGCTTTTATCAGCAGAGGTCTTCCATTGAGGGCACACCCACCCAGGGGCAAGGGCAACGTCATAGGAGTTGTTAAGAGGCGTATTAGTGACTGATATTTGTGCAGCAGCCAGTTCTCAATTGGGTTGGTTCTGTTGAGCCTTTTACATGAAACTGTTATATGTTTGTGCTTGGTCTACAGTGCTCTGCTGTTGGAAATTTGCCTCATTTGTGGCTGCTTTTGCCAAGTATTTATGTATATATTATATGTGTTGTACCAAGTGAATCAACTGAATAGGAATGCAATGACGAATAAATGAGGTACACCACTATCATTTATTTAGGCCACACAAAGACGGGATATCCATTATTATATGTATTGTACCTTGTTTCTATCCTTCAAGGAACAAAAGCTATAGTCATTACAATTAATTTTCTAAAGGAAAGTACTTCAGTGCAACAAAAGCTCATTCAAGCATACGATGCTAAAGTAGCATCAGTCACCATAGCAATCTAGTCTTAACAAGAGATAATGTGAGAAGTTTCCTTCTTTCAAACCAGAATTAATACTCCCTCACATAATATCAATGTTCCTCAGTGGTTTGTCTCAGATGTCTGTCTACACATTTGGCCATACTGCAACATACAAACATAACCAAATACATTGCTTTTACAAACATTCGCCATTCATTCGTTACATAATGCTTCAGGAAAAGTTGTTGTATTTTTAAAATAATGAATGACATTTGTCTTTTTTTCTCTCTCTTCCTATGTGTGTGTGTGTGTGTGTGTGTGTGTGTGTGTGTGTTTTCACAGCTTATAGACTGATACTATATACTAAGGCAACATGTATTGTTATTTAAATATTTGTGAAGAATGAAAATAATCTCTGCAATTAACAAATTGCAAAGAGCTGTGAAATGATGTGATGTCGGTGATGTGGAAAGATCATGGTGTATTTAATTTTATATTGCAAAAGCAATATGTATTTTCTGGGAAACCAATGTAGTGATGTTTGAATGTTTATGTATGAAATAACCAGATTTGTTTAAAAAAAATAATATATCAAGGTACTTTATTACATTGCAAAAATCCTTTTAAAAAAATGCAACATTTCTATTTGGCAATTCTGCTATTTGATTTGCAACACCCTTCACAATTGACCTTTGATTAAAACCCCTTTCAGACAGCAGAAGCACGTATGATGCCGCTCTACACAATTGGCTTTGGACCCAGTTTGACCCATTATTATGAGACAGCTGTCACCCTGCTTCTACTGTTAGCTGAGATTCCAGTCTGCAGTGTATTTCCATACACAGTTAAACCACAGAATTAAATTCCATGGAATAATTAGCAGATTAAGTTTCAGTTTCACCTCTGTCTGTGCTTACACCTTCTGTACACCTTCCCTCTTTCTTGATCGCTCGCTCATAAAAGCTAGCTTTGTTTTGCCCTCTATCTTTATTTCTCTCTCACTATCCCTCTCTCTGTCTTTTCCTGTTGTTGGTGGTGGTAGTCTAGTGGTCTAGTTGTTAGATCAAATAGAACATCAGAAGTTTGTGAGTTCAATACCAGACTGCCACCATTGAGCTCCTGAGCAAGACACTTAACCCCGAGTTGCTCCAGGAGACTGTCCCAGTAGTTAGTTCACTGTAAATTGCTCTGGATAAGAGCATCTGCTAAATTACCTCTAATCTAATGTTGTTGGTTAAATTATGTTAAAGCGTGGATGATTTTCGGGTCCTGCTAGTAGCCTGGCAGCCTCCTTGCCTGGTTGGCAGGAGGGTTGGCTGTCATGTGTTGACGCAGCCAGTCAATGTCAGACTTTTTAATGGGGTATACGTGTCATAGGAAAGGGTCTTAATGGACATATATATATAAATTAAATGTTTGGTAATGCTTTATATGAAGGCTCTTGTAATAAGCATTAGTTAATAAGTAATAAGGCCCTTATAAGTCCTTTATAAGATTCATGGATTCAAGAATAATTTATAGATAGAATGTAAACAAACAAAAACAATTGTGAATTCTCTGGGCAGATAATATGGCATTTTATTCTAATTATTTAATATAAACATCTTTAACATTGAAAAAAATTAGGGGGAACATTGTCCATCAACTTTGACGATTGAGCACCAAGCACTATTGAATGGCACAGAGTCCGCCTCCTCACTTCTCACCAGAGTCCTGCGCTCTGTCCGGCGCTCTGCCCATCAACTGCAGCAGCATGATCCAGGATGGAGCCACTCAGTCCTGTTGCTGGGTTAGGAGTCTTATTTCCCATCAGCCAGGAGCATGCTGGGTAGTGGAATAGGCTTAGTTCCTAGTTGGTTTAGCTTAGCTCCCCCTCGACTCTCCTCCTTCTGGGCAGTCGCTCCGCCCTCGGTGGTGTTGGGTTGGCAGGTGTGGCTCACTGGCTCAGTGTATCTCTGTGATATGCCATACATGCTCTTGCAAAAAGTAGACAAAAATAGACAAAAAAACACTAACTAAAATAAAAATGTATCGAAAATAATGGGAGCTACCATCGCCATAGCAGCGGCTAAAATGCTTATTGACATTAATGTGTCAGTAATACTAAATAAGTGTTTATGATAGCATTATAAACACATCTAATGTTAGATTATTAGACAGTCACACTTATACACACTCATTAGAAACATGTAAACAGTTTAGACTACTTAATAATATTAATAAAAGCCTTCTGAGTTTCTTTTAATTGTTTATAATAACAATACAATGACAAATGTTGAGTTTAACTAACTTATCTATTAAATCCTTGTGAAACCTTTACTTACCTTTTTTGTTGCTTTATTAAGATTAACACATACTTTATCATGCATTTATAAGCAGTTGACTATGCATTTTACAGGTACTGGGTCTACAGTGAGAACAATGTCTTATTAACGTTAGTGAATCCTTTATAATGCACATATTAACAGTTAACTATGCTTTGTTTTAGTTTATTTTTTAAAGATTTAAGGTATGACATGCAACAAAGTTCCCAAGGCTGGAGTCAGACCTTGTGGTAATGTGACATGCGCTGTAACCCCTCAGCTCCAAAGGCACTCCCTAACTAATTTTCCCTTATATGGCAGCCACATGCAGCCACAAAGAGTACGTTCTATAAAAATTACAATTAAATAGTACAATTACACTACCTTTCAAAATTGTGATAAATGTATATTGTAAAAGACAATCCAGACATGTTACAAAGCAGTTGTAATTGCACATTTTTTGGTTTTTGATGTGATTAGAGATGTTTTATATCACGTTTTCCTTATGTCTTTTACAATGTCTTTATGATTTTTACTTCAATGTTGAAGGTTACTGTAATTGTACTAATAGTTGTACAATTGTTTGTCAAAGGCCTGTTTGCGGCTATGTTCTATAGACACTCTCTTTGTAGCCACATGTGGCTGCCAGCTACGTGAAAATGATGGTCAGTACAAGAATTAAAATCAAAGCTGTCTTTAAGTGTGTTTTTGTGCTTTGCTGCTGAAATATGGTATATATATGTAATTCATTATTCACATTTTATCAACCTTGACAGCCTGTTGTAACCACTCCAGATGGGGGAGCATGGCTAATGTTTAGTGTGTAGTGGTTACAGCCCAAGGTTTCGATTCGAGCCTTGGGAAATTTTTTGCATGTCATACCTTACACTTTTTTAAATCATCTTTAAAAAATCATAGTTAACTGTTAATAAGTGCATTGAAAAAGATTTATTAACATTAATGAGACATTGTTCTCACTTGAGATCTGGCACCTGCAAAAAGCATAGTTAACTTTTAAAATGTGTTTTAATAAATGTTTTAATCTTAATAAAGCAACAAAAAAGGTAAGTAAAGATTTCACAATGATTTCATAGGTAAGTTAGTTAAACTCAACATTTGTGTTTGTAGTGCTATTATAAACAATTAGAAGGAACTCAGCAGGCTTTTATTAACATTCTTAAGCAGTCTAAACTGTATACATGTTTCTTATAAGTGTGTATAAGTGTATATGTCTAATAATCTAACAATAAACTTGTATAATGCTATTATTAACACTTATAAAGTCTTATTAACACATAATAATGTTAATATGCATCTTATAAGAACTTATCAGGGCCTTATTGCTGAACCTTTTATAGATATATGTATATATATATATATATATATATATATAAATGTGTGTGCGTGTGTGTGTGTGAAGCGTTACCAAATGTCTCTGTCTTTGCAAAAATGTTAAGAATGTATTTTCACACACTGAGAACTATGACACTTGAATATGGGATGAGTCTAAAAGTACTGACTGAAAATCCAAATATGGAATTAAACATATTCCCTCCAACCTGAACCACACAGGTCATAGTAACACTGTATCACAATAAATAAGTCGATTGGAAATCTGGTGGCAACAATCCAAATTTGAAATAATTAACACTTTGGCCAGTGCATGTATGGTCTGATGAACACTATAATAAACCACAGTCAGCAGTACACTGCACACTGCAGAGACTTCTAAAGAGAGCGGTGCTGAAATGAAAACATGTTTAAGTTTCATTCCCTATACTCAAGGTTCACCAAACTGAGTTGCATTACTATACTACATTACGGTTTTGTACCACGTTACATTTTTATCACATGATGTTCATTAGGATTTTGAGGGATAGTTCAGCATTTTGGAAAAGATGCTCCCCCTGGAACCACAAATTGCCGGTTTTACATTTCTTTCATATCATGATATCAATCTCATGTCATCCTTGGAAGGACAGTAAATAAGCACATTTCCCAAAATAATGAACCTCTTCGAGGACAGATGGTCTACCTGAAGCAGCGGTTTCTACTTTTTCTTTTGCTGTTAATAATTAAAACATTGTTAACATATTTTTTCCTTATACAGATGAAATTCACAGATGCAATGCGTTCCAAAGCTCGTCTATCCATCACAGGATCAACTAGTGAGAATGGTCGTGTCCCGGTGGCTTACCTCCGTCCAGGATTACCCATGAGCCTCAGCATGACTGATCTGTCCTGACCACACCCGAGCCAGTGCCTTACAGTCAATCAACACACATCCTCCCTTCCCCTCTGAATGTGAGTGGAAATGCTTGTCATCTCCTTTGATGACCAATTACCACTCACCATGGGTGATCTACCCTGATTTTCAATCTGGAGTTTAGCCAATCATATCACGCTGAGGACTCCTGATCTCGCTCTTTAACATCGAGCCTAGAAAGACTGGACAGATGTTGTCCTCCCACCACTTGGCTGTCAGGCTTTAGCAAAGACCTGCCCACCTACAATGTGAATCACTTAACCATCAGCGAGAAAGATGGCTGGTCATTTATAAATTCATGAAAAAACTATCAAGCACAGTGAACAGTTTTCTAAACAAACACATCATTGTTTCGTAGATTTTTGCCATGGAGGCTCTAGAGACTAAGGACAACAGTGATACTAAAGTTAACGCAATAACAACATTAATCAGGGATGTGGGTATAAAAAAACAATCTTGGTTTAAATAAGTGCTATGAACAAAGACTGATGTCCTGAAAAAATTGCATCCATGCAATAATAGTAATTGTGATATCAGATAATGATAATGATGTTATTGTTCTAATTGTTTTCCTTAATTCTGCCTGAAAATTCCTAATTAGTAGAGACTTTTACCAGACCCAAGAGATGCATGGACACACGCACACAGACACACACACACACACACACACACACACACACACACACACACACACAGGGATAGGCAAATATTAGTCAAAATGTTTGTTAACACAAAATAATCTTTATTAATTAACTTAAGTATGTGTGATAGCTTCCCATTCAAAATGATTGTTTTGGCTGTGTAAAGAACACGACTCTTCTATCACATGATAGTCACATAGCGTGTGGCGAAACAATATTATAGCCATTATATATGTCATGTGAAGTCAATTAATAATTCAACATGTGTAATTTAGTGCTGCCCTCCCACAAAGTTGGAGACCTCTATCTATGCCTCTTGTTGTAGCACAGGCTTAAAGTTAAAATTATTTCAACTTTGACCTCAATTGCCACTGACCTTTGGAAGTGCAACCATGCAGGGGAGGTAACCATAGAAACAAAACTAACTAGCTGCC
>CALSCE010009814.1:0-17031 GCA_943593645.1 Bovichtus variegatus
TAACCACACACTTCAAAGGAAAACACCTAATTAACCCACTTCAAACTCAAATAACCACATAGTATGTTGAAAAAATGAACACAACAACATAGTATAGTGTCCAAAAAGTGAAAAAAACCACAAGCTTCATTTTAATAATAATAATTATGAATTCATAAAAAAGCTCAAATTTCCTCCGATTCAGCTCAAAATTCATACACTTGGAGAACTGTACAGCCTAATGAACATATCACAATTTCAGGCCTTTAGCTGTAAGCGTTAAGGAGATATGACCCTCCAAAGTTATTCACAAAAAAACTCCACAATCGCCAGTCGCCACACACACTTCAAAGGAAAACACCTAATTAACCCACTTCCCGACGTCGGAGACCGTCGGTTCCGGTACCGTTGGATGCGGAATACCCCCAAATGGGGGGGCAAGGCACTGAAATCAAGTCTCTACCACCGTCCGTTCAAAAGTTATTACCCAAAAACGGGAGCATCACTTTTGACTTTTCGCATCTTCACCCACTTCCCGACGTCGGAGCGACACCAAACCAAGACCAGCGTGTCCGGCGTGCCCGGAAACCCCCCTGGACCAAATCCCATCTCTCTATCTCCTTCCTAGGGAAAGTTATTCCAAAAGGGTTACTCCCGGAGTGGTTTATAGCCCCTATTCTAACCCTAACCCTAACCCTTTCAATAGCAAATCAGACTCTTAATTTTTATTTACTTTATGTTGATTAACATCACATTTTGAGAGTGACAGGCTGTTTGGTTAGTTCTAACTGCCACTGTAAAACAAATGCTACAGGCAAAGTGTGGAAAGACAAATTTACTTTAAGAAGAACACCTTGTTTGACAGTTTGTTTATAATCCTTTAAAAAACAACTGTTCAGTTGATTTTCTCACAGAGCTGCAACAGAACAGTGGTTACCAACTCGTTCTATAAAAGCAGAGAAGATAACACATTTAAACATAAATAGTCCGGCCTCAGTCTGTGGGAATTTATCCAAGAGTACAATGTTGAGAATTTACAGCAGAGCTCTGGTAAGTCAGACACCTTCAGTTAATTCTGCCTGTTTTGCCTGACATTTCTTACCCTGTATTCTTATGTGTACTAGATTAATATCCTTTTGTTTTTAATTACCTCTTTCAATGATTGACTTATTCTTCTGCGCTCAGAGTTAACGGTCATGTATTTGATCATTGTAACTTAACATATTAGAGTAAGGCCTTGCTCCTCTGGTCAAGATGAAGAGCTGTGATCATTTCAGAGTAACTTGTAATCTATATACACGCATTTGAATTTTTTGTTGCATCTCTCAGGTAAAGGTGGGGATGGGGAAGCCCTGGCGCTTGCTGAAGCCTGCATCAGTGACTCTGGTTGCTGGCAGAAACCTGAGCCAGCAGAATGGACTTCCCATTCTGCCCGTCCCCCCTCTGCAGCAGAGCTGCAAGCTCTACCTCAGCTTCCTGGAGCCCATCCTGGAGCCGGGCGAGCTGCAGAGAGTCACGCAGCTGGTGGAAGACTTTCAGAAAGCAGGAGGCGTCGGAGAGAGACTGCAGAGACATATGGAGAGGACAGCAAGTAATAAGGACAACTGGGTGAGCTTTACACACATTTACTGAGACTTTCTGCAGTTATTCAGCTCCTGTTATAAACATATCTGGTTATTATAAAATGTATTTAATCATAAGGTTGAAAATAACTGGTTCTACAATGAAGTACGTTCATTTGCTCATAAAAGACATTCAAATGACCATCAGAAGGAATTAATCAATGAAAATAATTATCACATTCATTATAAATTGTATTGACATTAATTAGTTTGACTTAATTTACATCAAGTCAAAACGAAGGGCAGGTAATGTAGTCTCATTAAATTGATTAGTAATCACATTTCCTAATTGATAGACTAGTAGATTTTATAACCACAAACAAAATGACCATATCAACAGCTAATAAGGTTAAATGATTTAGGAATTCTTTGATAGTAGAGGTTCGCAGTACTCATGTACAACATTAAACAAACCAGCATGTATATTCCGAAAAGCCTTTATTAATAAGATTCACTAAACCTGCATCTGTAGACACATTTACTGAGACGTTCTGCAGTTATTTAACTCCTGACTTACTATATCAGCCGCTCATGCACTCAGCTCTGGGACTCACCTTTGAACACATATGTCAGTGAAAGACAGCTCATACAGTTCAGGTTCAAAGTTCCATAAGATCTCCAAGTCTAGAAAAGTCAAGTTTGAGTCAAGTTATCTTGACTCAATAATTCTGTAATTATTTTTACTTCACAACATTTGCTTCAACTGTAGTTAACTCTTACTATATACCAAATATTTATACTACATGCAAAACACAAACTGCATGAGTTTAGCATAAAGTGGACATTTCAGTAAAGGGGAGATTGGTGGGCTTCCATAAAACCCATTTTCATTCAGATATCTTGAGTTGAGAGATCAAGGATCCCCTGTAAATATGGACATGCCGCTTTTTCCCTCACCAACATTAAGCCCAACTTTAGAGCATTATTAAGCCTCTTACCCAACAAGCTAGCATGACATGGTCGCAATGAATTCTTTTCAAAGATTCAAAAGGCTTTACGGTCATAAGTAAGTCAATAAGTAAAATACTGTGATGTCCTGGTCAGGAACTTACTCTGGGAGGTGAGAGTGCAGGAAATGTACGTCCAGTGTATTCAGTCTTCTAATACAGGTTAATTGTGTCCTCTTCAGACAAACAAAACAAACTGGTATTTAAATCCCAAACTCTAGTTGTGAGTCATTGTCTCTTCCCCTCGCTCCTGCCTCCCTCCCCCTTTTTAGCTGCCTCACTAGGGTCATGATTCAGCTAGGCAGCAAACCTGGTCCCGACTGCCCTGCTGACTGTGGGTTTTGCAGTCTGGTGGCTTGTAGTCCTTGCTGCAGCCACCGGGAAGGAATGCATCTCCCACCTATGACACTACCTCTCATGACATCACAGTATATACATTAAAAATAGAATAACTTAACAGAATGCAAAATTAAATAGTGTAAAGTGAAATGCATCCTGTATAGTGTACAAATATGTCTATATGTGGATATATGGAGGTGTATGTACTGTAGACATATGCAAGTAGTGACACTTCGCAGAGCTCAGAAGTTCAGTTTTATGGCCTGTGGAATAAAACTGTGACAGAGTCTGGTGGTCTTGGTGCGGATGCTGCCGTACTGGGTGATGGGGTCTTTGATGATCCTGTGTGCCTTCTTCCTACACCTGCTTTACTTTCCTCATTCTGAGTGTTGGAATGCCAGTCACTGAGCTGTATTGTTGTGAGCTCGTTGTAGTCTGCCAACATCTGATATGCAAATAACGCCAAAATTTACTAACTTTTTATATGTCAATCTTTGTATTTATAAATTCAATTTAAATCAGACTTCCAAATTGACAGAGACTATTCTCATGATCATTAGTTTCAAATCCCTCACCTAAACCACTCACACCTTCTGCCTCACCATTGACAACGCTACTTTGTCAAAACTTAAGAGGCAGTTTCGACAGCAACCTCTCATTCGAACACCATGTAAATCAAAACTGCCTTTTCCCACAAACAAAACCATAGCTTGATCCGCGCATCACTCTCCTTCCCTGCTGCCGAATCTTTGAAAATGCTATCATATCCAATGTACTACTGCCGAAGCATTCTTTATGGCACATCAGGCAAAGTAACAATAAACTCCAGTACATCCAGAACTCTGCTGCTTGTTTTCTTATACACTGCTGCACCTGTAATATACTTGCTACTTGTCCCACAAAAGGATCCAATTCAAAGTCCTTTTCCTCACTCAAAGTCCTCTTTAACCAGGCCCCCTCCCACCTCACCGATCGGCTCTACCACTACATTCCTTCCTCTAATGCCACCCTCCACGCACCAGACCTGGGGCGACACAGCCTTCTCCATAGCTGCCCCACCCTCTGGAGCTCCCCCTAAACACATCCCAGATTGCACCAAGCCGTCCTTATTCAAACCAAACCACACATTTTTAGAACGCACGCGCGCACACACGCGCACACACACACACACGCGGCTGCCTTGTTTACAGTTTTTCTTACGGGCTTCTCCTGGTAACCCCGTGTTAAACGTTACAACACTATAAACTTTGGATAATCTATAATAATAGTCTGAGAGAGCTCTCATGCACTCAAAGTTATCACAGCAGGAATGAGTCAGAGTCCTTGAGTATAGACATCGGGATTGGGCCTCAAAATACTGCCCTGCTCCCTTCATGTCTTTGACCTCAGCAACGTTGTGTACATCTCTTAAGTAAATGTCCTTATTCAAAGAGCATCTTTAGAATTTTTGTAACCCCTCCACCCCCATG
Source organism: Bovichtus variegatus (assembly GCA_943593645.1). NCBI lineage: Eukaryota > Metazoa > Chordata > Actinopteri > Perciformes > Bovichtidae > Bovichtus > Bovichtus variegatus. The sequence continues at coordinate 4,357 of CALSCE010009814.1, forward strand.
TTTTCGTGACTAAGTTATTAATGACAAAAAGAAAAATCAGCCCAGTATGGAGCGAGGGCGCTGCAGCTGCAAAAAGGGCTGCAATGTAATCATGTCGAGCAATTCCGCACCATCATTGCACTACCATTAAAATAACTTTCTGCATCTGTATGCATCCGTGTGTCACTAATTGTATAAAACTGTTTGTAGTTAACAGAACTTTGGATGAAGGTCTGTTATCTGGACTGCCGCAAACCTCTGGTGATTAATTCAAACTATGCGGTACTCCTTCCCCGGATGGACGTCACAGATACACACGGGTATATAAGGTAAACGCACTCGCCTCAATTAGGTGGTAGCATTTGAACATTTTGTGAATTGTGTTGAATATCATGTCAAAATGAAGTGACTGCTGTGACAAACTGAGAAATGTAAAGTTGACAAATGTAACTCAAGTTGTAATGAAACTGCAGGTCAATGTAGATTCTGAGCTATGAAGTCATTATTTGAGCAACAACCTGCAATACACCCAATCTTTGGTTTTTGGCTATAGGGTTAGGGTTAGGGATTCGTGCAATGAGAGAGAGTCGAATTGCTAATTATGGAAAATGAAGAGGATCAAATTAAGCATTGCTTTAGTTCCTACAGGACATGGAAGTCATACGACCCAGCTGTAATCAGCTGGTAGCCCACAGATTCGATTGTTTTGGTCACACACACCATTCACAGAAAATTCAACAAATTGGACTTCACAATCCTCGGCCTCACGAGTCTAGAGTCCTAACGTGGCTCACAGATTTAAATGGCCTTCAATGGCTACAGTTGAAATGTCAAAACATTTCCTAACCACTTTTCTTGACATTGATGCAAAATGTCAAGAGGACAAAGAAAGATGTGAAGGACAATTCATAAGGACTTAGGAAAAGTAGCGAATCCCACTGAATTTACACTAGGCTATGTTTGCTAGATTTACTAAAGTCTGTTAAAGTCCGTTCACGCGGTCAAAATGTTATGGATCGTGACTCAAGACGCCTCTGCCGTGGGGACTGCTGGTCTTTCTGCCTCAGCCTAGCATTTTATATTCTTTTGTCGTTATTTTAATAAAAAACATTGATTTGAATGTTGATTTGGGTCATTGGTGAAGTTTTGTTTGCCCGATATGGCTTCCCTACTGAAAAATCAGTAGGGAAGCTTTATTCATTTACTTTTCATGACACTACTGCATCCCAAATTAAATGTTTGAGTGGACACCTCTTATGTGCTTCAGTTACCAGACGCTAATAATTTCACTGCAACTGGGTGTGGCTATTAGCGCCCATGTGACCGTTGGAACATTTTTGCAATTAGGGTCATTTGTATGGGAAGGTGCCAATTTTAACTCAAAGTGTATACTTATTAGCCCATTTAAATTCAAGCAAATAGCACAGGATCACCAAGACACTATTTGCTTGAAGCGCAGATAGACAGACAAAAAGACTGAAAAGGGGGAGATAGAGGGGATGAAACGCAGCAGGTAAGGTACCTGGGCACACAAGTAGTACCTTTAACTTTTGTGGAAGCACAAAACTAAATTCTTGACAGTTCCTTTATACAATAAATGAATAACCACACTTTCTCTGTTTAGGTGTGCTGCCAGATTAATAGCAGCTGCATTGGAATTTAAGACAATGGTTTGGAAGTGAGTACTGAACCTAAAATGTTCTCCCCTTAGGTTTAATTTGTCTGTCATGATTTATTGTTTTACAAAATCTGAAAATAAATAGGACTCTTATACAGCTGAAAAAAATGGACCATAAAAATCAATTAAAGCTATTGAATTCCACCTTCAAACATTAAATGGCAGAATAAGTAAGTCATTATACATTAAGTGATAAGAGTTTATTATTTTATAAAATGTTGTTGTCTTAAAGTTACAATGTGTGGGATTTGGCAGCATCTAGTGCTGCAGTTTTAGATTGCAACCATCCATCACGGGTGAGGTAAAGGGAAGGACCCGAACACCGAAAACAGGCTGAATGCAATAAAAAAAAAAAAAAAAAAAAAAGCGAGCTGTATTTAAACAAAGCTTAACATTCATAAAGGTAAACAGCAAAAACTGAAATCACAAACCGACAAGGGAACACCAGGATTCACAGGGCGCACGGCATGAGCAACCACTCCAGGAAACATAGAAGAAGAACGGACAAGGAACAATGGGACAGACAGATATACACACAGACACTAATCACAAGAATGGGACACAGCTGGAGGCGGCAGCAAAGACACAAGGGTGGCATGGTGATTAGACACAGGTGGATGAAAGACAGGAAGTAAAACTACACATGACACAAGGGGAACGTACCTACAAAATAAAACAGGAAGCAGGAAAACCAAGATCATGACACCATCTGAATATCCCTTCACTGTCTCCACTCCTGCAAACACACACACACACACACACACACACACACACACACACACACACACAGAGTTCTGAGCTAATGTACCCGCTCCCTATGTACAGTAGATATGAAGGGCTCATTCTAAGATAACCATAACAAAATATTTCTTATTTTTAGGTGATTAAACACGAATGAAAACATAGTTATTAATATTATATTCCATTTCTTCGAATAGATCGCCCTAAATACTACACACTGTCTCTTCAAGAAATGCATATAAAATCAGTTCCCTGAAGAATTTGAATTGTTTATTTCCAATGAAGTTATAAAGCAAGTTCAGATATTTGTTCTCCGTCTTTATAAGAACAATCATCTGTGTATCTTTGGTTTGGATCAGTTCTAGTATTTGTATTTTGAATGAACATCTATATGTACAACTATTACAGATTTACAAAAAAAATAGCTAAACCTAAAAACACTGTTTTTGTACCTCTTATGGAGAATAATGCTGTCCTCAGTTTGATTTAAACTTTAATAAAAAACTGTAAACTGACTGTATCAGTACTACCTTCTAACTGGCACAGGCCTTTTTTAAATTTCTCTGATTACATAGGTGAATCATTAAAGGTGTATCTTATCTTTAAAGAGACTAAACTTCAAAGAAGGAAGCAGAGCTACATTACTCAAAGTAGTGCTAAATATCCAGTGAATGTGGCAGTTTAAGGGATAGTGTAGTAGCTATTGTTTAATGTGTGTATGTTTTGCAGTGAGACACTACCAGTTGAGTACATGAGGGGGAAGCCGCTGTGCATGGAGCAGTACAAGCAGCTGATGTCATCCTGCCAAATCCCCGGACTGAAGACGGACTCATTAATGTTCTACAACGGAAAACACATCAGTGTAGTACACAACTGTCAGGTGAGTAACATCAGTGTAGTAAACAACTGTATCATCAGTGTAGTATACAACTGTAACATCAGTGTAGTACACAACTGTCAGGTGAGTAACATCAGTGTAGTACACACCTGTATCATCAGTGTAGTACACAACTGTAACATTAGTGTAGTACACAACTGTAACATTAGTGTAGTACACAACTGTCAGGTGAGTAACATCAGTGTAGTACACACCTGTATCATCAGTGTAGTACACAACTGTCAGCTGAAAACACATCGCTGTACTGTCAGGTGTGAAGCACGTCAAGATTTTTTTTGCAAGGGGTTTGACACTCCACCATGGATCTTAAGTTAGTGCACAGCATCTCTATCTGTACCTTTGCCCCGATAATATAAAACTGTCTTATTTTTATTGAATTGCAAGAACATTTTTTGACATCCACCAGTTCATATGATCAATGCATTGAACCAGTTTATCAATAGGGCTGAAGTCACTGGGTGATAAGGAGATGTACAGTTGTGTATCGTCGGCATAGTTATGTACAGATAAGTCCTAAACCGATCTGAAACTGTGCCAGAGAGACCAACACACATCTGTAGTCTGTCAATAAGGCTGCCATGATGGATCGAAAGTGGCGCTTAAGTGTCAAAATACTAATATTGAGAATGTATTGTCATGCATGTTATTTACAACTTTAACTAGTACTGTCTCAGTGCTGTGGTGAGGACGAAAGCCGCATTGAAACTTTCTTACACACACCGGCACACTCTGCTTTTATAATCAGCTGCCTGAACAACCTCAGTTGACTTGTTTAAACATGAAGCAGCAGCAGTTTGACTCCAGACTCTCTGCAAAGAAAGATCATTTCAGTGTGATCTCATTCTTTCGGTCATTATCCAAAACTTGTGACCATAGTAGAGAGTTGGAACGTATATTGACCAGTAAGTCAAGTTCTTCATCTTCAGGCTCAGCTCTCTCTTGATGTTGCTAGTTTGGTACAGTCATCTGCATCGCTGCTAATGGGGAACCAACCGGTTCTCATGCTCCTACCCTCACTCATGAAAAAGACGCAAAGATATCTGAAAAACCTCACTGGCCTGCATGCAAAATAGCACAAAGCCTGATCATTTCTTTCAGATCATTGTGTTTCTGCCACAGGTATAGTTGGGTTATATGGCATGCACTCTACCAACTTAGCTACCAAGGCACTCCATTTTTAGTGAGTCTTAATGATATTTAGGAAGAACACTTTGCTTACCCGGAGTCACAGTGAGATTTATTCATTCTATTCATTTGATTAATTACAAATTACAATAAGGTCATTTCCACACAGACAACCTGAGGCTTTGTGGGCCCCTGAGTGTCTTTGGCCCCGGGGCTTTGTCATAATGTGTGTCCTCTCCTTGGATCCAGTTCTTTGTGCTGGAGGTGTACAACAATGATGGGACTCTGCTGACGGTGGATCAACTCTGTGTTCAGCTGCAGAGGATCTACAACTGCTCACTACACAGCGACGTGGAGCCTGTCGGCATCCTCACCACCGAGCATCGGGACAACTGGAGCAAAATCTACATGAACCTCATGGAGGGTGAGAAGCAGTCTGCTCTCATGCAAGACAAACTAAAGAAGCACCGAGCTAACACTTAATGAGAACGTATGAAATAAATGTGTTGTGTACAGTAAGAAACTGGAAGGGTAAACTATTTTGCAAGCCTCGTGTAGCGTTTCCTTCCAAACATCACTGCGCTCTGCACCTTTATTGGTGTTGTAATCCTTTAAAGCGGCAATAGAGTGTAGTGTTAGTGTACATTTCCCCGCTGTGGGCGTATAAAGGTTTTCTGATAAACCAGTGGTCAGTTGCATTGAGCATCTTAATTTCCGATTTTTCTTAAAAATTAACTGAAGGTTTCATTCGTGTGACTTTACCTAGACTCATATAATTAGGATATTTCCTTAAATACTTAAGTTTTCATGCTGATGTTGTGTTTTTTTTAACTTAAATAATTCCTTAAAATCAAACTGCACAATGATCCTTAACAACAACTTAAAGAAGAAACCATAAACAACTACTTTACTTCAACAAAGCATATTTTTTCATTGAGGAGAATAAAGTAGATTGATCTACTTATTCATGTGAAAATCAACGGACAGTTAGTTTGGAAAGAAATGCAGCCACTCCAACTGCTGTCAATCAAATACAGACACGCCTCTCCAGCTGTCAATCAATTACAGATATGCCCCTCCAGCTGTCAATCAAATACAGACAGGCCTCTCCAGCTGTCAATCAATTACAGACACGCCCCTCCAGCTGTCAATCAAATACAGACACGCCTCTCCAGCTGTCAATCAATTACAGATACACCCTTCCAGCTGTCAATCAATTACAGATACACCTCTCCATCTGTCAATCAATTACAGACATGCCCTCCAGCGTGTGAATAACACCTGAAGTGTTTCCTGGTAAATATTGTGAAAAATAATTTTTTTAACTTTTGTAGTGTGATTTCATAATAACATGATGTGAATGTCCTTTATGTGTTAGATGAGACCAACAAAGCATCAGTATCAGCAATTCAAAGCAGCATCTTCCTCCTGTGTTTGGATGGAGCGATGCCCTCCTTGTCTGAGGAGATGTATCCCAGCAATGCTTTACACCAGATCCTGTATGGAGGAGGCAGCCAGAGCAACAGTGGAAATCGATGGTTTGATAAAGGGTTGCAGGTAATAAAACAAATGCAAATTACAGAAACACACTAAAAGGAATTATTGTGATTGGATTAAAGAAACATAAACAAACCAGAGCATTTTCCCCCTAAAGCAGAATGATAATATGTGGAGCCAGATCTTTCTCGAGCAATAACAAAGTGCTGTGGAGATAAGTCTGACTCTGGCAAGACTAGTTACTAGTTGCTCAGAGGCCCTTAGCATAAATTGAGTCCAGTAATCTCAACTACCAGCATTGCTCCACCCGTTCTCCGCAGTGTCACTCACTCAACTGTGTGGTCGAGCCAGATAGCACTTTTCAGTTCATTTAGGCGAACAAATACGCAGGCAACAAGAATGAGGGTTATAATTCATTGTCCATCATGAAGGTTTATTGTAATGTAGGTTTTCACAGGTTGATGCAAAAAATGCTATGTAAAAAGATGCACAATGTAACTGTTTAAAATGAAAGAGCGAGGCAGGAATGTGCAAAAATATATTCTCGGGGATGTGCAAAGGTTCACGGAACTAGGAATAAAGATTTCTTACCTGAAGGCATGCAGGCAGTCTGTAGAATCCAAGCACGCCTGAAGATCGTTCACAGCTTCACTGGTCCACTTCAATGTCCTCATAACAGCTTTACACATATTTCATTTGCGGTGGAATGTAAACATTGACCAGTATGAATGAAACAAACTGAGGCAAATTTTCTGAGAAACTAGAACGACAGGGGAACTCCAAGCACTTGTCATTAGGTTCAATAGATCCCATTTCGAGCTCTACCTCCGTCTGGATTACTGGCTGGTTATATGGATGTTGTTCTATAGACGCTGCATCTCCTACATTGACATCATGCACAGCTCTATCAGTGCGACTGGGAATATCCAGAAACAGTGTGGGTTAGACACCAACCATACTGCATAAATCCTACCTCGGACTTTCCTGTAAACGACCAAGGTTTGCTGGCATATGACCTCCATCCTGAGTATTGTAATAACATGGCACTGAAAATATAATAAGTCCATTTCCTCCACTACTTCAGACACAGCACACTACAATCTCACCTTCATACATCAATGCATGCACACGACACAGTTTGGTTTCAGGGGTAGTGACCACATCATTCAACACTCTGTATACCCAGACCTGACTGACCTCTTGAACTTCAACACTAGCTCTCCTGGATTAACCTTCTTCTCACCTCCACACAAGCTTTAGCCCCAACTTTTATCAGCCCCCTCACATTCTTAGTGTAAACTAGCCTGAAAGGAGGAAACATTGTGAAGCTCATCCCCTGTAGACTTCAACAATCTTCTGCTGGGGGGCTTTAACCCCATGCCCAAATATCAGCTCAAACAAACAAGACCTTCATGACAAATGCTAACAAAGAAAAAGGAGGACTTGAAGAACACACAGGCCCCGACATGACTTTGAATGTCGCAGTATAGGCACAAGAAAACAACAAAGTTAAAAAGGCGTTTATTTGTTCAGTTTACGGAGGAGAGGTCAGTAACAGGCAGGTATTCATCTAAAGCAAACACAAGCAAACAGGATCAGGCAGCTGATGTTTGCAGTTGTAGAAGTCAGGGAATGATCTGTTTTTGTCGCTGCACTACCAACACCTATTCATTGTTTTTTCTCAACTTATTTCCCTTTTTTTCAGATAATTGTTTGGCTCTATGCCTACATAACGACCCTCTAAGTTTCCCTGCTTGTCAGAGGACACTTCACACTTGCTAGCTAAACATCCTAACATTCACCCATGACAATAACTTGAGCAACACACTCACACATAGAGAACAAACAGACTCATGAGGAGTTGGGATGTAATGCAAATGCTTGTCTTTGTTTTTTCAGTTGTTCATAAGAGAAGACGGGATATGTGGTGTAAGCGGCAATCATGCTGCAGCTGATGGTGTAGTCTCTATGAGATTCAGTGACGATGTTGCAGCATACATGTAAGTAGAGCAAAACTAAATCAGCTTCCGTAGGTGCTTTATTGTTGTTATCACATGATCGAGGGTTCAGCGGTGAGGAAATGTACACAAAGACTCACAACATACTGATAGTAGCATGGACATGTGAAAGGTGTGTATGTGAGTGAGGTGAGTTGATAAATGTTTAGAGGACCAAATTGACTATATGTGCAACTTTTCCTCACACATTCTCATATTTGACAGAAATATTGATGTTTTTCTATAGATATGCATGGTTTTTGTTAAAAGTACAAGAAAGCAAACACATCCAGAGCAGATTAGACACACACTCACTCAATTTAATTTAATCAATTTAATCCCAGAGCCATGTGTACTTGTTTCCTTATGGTTGTCAGTACAAAGAGAGACATGTTTTCTGACCTCTGGAAGAATCACTTTCTCCACTCCCTCCTAATCAGACATATAATTCAACACTAAACCAGTCTGCAGGATATTGGATCCAGGTATTGTTTTATGAGTCAGTTTCAGCTTTGTAACATCTGATCATTTCAGATTGTTCTTTTTCTCCGGGCATGTCAGTAGTCAGATGTGCTTGGGTAGTGTTTCTATGTATTTTTGTGATCCACAGTTCATAGAGACTTTGGTTTTTCATTAAATTCCATTATGTGCTATCCCATGAACAATTAATGTTCTCTTGTCTTTGGAAACAGGAAAAAACCCCAGATGATGCAGTCTTCAATGGAGCCTTTGCCCGCGCCCCAGAAACTACACTTCAACATCACACCTGAGCTCAAGAAGGACATCGAGGAGGCCGAGCAGAACATGGACATGTGAGATCAGCTTTCAGTGAAAGTTACAGAGACACCCAGTGACCAGAAAAATAGAAACGCTGAGGGAAAATCCAGAGGAAGATGAAGTTACTTCCAATTCCCTGTGTTGCTATGTGAAAAACTAAATGCAGAAGCAACTAAATTTCCATACTTAAAATACACAGACTGCAGATAATGGGCTTAAAATGTTACCAAAAGGTTTCTTATTTAAATACTGAGATTTCACAGATAATCGACAAATTCAAGGATAATTTATTGTCATTCTGCAACACAGGCTTGCAAAATGAAATGTAGTCGTAGCCCAGTCCATTTACACTTCACCAGAAAAACAAGAAACAATAAAAACAGCTGTACATTCCTGTATTTGCATTAGGAGAAATGTAAACTGCAGCAACAAGAACAATGGCGAATTCTCTGGGCATATAATCTGGCTGGTATTTTATGCATGATGTGCTGCTGGAGTTAGCATTGCAATAATAGTAGTGGCACTGATGTAGGGTAGGGCTTACAGAGCTTTATAAGAAATCTGCCAATTCCAAATAGCTCTGTCCTTTTCTGAAGGAGTGTGTTGCTCTCACGTGTCAGGAAGCAAAGTGAAGTACTGTTTTTTGAGAAAATCCTGTGTCAAGCAACACAGTACGACAAACTAATATACTAAAGCTATGTTTACAACACAGGGCGTAATGCTCAATTCCAATTGTTTGTTTAAAGTGACCAACATCTGACATCTGTGTGAACAGATCTCTGTCCTGAAATGTCTCTTATGCAACCACACACAACCAATAATATCACACATACTGTATGCTCTTTGGAAAAACCACAGAAAACGTCATATTTGCGAGACAGGCATTTGGGAAAAATGTAATGACATCGTGGTGCGAGTGTTCATCTCTCGAATGATTTGCTGCGGATGAGGATCAGCAGATAAAGGTGGAGAGAGCGGTGTGGGAGCGGTAGAAGACTCTGGAGTGCTGGGGTTGCGATGAGGAGGGTTTCTCTGAGATACAGTTCCTCCAAAACTTTAGGAATTCCAGGCCTACATTCCAATATCTGTGACAGCACGTTGCGACAAGGCTGTCATGGCAGCACTCAAAAGGCAACTGTAAACAATTATATTACATATAATATATTTATACTTAGCATGTGGCATACAGATATGCTGACAAATACTTCTTACTGAAATGACCTCAGAAAAGTCTAACTGTCCAGGAATGTCTCCAATGTCCACCACCACAGACTGGCCCAAGATCTGGAACTGAAGACTTCGGTATTTGAGCACTTTGGGAAGAGTTATCTAAAGGACCACAAGATGAGCTCTGACGGTTTCTTACAGATGGCAATACAGCTGGCCTACTACAGGTGAGAGGCTGACAGGTCATGTGATATGGACTGTCTTTGTGTGCAGGCTGCAGAAACTGCAGTAATGAATCAAAAATGCTCCCAGTAAACTCAGACTGGATCATTCTTGAAACATTATACTTATCGTGTTTGCAGAGCTACAGGATTTATGTGACTGGTCAACACAATTCAGGCTCTGTATGTTGCAACATGTGAAAACATTTCTCTCCTTTCTTTTGTCAGGACGCACCAGCGGATCTGTCCAACGATGGAACCTGCCTCCCTGCGTATGTTCAGACAAGGCCGTCTATGTTCAATCAATTCAAACTCGACTGCCTCAGCTGCCTTTGTTCAGGCCTTTGATGACAACAAAATACAGGTCTGATGACACAGAACTGCAAATGCAAATCTTGTATAATGTCACTCTATCAAACGAGTTTCAAAGTTGATCTCTTTTATGAATAACAGTACTGTCTTTGAAGGGAATGGAATTGTAAATGAAATGTCTTATAGTACTGAAACTGTTTTAGTATATTGAGTAACAATCTCTAGAGCAAATACTTGGGATTTTTCTGTTTTATTTCTACTTGATCTCAGCTCAGTATTTGGCACAGTTGATCATGCAATTCCAAGGGATCGCCTTTAGATCATACTGTTGCTGCAAAGCAGTTACGCTAATCAACACATACTGACTACAAGTCCTGAGTTGTAACATTCCTGTCTTCTTCTTGTTTTGCACAGAACTCAGAGAAGTTTGATTTATTGAAGAAATCTATGGAGTTACACAGATGGTACACTGACATGGTGAGTATCATTGACACTAGCGCTCAATACTTAAAGTCAGTGTATGTCCAGTTCATATGTCTTTCAGTAGACAGTATGTCACAAGTCAGTGGCTACTGTGCAGGATTCAAACTATGAGGAAAAATCAGGTGTGTTTCATGAGATAGGAAATGCATTTAACACGCGTGTTATACCCCGAGACTTTAATACTACAGCTGGTGATTTACTTTGCAAACAAATTGAATTGTCTCCATCCTAACAGGCACTCAAAGGCCAGTCCATCGAGACACATTTTCATGGTCTTATTAACATGGCCATTCAGGAGAAGATCCCAATGCCGGATTTCTTCACAGATACGTCCTTTGAAAAAGCCTTTGACTACGGAATCTCAACAAGTCAGGTAAGGGTTGAAACTGAAACTTTATTGCAACTAAATATAGCCAAGCCCGTTACTGTAAACTAAAAATGGTTAACTGGTTAAACATTCTCATATTTATCTTAGTATGTATGTATATATAAATATATATATTAGGGCTGGGCGATCTTTCAAATCATCAATTACGAAAATAGGTTAATATTCAGAACATCCTGCGTCCATTAAAAGCATGTATTCCCCAAAAACAAGCGGCAGTGGCCCACAATCCTCTTAAGTGCTCTGTAACGTTAATATCTGCAATTTTTTAATGGCTGATCACCGCAGCTGATACAACTGCGATGCACGAACACTTGGACCAAAAGCATTTCAAAGAACTGCTTCAAGACGGCAGCGGCAACAATACAGCTGTTTACTTTTTGTCCCCACCCAAACTTGATATATTAGGATTGTCAACATGCGGAACGTGATTCTGTTAGTAGTAATCAATTAAAATGTATTTTTTCTTATTCTGCACCCTTGCAGAACGGGGCCTGAGCAGAGGCTAAACGTTTTGCAATTTCACTTAAATTCTGCAGTTGTGATAGCCATTTCATCCAAAACGTCTTAAACATTGCACAGTTTGATTATGCATATGGAATAAATGCACTTCTTATTGTTGTCGCATTTTGGATGTATTGCATTGATATTAATTGTGGCTGTATGGTTCACCTTTTCAGTGAAATACATTTTTTGTTATTGCCTTGTGGTCACTTGTATTAGGCATATAGCTGATTTGTATACTATAGTTTGGACAAATTCAATTAATAATTGCATTTGTATCAAATGTGTTGTGTGCCATACGTGCATTTATTGAAAAAAAAGAAGAACTTCATTATAAAATAAGTCTGAAGTCATGAAAATCGACTCTTGTCTTAGCACCCCCACTTATTGGTCGAGCAACACTCCTGGCATCAGCCGTGCCTGTGGGCTTCCCTGTGCTCTGCACATTACCTGGCAGGTTGTGTTCTGGCTGCTGATGCTAAACTTACTTTACTGCCACTGCCTTTAAGAAAATAGTTCTGTGTGTCTGCTCTGTTAGCAGGCTTCACATGAGAGCAAATATCAAAGCTGCTGCTGCTGGTCAGATAAAACAAGCAAACACAAAGGAAGCAAATTTGCAATTTGTAGTTATAATGAGGTGCGTTAATTCTGTGTAATATAAGAATGATATAAGAAGGTAGATTAAGGGATATGTTGTTATAATAAGAAGGGTTCCTTTTTAAAACTGAATAATTTTGTACTTAGTTATAAGGAAAATGTCATTATAAAACGAAAATGATCTTGTTAAAATGTGAAACTTTTGTGTACCGTAATTTCCGGACTATTCAGCGCATCTGAATATAAGCCGCACCCACTGAATTTTTTAAAAATATGTATTTTGTACATAAATAAGCCGCACATGTCTATAAGCC
>CALSCE010009814.1:22173-37104 GCA_943593645.1 Bovichtus variegatus
TGAATATATAAACTGTCACAATGAGTCTTATTGTTCTTATTTAGAAGTATTATGAATATATAAACTGTAGAAGTATTATGAATATATAAACTGTTACAATTAGTCTTATTGTTCTTATTTAGATATTAAATGTGATATAAAGATGTTATTGAATTAAGTGACTACGTCTAGTCTAGTGAACAACTACTGTGAAATAAGAACAACATGTGTAAACTGTGAAGAGGAAGAGTACACCACTTCCTGAAAGACTGACTGAAGATCTGATCAGAGCAGGAAGGCGCAAGGAGGCGTGGCCTAAGCGCCAACAAGGGGCCAATAGAATTTGGCCCCAGCCAACCAATGGGAGAAGACTATACCCAGAAGGAGGTAGAAGATGTTGTAAACTAGAGATCTATGAGACAGAGGAACTACTTAAATGTGCTCTGTGGACAGTGAAATAGTTGTTATGTGATGATATGTTCACGTATCATCATCATCAATAAATACAGTTAACCTGAAGACACCTTTTCTCGTTCTAAAAGATCACGACAAAGACCACGGAAGACAACTGTGGTGGATGACAGAAGAATCCTTCTCCTGTTAAAGAAAAAGCCCTTCACAACAGTTGGCCCGATCAAGAACTCTCCAGGATGTAGGTGTATCTGTGTCAAAGTCAACAATCAAGAGAAGACTTTACTTCACAGAGTAAATACAGAGGGTTCACCACACCATCTAAACCATAGGTGAGACTCAAAAACAGGAAGACCAGATTAGAGTTTGCTAAGACACATCTAAAAAAGCCTGTACATTTCTGGAACAACATCCTATGGACAGATGAGACAAAGATCAACTTGTAGCAGAATGATGGGAAGAGAAGAGTCTGGAGAAGGGAAGGAACTGCTCATGATGCAAAGCATACCACCTCATCAGTGAAGCATGGTGGCGTGGGCATGTATGGCTGCCAATGGAACTGGTTCCCTTGTATTTATTGATGATGTTACTGCTGACAAAAGCAGCAGGATGAACTCAGAAGTGTTTCAGGCAATATTATCTGCTCATATTCAGCCAAATGCTCCAGAACTCATTGGACGGTGCTTCACAGTACAGATGGACAATGACCCGAAGTAAACTGCGAAATCAACCAAAGAGTTTTTTAAGGCTAAGAAGTGGAATGTTCTGTTATGGCCAAGTCAATCACCTGACCTGAATCCAGTTGCGCATGCATTTCACTTGCTGAAGACAAAACTGAAGGGAAACTGCCCAAAGACCAAGCAGGAAGTGAAGACGGCTGCAGTAGAGGCCTGGCAGAGCATCACCAGGGACGAAACCCAGCGTCTGGTGATGTCTATGGGTTCCACACTTCAGGCTGTCATTGACTGCAAAGGATTTGCAACCAAATATTAAAAGTGACAATTTGATTTATGATTATGTTACTTTGTCCAATTACTTTTGGTCCCTTAAAAAGGGGATACCACCTATAAAATGTGTTGTAATTCCTACACCATTCACCTGATTTGGATGTAAATACCCTCAAATTAAAGTTGAATGTCTGCACTTAAAGCACATATCGACTGTTTAATTTCAAGTCTATTGTGGTGGTGTACAGAGCCAAAAGTATGAAAATTGTGTCAATGTCAAAATATTTATGGACCTAACTGTATTTATTTATTTTTCTGCAAATGCACATATGTGCATACACCCCCCTTGTTCTTTGACAAAGAGATCAGTTCCAGAAATCCAAATATAAGGACATTTTCTGTTGTCGGCAGCTTAAAGGAAACATGTGTTACAATGACAGATCTGATTTTAGTCATTTTCCATTGCAGTTTGTTAGTCAGTGCCTTTGACCAGTCCGTTGAGCGCAGACATTTTGCTTACATTGGTGAGAACAAATTGAGGTGTAACCTTTAGCTGCTGACAGCTGGTAGGGGAGCTGCTTTGAAGAATGTTGCATATTATCACACATATCCCATTAGAGTAGGTCGTCCTGAGTCAATGGCTGTGGGACTCATCACTGAGAAAACCAATCAGTGTGAGGCATGGTGTCCGGTCCACACGTTTAATACCACTAAAAGGTCACTGAACAAACCAACGTGACAAAGCTGTAATTACATTTATTCTGATACATGGTTACCATACTGTAAAGACAGAAATCTGCTCTGTATTTTACTTTGTGTTTGAGAGAACATCTGGAGATTCGTATCTGCTAGATTGGACCTAACATTTCTGCAGCCCAGTTGGCATGAAAAAAATTTGGAATTGTACGTTTCTGCAAACCAAAGATATGTAAAATGCCAACGTTTTTGCAAGTCATATAGCTCAACGGTCAACGAGCAGAGTGATGTCGTATTCTTTTATGAACTGGATTCGTTGTTGTGGTTAACAAAGCAATAACACCAAGATGTATGATGTGTGTGGAAGCAGTGGAGCCATCAATGCAGAAGGAGAAATCAGGATGTAGAGCAGAGTGTTGTCAGCGTAACAGTGGAAACGGAGGCTATGGCGGTGTATGATGTGACCAAGGGGAAGCATGTCGAGGACTGAACACTGATCCTTGGAGGACACTTTGAAAGACTCCCCTTGTGAAAGAGTAGGATTTATTGATACTGATGAATTGGTGGTGGTCAGAGTAAGATTTGAACCAGGAGAGGGCAGTGCCAGTGGTACTGAGGCAGGACCCAAGACAGGTGAGGAGGAAGAAGCGAGGGATGGTTTAAGATAAGGATGTTGAGGGATCTGCAGCCACTACTCTGGCTGAAAATATTAGCGTAACTTCATCTGTATAAAACATATTGTGATAGTAAATATGGCAGTAACCTCTTATAAATAACTCCCTATATCTAGCAGACACAGATTAATATGTGTATTATACTGTAGTTATATTTAAGTTCACCTTTAAGTCCAAGATTCACTCTAGAGCTTCACTAACTTCTAAAAGAAATATCTTGCTCTTTAGCTGCTAAATGATCCACTATGTTCACTAGCTATTTGAATACTTCTGGTTTTTGCATTTACTTGATAGATGACAGTAGAGATTCAGACAGGAATCATGAGAAGAAAAAGGGGAGTGACAAGCAACAATGGTCCCTGGTCGAAACACTGTATCAAGGTCTCCAGGACGCCCCAAGCACGCTTGTTTGCTTGAAATATGACTATACTATATACTATATATATATACTATACTATATATAGAATGCCAATTAATTATTTCCAGGTTTATAAGAGTGGTAAGACTGCAGCTCACAGTCTGTTTCAAGAGTCTAAGGAGTGTAAAAGCTTCATAACTGCTGAGTTAGCTCTTACTATCATTGCCAGGTCCCTCATCATTCAGTCATTTGATTCAATGTTGATGTAAAAAATATGAGGCAATACAGATTTAATTAACAGGTTTTATTGAGTTAGAACATCTGACCTCAAGCCAGCAAAATCTGACACTCAGACCAACATTTTGAACATAAAAAAGACTATCATCAACTGACAACACATGAAACTGTCAGCTGTAAACTGCATCTGTCCTCTTTTACCCAATCACAGCGGATATAAATCTCCACAGACCTAATGTAGGACGCGGCGCAATGCACCTTTAAATAATTTGTCAGGCTCTTCATCCTTTTGAATGAGACAACTTTAGCATTTCCAGTGTGTCATTTTAAATAATTGATTACAGCTATTTAAATTATTCACTGCTAACTTGACATGGCTGTATGGTTTGAGAGCTTTTCGATGGTTATGCTCTGTTATTTTAGTTTTTCTTTTCTTTTTTAATGTATGCAACTCTTTGTAAACCCGGCCTGCCCTTGTGTGATTTCTGTATTAATCACACTGAATAAACAATGCTGTTGACCACCTGTGACCCCTTTTCTATGAATGTGATAGTATATTACCTATGGCAGTGACATTATGCACTGTGTTGTAAAATGTGACTCTCGAGCAGTATATCTTATATTAAGAGAAATTAACATTTCTTCCTAAAAGACTGTACAACCACCACCACACACTCAATGTGGACTGTAACACCACTGTTCCACCGCTCATGTGCAATACATTACTATTTATTATTGTGCAATACAATCATGTGCAATACACCGTGTTATTATTTATTATTGTGCAATACATATGTGCAATACACCCTGTTACTATTTATTATTGCTATTATTGGCTGCTAGTGTATTACTCTCACATGTGCACTTACTGTATTATGCTGCTAGTTATTTTACCACGGTTGTTTGTTTGTTGTTTTTTAATTCTAATCTGTACTTATTTTATATTGTCCTTGTATCTGCACTGTCCCTTTGCTGTTGCTAATGAAGGCACAGCAACTACATACAACTTTGAATTTTATTTTTATACTTGTTCTTCATTCACTGCCAAGTCCGTTTGACACTGCTATTACAGAACACTGATTAGAAAATTGATCAGTTTATTTATATTGGTGTTTATCACAAATAATATTCAATCAATAGAATTGAGTTCACTTTGACAAAAACTAAAGTGATTTCCTTGTATCCTTCATTATGGGATAGTGTCAGACCTAAATACATTTCTTGACTGTAACGTTTAAATCTGATTAAGTTAAAAGTATAAGTGTAAAAGTATTTACTTAAATGTAATTTATTCACTTATTAATGTACACATGTACACGCAATGTACACAATTATTAATTTCCTGCCAGCATAATAATGTTTTATTTTCTTCATAGCTCTCCATCATAACTACCCGTTCCTCTTGACTGAAGGCGATTGGTCCATTTGCTGCAGTACAAGACTCAAATGACGCAACAGAGCCTGAGGAAGAAAACATCGTTATTAAAGAAAGTTGATGACCACTGTCGTGATACCTTTTTATCTCTGATTGGGGTTTTAGGTGTCAAGCCAACACAAAGAAAGACGGAATCTGTCACAGTTCTGCTCCTCGTCACCTCACCTTGGGCTCAGGCTGCAGCCAATTCACAATCAGACACTTATATTGAGCTCACCCAGTCATGCACTCTTTGCCAGATTGTTTCGTCTTCATGACAGACTCTCCAGCGATTCCCCCCAGACTGATTTCCTGCTAACGACCCTGCCTGTCTCTGACCTACCCGCCTCGTCGGATCCCTGGGATACTTGCCAGCCTTCTGTCCCCGACCTGGAGCTTCTGCATCTCTGACTTCAGGTTTCCCATGTCTGAATCTGCCTGTGTTGGATGAATCCCTGTACCTGTCAGTTCTGGTAAATAAACCTATAGTGGACTGTTCCTGGTTTTCCTGTGTGCTGCATTTGAGTCCATACACGCCCCGTGACAGATTATGTCCAACTGGCTTTAATCAATCAATTTTATTCAGAGACTGCTCTGACGTCGTGCGTCGTCTTCTTTGCTACATCCCTCACCGAACCGTTCCAGTACACCTTAGCATATGAGGTAACCATCATGAAACTCTGCCACGTTGTTTTACCTCCGGACACATACCCCACAGATTGACTGGGGAACAGATCTTACAATGGAGTCAATGCAGCAACACTTTATGTCTGAAGTCTGCTCTGCCTCCACTACTAGTTCTCCTCGTGCAGACTTTCTGGACCTCCCTTGTGTACCCCCGGAGTATTTGCCACTGAAGGAGGTGTTCAGAAAGGACCAGGCCACATCGTTTCCAGCTCATTGGCTTTATTGATTGATTAGGGATGGGTGATGGATGATGGGTGATGGGTGATCGATGATGGATGATGGGTGATGGATGATGGATGATGGGTGATGGGTGATGGATGATGGATGGCAGGTGACGGATGATTGGTGATGGGTGACTGATGATGGGTGACGGATGATTGGTGATAGATGACGGGTGATGGATGATGGGTGATGGATGACGGGTGACGAATGATTGGTGATGGATGACGGGCGATGGATGACGGGTGATGGATGATGGATGATGGGTGATGGATGACGGGTGATGGATGACGGGTGATGGATGATGGATGATGGGTGATGGATGACGGGTGATGGATGATGGGTGATGGATGATGAATGACGGGTGACGGGTGATGGGTGACGGGTGATGGATAATGGATGATGTGTGATGGGTGATGAATGACGGGTGATGGATGATGGATGATGGGTGATGGATGACGGGTGATGGGTGACGGGTGATGGATAATGGATGATGTGTGATGGATAACGGATGATGGGTGACGGGTGATGGGTGATGGATGATGGGTGACGGGTGATGGATGACGGGTGATGGATGATGGGTGATGGATGATGAATGACGGATGATGGGTGATGGATGATGGATGCGCAAGACATTTGTTGAGTTCAGCTGCACTCACAGGATCAACGGTCAAACCGGTCTGTGCTGGTTTTGCCGTTTTCTTTTGGGTAGAGCAGAAATTGCCACCAAGCGCTGCGCTCAAAGCTCAAATATCTTAACTTTAACCGTCTTATTTTCTCGTAATTTATTCCCTGCCAAGTGCGACTACAACATTTGGATTGTGAGCTGTTGGCAGTCAAGATGGCACTGGAGGAATGTTTTTCTTTTCTTCTTTTAACGCAGTAGATGAAATAAATATAACGATGTCTATTGTTTTTCACTGTATTCCTTTGGGTTTTTTTTTAGACACTTTAGATTTTAAAAGACAGAATTAATTTGGTCAGAGGTGTAAACAGGGGTGAGAACAGCACAAAAAACATTACAGAAATGTAAAGTTTAAATGTTCCACACTCGGCCTATAAATAGGGTTTCTTGGTTATATTTCAAGTCCAGCATTTTGGAATGTTTCACTTTTTTTTCAATTGCAAGTTTAGTTTGTTATTGACTAGTTTGTTTTTGTGACTCAATTACATGTCCATTTGTAGATTCTGCCGAGTAATATGCAGCAAGGCTAGTTGGGTAAATTATTGTGGGTTTTATACCAGAGATAAACAAACTGGGAATCTGAAACAACAACAACCACATGGATGAGACAAATATTGATTGGTTTCAATAGCAAACATTTATTCCAATCATTTGCACAATGCACAATGTTTTACCAACCCTGATCAACGTGCTCTGAATACTTGGTGTCATCGCTCGCTTAAAGCAATCAATACTTTGCTATTTTGACCATTACACAACATTTTTACTATTGAGCCTTTTTTTCTTTTTGAACTCAAATGATGGTAAATGCATTTTTATAGTTTTTTTTTTCTTGCTGCATAGAATTCATACAGCTGATCACAGTATCAGAAAACATGAATTATTCATCCAGGGACAACACAAGAGGCTACACATGCAGAGAGCATCCATTCACAGTTCTACTTATTGGATCTACATTTCTACCCACGTGTCACATTAGACTCTTTGATTTCAAATCAGACAAATCATTTCAAACAATACCATATAAATATTCAGGTCATATCTTTTTTTACTTTTACTTAATATAAGATATGTTATTCTGGGGGGACTTCCCTTGTTTCTATGTGCCATCCTAAAGGGACTATGGACAATGTTAAGGCTTTGATCTAAAGAATGTAACTTGTATTGTGCACCCTCACATCATGTAAGATCAACTTTATAAAGATGTCCATTAACAGGCTGGTTTCACATATACAGTATCATGTACTGTAAGTATAGAGTAAAAATGGCAGTCTTCTTTGATATGTATACTGTAAAGATGAAATGTTGTTCTTGAAGAAATCAGTATTGTTTCAGTGGGTAGCTGTGTTGTATTGCACATCATAAGAAATTGTCAGTACTTGAGTCACTAATTTGGTTTTATATCTATATGAAAATGAGCTCCTGTAACATTAGCCAAAAAGCTATCGATATAGTAGGCCAATTATTGATTTGTGTTAAGAAACATAAGAAAACAGTTCAGGATACATCTGGTGATATTTCTCTTAATGTCATCAAATCTCATGTGCAGAGCCAAACCAACAGTGAATGTATCTCCTCACAAGTTCTGTGTGTGTTACAGCCTGCTACATCTTCTTGCACCCACACACATACACACACACACACATACACACTGTAGGCTTGCCTCAAATGTTATACTGTATCGTAGCAGGTCCAAGTGTTGGTGTTTATTTGATCTCCATGAAATGCACCTCAGTCAGCAGTGAAGGGCAGAACTATTGGCAAAGCTGTCACACAATCCTAGTTAGCTCATGCTGAAATTAAACCTTCATTGGATTGTGTTCCACATATTCTAACAATGTTGTCTCATGTTTCATGTTTTTTGACTGATAGGTACAGGTACTTCATTTCAGCCTGTAGTATTGACCTGAAGGGACAACAGCACTTAGATAAAAAAGATTGTCATTTAACTCTCACTATGAAACACAGAAATAAAGAACATATCTAAACACATCTGTAAATTCAATTATTTTGAGCACATTTATGATAAAAATATTGTGATATATTATAGAAAAGTGACCATGCAAATGTTATTGAGCTATAGAATAAATCATGTACATTATAATGCAGGATTGCTATACAAATACTGAAAATTACATCTGATGATTTATATTCTTTTTGGATGAAAAATTCAAGCTTTGGCAAATTTTCTCATATATTCACTCTGGCTAAACATTTTCATAGCACAATTTGTGCTTATACTGTATTTGTATCAAATTGTATTTATATCCAGTGGGTGCTTATTTAACCACTGAGACACAAATTAATAATATGCACTATCATGAAAAAACACTATAAACATCAGTCACTATTCTGGTTGTACTTTGTATTCATGTAAAAAAAGAAATAAAAACATACTGAACGGTTTTTCAGAGAACTGGCAGCATCTACATAGCATTTCATACACTGGGTTGGATTTGGTATAAAATCTGCTGGTTGCTTTATGGCACAAAGGAAATGAGTTCACAGCACAAAACTGGAAGAAGCAAACGGCTAAAACTGTTCAGCAAAGCCGAAGGTCCCAAAAGCTTTTCATTTGATGAGGAGAATTATACTGAGGTATTACAATTCAACAGTAATATTGAATATTCTTGTTGAAAAATGCTACATGTAGTACCTGTACAACAAAATAAGTATTTTTTTTTAAATATGGTGAGCACAGTGCTATACAGAGAGTTCTGCTTATATAGAACAAAGATCCAAAATGATGTGTATTCCTCTAATAAAAAGGTGATTTAAGAAACACTGCCACATTCTGGGAAATATGTTTGTTCGCTATCTCAATCAGAAGATCAATACCAGTGTCACCTCTGTGCATCCAGTACAGACAGAGGTCCCTGATGTGTTGAGCTCAGCAGAAAGACTGCTAGCCTCCATCTAAAGTGATAAAACAACTCAACATGAATAGAAACAGAACATGAGATACGGTGGTACTTGTGTTTTGCAACAAAGACAGCAGGCAGCTCAGTATTTGTGTGAAGCTCGGCGAAACAAACTTCCGACCAAGCGATCTCTGTTGCAAACACACAGATAAAGCTGACTAAATGACTGCGCTCAATGGGAGGCTTCCCTATACTGTGACAATACTATAAGTGTGTGTTAAGCCTTGAGCTACATCCCCACTTATACATTTTCATTTCAAAATCACAACTTCTACTACGTTTATGTCTAGCGTCCTTACCACTGCGGAGTTTCTTAACCACTAAAACGGAGACGTTTGAAAACACTGCTGACGAAATCTTTGTGCCTGCGTTTTAGTCTGGTCGGGCAGAAACCGAGACCCCATGTTCACTTCTGGATTGGGTCTTATCAGTCACAACGTGTACTTCTCTGATTTGTCTATTAATTGACTCTTTTCCAGAAGAAAACAAACATAATTTTTTTAATAATGTTACTACTGCCAACATGCACTTGAGACCAACAATTTCTGTGTCCAACGGCGTGATCAGCCCTACAAAGGGCAGATGTTTGAGGCTTTGAGGAGGGCGATAGACACACAAATGGAATACCTTCCTTTTGTTAACCATGCTTGCTTTGTTCTGCACAACTATCGTGAAGTTCACAAAGAAACATCTGCTCTTCAGAATGACAGCAGCAGAGCTACGATGTGAGAACAGACAACGAAACGAGGGGAAACGTGAGACGTGCTTCTTTCTTGACCCATAATGTAGTTAATGCTTTGATTTGTGACCGTTCATTTTTGTAAATCATATTAGTATGGACGGAGATCATTTCTGAAATGGCACTAAAACTGTTGAGTGAATGGAGATAAGAGAAAAACATGTTAGTGTGGAATGAGCCTTGAAAGGGCTCAAACCAGGAACCCCCCAAAATAACTTCCCCACTTTGTGACTCCATTAATGTTAGCATTTGCTTGTGGGTTTGACAGAAGCAGGTGTATTTCTCAAAATGTTCATTTGAAAGCTAGACCCCTTTTAAGCAGATGAAAACCTGCCAAATTCAGTTGAGTGGCTTGAGGTCAAGTATTGCATTATGTTTTGGAAATGTACTTATTATCTTATGTGTTTTGCTGCTTTTTTGTGCTGTAGGTGTAGGTTTGGCATGAACATCCATATGTAAGTACAGGATATGAAGATAAGGTCAGGGTTTACACTATACAAGGTACAGTAAACGCATATTTCAGTGCAAGTCACAGCATATTTGACTTCATAGCTACAGAAGGAATGCTAAGCACACTTATGGTTCAAAAACAGTATTCTGTTGAGTATGTGATATCTGTACAGAAAAAACAGAAAATACAAAACATATCTCTGTCACATACTAATGTAATTGTTGCTCACTCTAAAATAATGAATTTTTTATCTATTCAAATGATGAAGTATGTTGTGTAGTAAAGTATGTTCTGGTCTAGCACCCTTTCCACAGTATTTACAGTGCAGGGAAGTAAACACTGGTTCTACAGCTATGATACAGTTACTTTGCTGTAGTTTGCTACAGTTTGAACAGTACTGTGCTACTTTCTTTTTTTCTGATAATTTATATTTAAAACATACGGAGCTGTTTAAAAAAGGTTCTCCTATCCCCAAAGCACTGGCACAGCATCAACATTACAACAGGTGTCCTTAGGAGTGACCACAAAAGTACACAGTGATTATTTCTACAACACTTAAAAGGTTGTGATTTAGTGTAAACACGTACAAAAGTATCATGCTGAATAAAACCTTTTCTTTTTAAGTTATTAAGATATATACAATAGCAGGTAATAATGACTCTTATAGATATGAGGTTCTTTGAAAATCCAGCTGTCTTGCATTAATAGCTACATCTTCTCAGAAGCCTACACTCATTTCGTGCATTAGTCCTTGAAAACAGGAGTTATCGACGTTCCCTTGTAGAAAATGTTTCGGGCATTATCCGGGCTGTTGGCTCTCTCTGGAATCAGGATAATATTATTGCCTTTTCTCCGAAGCGTGGACTCACGGCTGGAGGCGACGGAGGGAGTTTCTGAAGCGCTCTCTGCACCTCCTCCTCCACCACCTCCTCCAGATCCAGAACCACTACCATCCCCTGGAGTGACCCTTATGGTGGAGAGGCCCTGCGGGTGGAGCCTGTGCTCTGACTGGCTGGTGTTCTGGGTGTGAACAGTAACTATGGTTGGGGTGCTAACAGTGGCTGTGGTGGTTACGATGTGATTGCCCCGCTTTCTGTCAATGGACCCTTCACGTATGGAGTCTGAGCTTTCTGAGTCTCTGTTTAGATCGTTGAGCTCAAAGGACTGCCTCAAACTCCCAGCTCCTCCTCCGGACCCCCCTCCTGCTCCACTAGTCCCTGTACATCCACCAGCTCCAGTGCCATGATCCAGGGACCGCCACCTCCATGATCCACTTCCATCTGTAGACGGAGCTTGGATTACCGGTCTGTTGTTTTCAGGGTGGGCCTCTACTCTGACAATTGCTCCGGTACTCCCTGAAATACTGCCTGTGGTGCTACCCAGCGAGCTGGGCCCTGTGGTGCTGGTGGGGTCATGATCAGTTAGCACCCTGAAGCGTGTAGAGCCCTGGCAACTCCCGGTGGTGCTGCAGCCTATGCTGCTCTCATCTAAGCTCTTAGAATGGGTCTGTAGTAGGCCCTGCTGCTTGGACATAGCGATCACTTGCATAATTCGCGGCTGGGTGTTGTGCCCATTATCGTTAGTCCTGCAGGCTGTAGTCTTCTCTGCTGCCCTTTGCCAGTTAGCCTGAACTGTGCTATTTATTGTCGACATCCCCTCACTTCCTCCAACTCCCCCCGCCCTCGGGGAGGTGGTGTTGTAATTCTCATGAGCTTCCTCTGGTATGTGAACGAGCTGTGAAGACCCAGGCCTAGATTGCATAGATATCCTGGCCCCTCCGGTGATGCCACTACAGTTACTGGGCAGGGTGGTACTTGCACCTGTGGCCAGTTTGGACATATAAGCATGACCATCAAAGCCTCCATTCAGGCCCATAGCCGATGGCTCGGAGCTGGATCGGAGCTCCATACTGCCGTGGTGGTGCGGATGCTGGGAGGAATGGCCAGATGATGAATCTACAGAGGAGGAGAAGGAGTCTGGGACCTGCAGGGAGCATTTGTGGTTGTTGTTCTTACTTTTCCATTGAGACAGAAGCTGCTTTGAGCGACTAGAGTCCATGGAGGCATGGTGGAGGGTGGCAGCGTGACGTCTGGCAGCTTCCTCATACGCTGCCATTGCCTGAGGGGTGTGGACCCGAGGAAGGGTGTGGCTAAAGGTCATAATGGCGTCCTTGCTCTCGGGGCTGCGGGGCGAGATAACTTCCACATCTGCACTGGAACGCTTCAGACTGTCTTCAGACCGCTGCTGTTGAAGGCCTCGGTGGAGGATGCCCTCAGAGTGGGAGGTGTGAATGCCAGTCTCCGCAGCCATGCTGGCTTTCATCTGCAGGTGGTGGAGTACGGCCTCCTGGCTTATATGAGGCAAGGAGCAGGGGGGGCGGTGTAGCATTGGAGGGGGACTGGCACTGGCCTCCTCACTAGGCTGAAAATTTCCAACTGCATACAACCCCTGGTAGCAAAGGAAAGAGAGAAACATTATTTAGAGTGGAACATTTTATTTAATGCTTATTTTTGCTTGATACTTTAATGAGTTCAAACAGATAAAAAGAAAATGTTGAGGTTATAGAATAAGTTATGTTTTGTTGTGGTACACCTTAACTTGTGTGTATGTATATGGATTTAACCAAACAGAGGGCATTGGGGATTTCATTTTATTTGTGAATTTAGCGGATTATGCTTTGTCTGAAATTAAGACCTAACATCAATTTTCACTGTAATTCTTTTCTCTCACTGGAGGATGATGGCCACACATGACGTAATAGCAACCATGTGAATGCCTGAGGACTTTTGAAACTTTTGTAGCCATGCTAGCAGCGTGCCTCTATGGGGAAAGTTGGTCAGTCCATTACTTTAGTCCTGACTGAAATATTAGATACTCCAAGTGATGAATCCTCATAACTTTCATTATGGAGGACTCATATTCTCAAGCTTTGGATAGTTTTCAAGGTGTCCCATTTCACATATGTCCATCATGTCTTGTGCTTGTATTTTTACTGTTCTGTGAATAAAGTGAACTGAACTGCTCTTGAACTCAGAGCCCCACACAGCTCTTTTGAACAAGTACCCTACCAGGTAGACAGCAATAGCTCCTCCAAGCAGGAAGCCCAGGTAGACATCAATGGCGTGGTTCTTGTACTGAATAATCCGGGTCAGACCACAAATGATGGCACAGATAATGAAGGAGAAGACCAGTAGGGGCTTGAGCAGCTTGGATGAGTCCGTCAAAGTGCTGTTGAAGTACATCTGTGGACACATGAAGTTTCTGGTTTATTTTCCATTGTCCTAATGATTGCTGCTTTGTGTTATAGCAGTGTGCTATTCCCAACCCCTACCAGGCAGGGTTATTTGGCATTTAGGAGGATAAAAAACAGTTATCATGTCCTCTGAAGTGGACGCTCTCTATATATTGTCTGGCTATTGCTGATGTTGCATTAAGTGTGAGTCACTGTAATATTTCATTTCAAGTTCCTCAAAATATATATCTTTAATTAATTACAAGATTTCAGTTTTACACAATTTTTGTATTTCTCTCGCAATGTCAGTATATCACTACCAAATACTTAAATGTAATGTATATTTTTAGATCATATAACCATGTATACAAGTACGAGTGGGTGTGAGTGGGATTATTTAAAGTATTGTTAATATTTTAGTATGTATTATATATATTTTATTGTATTGTATAATATTGTATAACTATATCTTTGGATATATATTATAAATGCTCATTGAGCCTCTGAGTAGTCTGTTGTAGCCTACATATTTCATGCAAAATGTGTACAATGTAAACAAGCTACGACTGTAAACTGTAGTTTACAAGCGGAGAACAGATGATTCGCAGTGTTGAAGAATGAGGACCATGCCAAGTTTACATTTGTTCTGTTCTCTATGTGCTACATCTGACAGCTAATTTGCTCGCCTGCAAAACCGATGTAATCAATCAGAAGGGTCTTTTTACTTCTCCTCAAAACTTCTCATTTTAGAGATTTCACACAGAGAATAGTGCAGAGGAAAGAAGCATGCACAAAAATGAATCCACCATTGAGTTTTTCACTTTATCATTAGCTGCTTCATGGAAGGATGAGCAGGATTGAGTGTTTGCGTGGGCTCAAACTATTACTCACCGAAACATAGACAGCGGCGAAAGATGCGAGGGTAGCGTGCTGCGACGGAAAGGATTTTCTGCAAGAGATGAAAGAACAAAAATAGACTCAGCGAACGTTCACATCTGTATGTGTGAGACAACAGGAGGTGGAGAGACGGTTTAACTACAGTCTACAAAACACAAGCATAAAGGCAGAGCTCAAATACACCTGCACACTGACAGATTGAACCAAATGATCAGGTCCCGTTCGCTAGATGTGTTGTTTGTACTTCCTGTTTTATTGTGTTAACTACATGTTCCCTCTCGTGTCTGTTGTTCCTACTTCTGGTCCCCAGCTGTCTCCACCTGTGTCTCTACCTGTGTCTCGTTAGTGTCTCCACCTGTGTCTCGTTAGTGTCTCCACCCGTAT
>CALSCE010009814.1:215136-228823 GCA_943593645.1 Bovichtus variegatus
TACAAGTATAAGAAGTATAAGAAATACAAGTATAAGAAGTATAAGAAGTATAAGAAGTATAAGAAGCATAAGAAGTATAAGAAATATAAGAAGTATAAGAAGTATAAGAAATATAAGAAGCATAAGAAGCATAAGAAGTATAAGAAGTATAAGAAGCATAAGAAGTATAAGAAGTATAAGAAGTATAAGAAGTATAAGAAATATAAGAAGCATAAGAAGCATAAGAAGTATAAGAAATATAAGAAGCATAAGAAATATAAGAAGTATAAGAAGTACAAGAAGTGGACGTAGTCACGTGAATGTGATGGAGCAACATGTGAAGTCGCTCCTTCTTGTTTCACATGTAACACTTTGCTGCTTCTCTTCAGGTTATTGACTAATATAAATACCATATAATATAATTACTCTTCTTGTATGTGCGGGTGAGCGGGGGGGGGGCTTGTGGTAAACCTGGGGGACGTCACTGATGTCCATATTTCGGTACAGTCCATATTGACAGTCCATTTTCCACAACAAGAATCCATTAAAGGCTGAACGGACGAGGATTTGAATCGATAATGTGCAGCTAAGTGAGGCTGATGTGCTTTTTGCTTCGTGCAGCATCCTGAGCAGGCGGCCGGATTAGAGGTGAGGCTGGTGCTGTACAACTCCTTCTATCTGTGTAATTGCTCCGGACACAGGAAGCTATTTCCAGCCCGGGGGGGGGGGGGGGGGGGGGGGGTCTTTGTTGGGAGACAACACCCACTGTGGCCCCTCATCCCTCTTTGAAGCCTCCTGCCTGGGAGAATTACTTTGTCACATCCTCAGGACAAGACTTTGATCGCAGACCAGAGTCCAAATGTCGATGTCTATCACAGGTGTGTGTGTGTGTGTGTGTGTGTGTGTGTGTGTGTGTGTTTTCTCTGTGCATGACTGTTAATTCCCTTCACTTTTGTTTCCTCTGCTGTTTCACCTCAAACTGCTTCATTCACTGTTTTACTGCTTTGAATGAGTTTTAAACAGCGTGAGAAAATAACATATTGTGTATATTAATGACAGATATTAAATCATTATTATATATATATATATTATGGTGTCTGTTGGTGAGAGAAGTCAGTGGGTATCTGCTCTTTTTATATGTGCAGTCTTATGAAGGAAACGTCTGCACTTCATCTACAGAGAAGTATTAAAGTGTGATAGACTTTGAGGGATCCGTATTGGCACACTGCTCGCTAGTTAAATCCCAGTTCTAACGCTCCAGTCACCACCTCAGCCTCATCATCCCGCCAATGTCCCTGCGCAGAAATGATCCCTGTCGGCTGAGGACATGTGGCTGAGCCAGTTAGACTAAATCCAAATCAATTCCTCTCCGATGGCAGTAGAAAAGTACCAAATCGAGTTTATGCTTGGCTAATACGATCAGCCTGTGGGTGGGGAGAGGATGACTGTGCCATCATGTCTTCCCTAATTTCATTTCGCCAAGCAGGCGGACGGGCAGGCCTGCTCAGTGGGGCTGGTGCTGGAGGGATGCCCACTGCGACCAGGCTGGATGAGCTCACAGCCAAATACCATGGCTGTCAAAGGTTTCACAGGAGAAACGACTGGGCCAAAAAAACCCCGGGCCAAAAAAACCCCGGGCTGCAGGGACGCAGGCCGGAAGGAGCGAGGCAGAGACAGTCGGAAGGTGGAAAACAAAGAGGCGGAAGGAAGGACAATGCTGATTATACAGCAGCACATGATTGAGCAAAGAACTAGTTCCTCTTTAATAATCTACCTCAGCAGTGTTCAAAGATTATCTATCAGAGGCTTCAGGAGGGAGGCACAGCCTTCGCTTCGCCACAGGGTCGCGGTGGTTCTCGCTTTGTGCGTCTCCCAACATGTTTTACATCCCTGATCCGTGTTGTCCATGTTGTAAAACACTGCAGATCAGGGGCAACGCTCTGCACCACCCAAAGGAAGGATGATGCTGAACTTCACATGATGCATTTATGTGGACCATGTGGTCATAGCTCCAGCGCGTCTCCGCCGGCCGCAGTCGTGGAGAGACGAACTGCGCTGAGCATCACTGGATTCTTACTGCTTACGAGCTGCCAACACACATCAGTAAAGTCCTTCACATTTGGACTCCAGTACAGTACTTAGTTACTTTGCTGGTCCTGAAACAGCCTCACAGAGCTACGAGCCTGTAGACTCAAAGTCCTGTTTAAAGTCTTTTAGCTCGTTGTTTTGGTTTTACCATAAAAAGTTCAGGCTGGTTTCTAGCTGCAGCAGGAAGAAGCCCAGAGGGCACGACCAGGACGCAGTGAAACCTTGAGCATCACGTCCTCATTCTGCACATTACAGAGCTCAAAACTGCTCTGAAAACACATCTTTTAAAGTATCTTACTGATTACTGTGAGTAAGCTACTACTTCGACAATATGGATTGTGACTACCTGCTGCTTATTATTATTACCAAACCAGAGTTTAAACACAAAGTGTTTCCTGTAAGTAGGTGCGTGTTTACGACAGCGTTAGCCGTATGAAGGTCAAGGTGAGAAAAGATCGTGTGTGGATGTCAGCTTGCTTTGGACTTCTCCTGCCCCCCGGTGGCCAAAGATGGACCAACACAGCTTTAATGTTTCTTTGAGAAATGAAGAATTTTAAATTTAAAAAAAACATGTCAACATCAGTGAACTAACAAAACCCAGCGCTCATCCTCGTAGTATCCTGATATAGTTTAATCAAAAGGACAGCATTATCAGCAAAGAAGTCAAACCAAAAGCTTGTCCATGGCACCATAGGACTGCAGGAGCCACAGCCACAGAGCCAGGAGGCTGTGTCTCTCTGTGTCTCTCTGCAGGAACATTTTGCCTTTTAGCGCGTGGATGCCAGCATAAAGCAGATGTCAGTAAAGTGCTCCCTCGGTAGGTGAGGCTGATGAACACTAATGGAAGTGGTTACCTCACCAGGAAGAAGCAGCACTCAGTGCTGGCAGGGTCCATTCTACAGCAGAGCAGGTGGGTTGACTTGATATTTACTCCCTTGGCCTGATTCTAGACCTGATTTAAGGTCATTCCTGTTTCTTCTTTCACACTTTCTCTTCCCTTGAATGTTATATGACAAACATGAACGACAATTTAGCGTGATCGTAAAACAGCTCCGCCTCACGTCTCAGGCTCTTTTACTCACATTTAGATTTGAACATCTGCGAACATCGAACTCAATCCAATCTTCATAGCTTAACTTAGCCCAAAACATGGGTAATAATGTTAAATGTGAATGCATCTGTGGACAGACTGTATACGCATCTTACATTGGGGATCAGAGACATGACATGGGCTCCTCTTGAAATGTTTATTTCACTGTTTCCTTCACAGCTCGTCTCTTCCCAGGACTGACCCTGAGCTCATCTCCTTGAAGACGACAGACAGAAGAGGATTCTCAGTCCGGTGTGACTCTTTCTTCAGGTGTTTGTGCACCAGCTGTGTTTCCCTTTGGCACATTCAGGCTGGGATGGAATAGTCGGACAATGATGGCATCTTTTCCCACACACCTCATGACGTTTTCCATGGAGGTCAAGGAAAGACGTGAGGGAGGATCCCACTGCACTATTGACGGGGGTCTGCCGTGGTGAAACTACCTCGGACACTCCACCCTGTGCGTTCTTAGCTGCTTCATGCATTCAAAATATTACTTCCTTACCAAGGTTGTAATTGAAGTTAAAACAAGGACTAGAGGCTACGAGTAACAAAAGCAAAAGGAAATAGTTGTCACATTGAGAAAAGTTCCAACCATAAGTGTGATTGTATTGAAATGAATCAGGATCTGCGTCTCTTTGTTGCTTTGGTTCTTTAAATGCTGTTGCCGTAAGGAACTGTGGGACACATTGCGTCTTTTGGTATAGATGGTCCAGCGTAGCCTTTGTTAAAGGAGAAAAGAAAGGACGTAGAAATGTAGACAATGAAAGGTATATTGTTTGTATTTGTGTATATGTTGCCTTGTATTTGTGTCTCTGCTTCTCACTGCCTTTATTCTTTCTGCTGTGTGTGTTCCCCTCTGCCTTTATGTCTACTGCTTTGTTTTTCCATCCCCCTGAGTGTGTGTGTGCGTGTGTGTGTGTGTGTGTGTGTGTGTGTGTGCTGCACAGAGGAGAGCGGGTCTAGTGGAGTGGAGCTGGCCAATGTAGTGTGGAAAGAGCTGCAGTCAACGCTGTGGAGTCAATGACCCCTGAGCCGCGGGGAACAAGTACCCAGCATCCCTGCTGAGCTGGAGGCTGCTGCTCAGCTCTGCATGCTGCACGTATCCAACACCTTCATTCACCATCATGTTCGTGTTGACACATACAGTAGATGTAAGAAGGACGATGTGTCTGCACGCACGAGGAACGTACTCCATGCACTACATTTACCAGCAACACTGATTGGACTTCCCTTCGATCAATGAGTTAATTGTGTCTGTTACATGTATTTATATAAGATACAGTTCTGGTAAAATGTAATTCAGATGACGTGATGAGCAGAGTCACTCGAAGTCTGATGTGATGATAAACTTAGAAACTTACCCAGACGTGTGAAGCGTAATCCAAGAGCTGAGGCCAATTACAAGTTTACAAGATGAGTCCAAGAGATATTCTGACCACAAGTGCTTGTTAAAAGCAGCCCACCATGGGGGGGGGGGGGGGCCCAAGCTCAAGAATGAACTTTCAAACTTAAGTATATATCATATATTAAACTGTAGGAATCTGCATAAACTAAGAACAGATTCTCCATGTTAGAAGAACACAAAGGGGGCGACTGATTCACAGCAATGACAGAGTGAGAAACATGGAGAGGAAGAAGAGAGAGGAAGAAGAGAGAGGAAGAAGAGAGAGGAATATTTAGAAGTATTATGAATATATAAACTGTCACGATGAGTCTCATTGTTCTTATTTAGAAGTATTATGAATATATAAACTGTCACGATGAGTCTCATTGTTCTTATTTAGAAGTATTATGAATATATAAACTGTCACGATGAGTCTCATTGTTCTTATTTAGAAGTATTATGAATATATAAACTGTCACAATGAGTCTTATTGTTCTTATTTAGATATTAAATGTGATATAAAGATGTTATTGAATGAAGTGACTACGTCTAGTCTAGTGAACAACTACTGTGAAATAAGAACAACATGTGTAAACTGAAGAGGAAGAGTACACCACTTCCTGAAAGGCTGAAGATCTGATTGGAGCAGAAAGGTGCGTCTCTATTTCCAAATATAAGAACACAACAATATTCACCATTATGTTTGCCGTTAATGCTAATTCCCTTTGTAATGTTGTTTACCAGATGTTCTTCTGTCTAAACTTTGCTGCTTCTTTGCTCTGTTGCTTGTTTCGAAGGGTTTTATTAAGCTACACCATCTTTAA
Organism: Bovichtus variegatus; assembly: GCA_943593645.1. NCBI lineage: Eukaryota > Metazoa > Chordata > Actinopteri > Perciformes > Bovichtidae > Bovichtus > Bovichtus variegatus. The sequence goes on from CALSCE010009814.1 coordinate 220,505, forward strand.
TTCTTCTGCTTTGCCTCTTTTAGTTATTCGTCATGAGAATCATTTTAACGGTACTGTCACTATTTTGCAGTTTTTCGCAGTGGAGAGAAAGCAACAATGTAAACTGAACTAAACTAAAGCAACAGTGAGGCTGGTCTTTTATAAGATGCAACCCCCTCCACATCTCCGTACGTTGTGTACAGTCTGTTCAGAAAACACTAACATCTGAGCTCACGGGACTCGTCTTGTTCAAGGTTTCCTTTAATGTGAGCCACATTCATTACTTCTGTTCAACACAACAGTGTCCTTGAAACAAGATGATTCTCCGTGTCAAGTCATTCACTCTGAATCGGACAAAAGGCCTTGAAGCGCATTATAAATGCATCCAAATATTGAAATGAAACTGCAGCCAAATCTTATTGTTTCCTCAGTCACACAGAAGTGGAAGCTTGACATGCAGTAAATGAAAGATGGCTCAAAGAGCTCCCCATTGGCCATCACTCACTTGTCTTTCATCTAAATGTTTATAAAAGCAGAGGTTTGAAGGACAGCACATCCTTTAAAAGGCTCCGCCACTGAGTGGCATCAAGGTCCCATTATGTCCTCCCACTGCTTATTTTAGAGGCCTGATGAATGACAACAGACGAGATGAGCAGGCCGCTGCTATTCAGGGTCCACCTTCATTGCTTTTGATGTGATATCAAGTCATCTAATTTACAGCCTGTGCCTGTGCAGTGGAACCACTCAGAGTAAAAGAAAAGTGGAGATCTGAAAAGTGCTTTAATAAAGTCATGAGAAAGTCTGAAGCTACCAGATGAGATCTGTGAGGTTGGACGGGGACAGGAAGACGCAGGGCGAGGCAGAGCAGCAGAGTTCACCCGGAGACACAATCTGAAATGCTGCCATTACATTAGTCATTCCAGCTGATGTGGACGATTCCTAATTTCTGCTCTTAGTCTAATAGTTTAATTGGCGGTTAGAGCAAGCGAGCAGAAACAGAACAGGGAGGTTGCTCTAAGTTCAAGATTGAAGAATCAATTATCACAATTGACAAAAATAGTGAGCAGATGTTTTTGAAAAGATGAAAGCTTGAACATGATCAGCTGTGGCCTTTAATGAAGCATCTGCACAAGGTATATAAAATATTTCTGCACCCTACAACCTCTTTACTGCAGTGTAGCTGCACGTTGGTCATTATGAGCCACCTACCTGGTATGTTTATCGCCATGTATATTCCTTCACAAAGGAACTCCTTTCTACAGATCTAACACTACTGGAGGAGACACATTGGTCCTTTTCTTTCTTCTGCTTTCTGCCTCCTAATTTCACATTACATAACAAATATGTTGAACCTAACTATTTCACAAGGTATAATTCCCAAAGCATGAAAGCTGCTCACGTGGCCCACGTGTGGAAATAAGGCCCATTTAAATAATGACTACCTAATTACAAAGCTACAAAGTGTTCAACTAAAACACTTGAATCTTTAATTAATAGCCAATTTACTAAAAGGCTTTTTTATTACCAGCCCAACTATGTTACGTCCCAACCAGGAACAAAGTACAGCACAGCCTCTGCAAAATAATTTGTATTAAATGACATTAAACTGCTGTGGACATTAAAAACATTTTGTAGCACTTTTTGTTTGTGTGTTTTGTTTTGTTGACTTATTAAAAGCTTGATTATTCCACCTCATCTGTTGGTCTTAGTGCTCATAGATGGTTCAGTAACAGAAGAACAAACTGTGTTATTTTTTATTATTTATGTCAACACTATGGGTTTGTCTGTAAATACCTATAATGTCAATCTATATGCAGATGACACTATTTTATACGGTTGTGTTGATTCCATACATTGGAATGGAAAGAGCTTTAGAAACTCTTACCCCAGTGAATGCACTGTAATTTATTAAATCAATTTGCATGTATTCCACATAACTGTGAACCAGGAAGTATAAACAGAAGTCTGCATATGGAGGAGGTTGTGGTGGAGACCGCTGTTCATGTGCTGCGTGAAACCAGAAGTCAAGTTATTGTAACCTAAACGTGGACTTTGTGTCACGTAACTTCAACACTGCTGGAGTTATTTTAACACATCTTTTAATCCTCTTTTCTTTAACTGAACCAAGTTGTTTCCTGTGAAAAAACTGATTCATTGATGACACGTGTTGCTGGACATTTGTCACGGAAAATGAGGAATAATTTATCGTAATTTTATTCGTAAGATATCATATGAACCTTTGTCTGAGGATATGTTGGATACTGATGAAAAGCAAATGTAAGTTGTATGTATGATTCCACATCAGAACACCACACGGCACAGTCAATAAAAGAGCAAATCAATATTATGGATCGATGATAAATTGACATAATCCACATGAAAACCATTTGGCAGAGTTGTTTAGTCTTGTGTTTTATTATATAGACTCTTATCAACAATACTTTAAACACATTGGGTGTAATCTAGTGTATCTAAACAGAGTTAGTATCATTAAATGGGCCTTTCTTTCAGGACTATGGAGACATAATGTGTTGAAGTGCAGTTTACCACCGAGCGTCTCTCAGCGGGAACGCTTGGTGCTCGTCACTGTTGGCAACAGCAACATTGGCACATAGCTCCATTATTATCTTAATCTTATTATTAATATAATCTTATCTATAATTATTATTATCTTATTATACTATCTACAAAACACTCAATAAATCAACGACATACATTCAGTGTCTGTAGTTCTGAATACAGGAAGCTACTTCCGAGACTTATGCAGCATGCTGCATGCTACGCTGCATGCTACGCTGCACGCTACGCTGCACGCTACGCCGCACGCTACGCCGCATGCTACGCTGCACGCTACGCAACGCTGCAGGCTACGCAACGCTGCACGCCGCACCGTATTTTGCGAAGACATGTCCATGTTTATTGGTTTGTTAAAAACTGAAGATTGTGTTGTATTACAGTACAAGATGAGTTCAAGTGAAACACGTGCAGACACACAATTCAGTGTTAAAAAGCTGCAAAATGACATCATTATTTGATTTTGGAGAATAGAGCATGTTGTTCAGTGTTTGGCTCCACAGATCCTGGTTACACCTCTTCAGCCATCTTATTTATTGCACATGATTGTCCTGTCACATTTCATGAATGTGGTCAATGTAATAAATCATCATGTCACATGTTGTGCCATAGCTTTAAATTACAGCAGCTAAAACCACAAATCCGGCCGTCTAGCGCTGACAGACGTGTTTTATTGTGGTGGGAAGTTGTTGCTGGTGTTGAGGGCGAGGAGGTCAGCGTCAATCTGTCGCCTCTTCAGACGCTGCTTTATCTGGGAATCTCATCCCCGGGCACAGCCAGACGATCGATGGCTTCATACAGTCTGTGTGTGTGTCTGAGCTTATTAGACCAATATAGCAGGCTGGTATTGCCCTTTATTTTTGCTCCATGTCTGATAGGATGGATATGATGCAGGTTGATTGATCACATAAATTGTAACTCCACTAAATTGTAAAATTGTAGAATTGATCGTGACTACACTTCCTGTTGTTGGAGCTGATTCCTACGCCACGATGTGTCCAGAACACAAGTATGCATGGATATTCTTCATCTGCTGTCCAATCAACAGTTAATACTCCATTAAACATCAGCCAAACACGAAACACATTTACATTCTATGTGTAAAGCAAACCAGACATGATTTGAGACTGAGGTTGTTGTTATACAGATCATTTTGATGTAGAATTGTAGAGATAAATAGCACATTTATATCATATTTATTCATGTTTGCCTTGTGTTTCCCCCACTTCATTGAGCCTTTATGTTTACTATTCTCTACTAACACACAAGGCAGTTTTAAACACTAATGTCTGTTTAATGTGTGACTAGTTCTGTCGCCTCACACATACACAGCATCACCCGAACCTAAGACGGATCACATTGTGGTATCAATCCGCCCACCTGACTATTAATAACCCACTTAGATTCAAAAGCATGGGGTTAAAGCATTAAAAATCACATTCAGTTCATCAGAATGTCCCAGTTAGTCTGAATAAACCAAGGACAAAACCTGGATGAATAAAAGTGCGTGGATAAACACCACAGGAGGGAAGTGAGAAAACGAGTTTTCTTTGAGTGCATTTGAGGCGAAGCTTTAACTATTTTGCACTTGGAAATTGACCTGCAGACTTCAGTATGTTGGCAACATCAATGTCAAATATTGGCATCTGCTGCTCCCACATTGGACAAACTCTATGTGCTACGTAGCAGTCGAGGCTTCGGTGCTTACAGACACTTTTGACAAACGTTCACAGCAAACGTTGTGTGTCTGAATATGTTCATTAGCAGTGGACGCATGATTTTGACAGCTGTATGTTGGAGGTGTGTGTGTCTGTGTGTGTACTCCAGGAGCTCCACACAGTGGCTCCTGGGTCCTGGATGATTGACGGTGGAAGCAGCCTGCAGCGCAGCGCAGTGGGGTGTCTGCTCCCAGAACAATATGGCCGACCTCAGATAAAGCTGCTGGTTGACTTTACGAGGCCGTCTGCCTTTGATTACACGTCCCCAGCCACCTGCTATAACTTCCAGTGACAGGAGAAGACATGAAGCGATTGTTCTTCCCGCTGCTTGTCGAGCTGCTTATAGTTCCTGTAAAATACAACGGGTTTATGGTGAGCGGTTACATGTCCCGCGTGCACGCCGTAACCCTTCCATATTGTTCCTCTTCATCTTGACGACACATTCAGTGAGATCACATTTACCTGAAGCCTCAAAATCAATCTCAACATTGTGCTTTTATAAAGCTGAAACCAGAAGAGGAGTAATGAGGCTGTTAATTGAACACACAGGAGCACAGGTTCATTACGCACAGATCCCGCTCCTCCCTGAGAACTGAAAGAAAAAGGAGATTGTGAGAATAACAGCCGGTTTCATCCTCGTACTTCAGAAGTGTCGACTGTCTCTGACGCCACCATTTAGTCACAGTCATCTTTTTTACTTGCAGTCGTAAAGATATCAGATGGTAACATTTTACACAAACCTTCAGACAAATAACCTTTAGACAAACTCAACCCCAGTAGCCTTGACATTCACGGTCTCCTGATTCTCTCCTGGATTACAGCTTTAAACACGTGCTTAACGTTGTAAATGGAAACAAAAACACAACAAACCCACATGTTTAATAAAAGATCTTTCAGCGTTACAATAAGAACGTTTGTTTGTACATGTTGCTGTGTGATTTGTCAGTTCAGCACAGTTCAGGAGCCGTAAACCTGCTCTGCTGTAAACGCCTCGGAAAGTTATATCACACGATAAAGCAGAAAAAGGGGTCATCTTGAAAGGAATAATATACTGACACAATCACACTGCCTTTTTATTTCATCTATCAAACTGGAATAGCTGCCATATTCATAAAGTGCAGGAGCATCTTGAGATATGAGCTGCAGGTGATTATTATTGTCAGACGTCGCAAGTTTTATCTGCTCGCTGAAAACTGTTTATTCAAGTGCTGTCGTTTTACCGTCCTCTTAAGACTGCCAAGAGACGGACGTCACGGAGCTGGAGCTGCTGTGTTGAGTATCAAGCTGCTGCACAAAAGAAGTCATCACTACGAGACTAAACTGCCTCGTACTGATGACAATAATATATCTGGCTGTGGTCAATACCAACGCGCCACGTTGAGCTCATGTGTCCCTGTGCAACATTATATACTCGTTATAACAGTTAATGCTTTCAGTGACTTAATGTTGTACATATATGTTTTTACTTGTTGCACATTTTAGTGCTGAACAAACTCTTTTATCAACGATATATTTGAAGTGTAAAAAAGAAAAGTATGATGAACAATCTTGCATTTAGTTACAGCATGAAAATGACCTCGTGAAAACAGCCATCTTTGTTTGGATCAATATCAAGTTGACAACTGATTGGGAAATTATTTAAAGGTGTAATATGCAACATTTCCTCATGAAAATGTGTAAAAACAACTAGACGTAAAATTCAAACCCAGAGAAATGTGAAAAAGTGATTAAATATAAATAAAACAAGATAAAAGACAGACACGAATAAAACTAGAATAAACATACAGTAGCTTTATACATATACAACCCCCCCCCCCCCCCGGCAGTCTAAGCCTATAGCATCCTAACTAGGGGCTGGTCCAAGGTCAGCCTGAGCCAGCCCTAACTATAAGCTTTATCAGAGAGGAAACTTCTTTAAACGGCTTCGTTGCTCTGGACTCTGGGTTGGTGGCTTAGACAGAGAACTTGTTGAAGCTAGTTGGCGAAGGTCGATCAGAGAAAAGCAGTCGAGATATATTTCAGGAGTCACAGCTGTTTTTAAGGCTCCGGTGGTTGAAGGTAAGTCGGCACCGGTTGAGGGCAGGAGGTAATTCATTTCGTCTCTAATAATTATAATTGTAACTTTCAGAAGCTCATGAAGTCGTCTCTCCTGAGCGACATGGGAAGGCTCAGCACAGCTGTGGCTCCGAGCTGAACACAAACCTGGTTCTTCTTCTATGAATGAAGAGTCCTACGCTGCTCTTATGTGTTTTAAGATATCTATCCATATAAACACATTAACTGTGGTGGAGAATGAGAGACAGGGCGGAGGTGGATGTACGGTGAAAGGCTCTGAGAGGAGGACGATGTTTGCTGGTAATTGTGCGGCTTTGTGATTGTACAAGGCCGTGCTGGTGAGCAAATGTGAGCAAATGTAGACTTGTGCTGCTTGTTTGTGGCTGCTGAATAATTTAAGAGCAATTGTACTGGAAGACATATTGGCTCATATGTCAAATAATGGCGCTCGCCGCGGGCTGAGCCCCCAAGGCCCTGTGCACATCTCTTCCTGCGCTGGAAAGCAGAAACAACGTGTTGCTATTTGTGTTCCTGTGATACACACAGCAGTAAAATGGATGTTAAATGTAACTTTACCCAGCAGGCTCAGTTATCTAGCAACACATAATCCTGAGAATACGTCTTCCTCTTAGTTTGAGTTCACAGAAGTCTTGGTGGTTGGCGTATCTGTTTATATTTTGTGTTGTTTGTTTTTTCTCGAGCCCGGCTGATGTTTTGTCCCCGTTGCTGCTCGACCTGTGAGCGCAGAGCGGTGTTCGTGGACGGGGCGCTCGAAGCATCACTGCGGTGTTTGAGATCGAGCAGCTCGAGCCGTGAATCGCTCTTGATGTTGCTCATCACTTTTTGTGTGGATCCTCGATGTTCCCAAACACAGACACATAGGACAATGCAATGCAACAATGCAACAAAATGCAGAAGCCGAAGGTTACAAAGGTTACAAAGGTTTCCTGCACCGTCGAAACTTATGGTACAATCATAGCTACGTTTCCGTCAAGCGATCTTCGTCAGGCATCTCGTGAAACAAGCCTGCATCCATAAAGAACAGCAGAGAAATAAAAGTAGAATGAGGGTAAATCCCCAACAACATACACAACTAGAAAGTCTCTGAGAGCGCAGACCTGCACCAAGGCCGGCGGTGCGTTCAGGTGCTCTGATGGTCCCTTCTGCTGTGTTGGGAAGTCGTTCTTCAGACTCGTGTGTTCATGAGCTTTAAGTGGTAATGTGGGAACAACATGGCCGCTACAGAGAAGAAGAGTTCTAAGGCTCAGAGCGTTTCTACAACACGTTTCTCTGTTACGCTCCAAAATAAAAGCCTTTCTCCTTGGTCCATGTTACATCCTGCCACCGAGTTTCATGAACATTGTTCGCGTAGTTTCTCGGTCATAAGACACACGAATCCATAACATTACGTCCTTTAAACATCATTAATATGGGTGATATAAATAAACCCTACACAACGTTGAGGCAGATCAGCTGCAGTGTTTCTCTGTCTGTGAAGTAGCAGGAAGTGAAATAACAAGGAAGTCCCTGCAGGTCCTGGGGGGCACTGAAGTGATATACGAGGCCTTTAAGAAGCACGGTAGATCTTTCATCCTGTTGCCTTGTTGGAGCGATCGCTTGTCTCTCTGAAGCCGGTCCGTCCTCACACTTCAGCTGATTTATTAGCGGTTGACCTCGCCTGCCTGCAAAAGTCTGCTTAACTCATTAAAAAAATACCGAATGTATAATTAATGCACAATTATGCAAATGTTATTACATTTTCATATCCTTTTCTGAGTAGAATTAAATACATCATATTGAAACTTAAATTATTTACAAGCTTGGAGATGTAGTTTCACAGGCAGAGAGTGAGAGTCAGGGAGAGAAAGAGAAAGAAAGAGAAGAAGAATGAGGGGGGGCAGAGAGAGAGTCAGGGAGAGAAAGAGAAAGAGAGAGAAGAAGAATGAGGGGGGGGGCAGAGAGAGAGTCAGGGAGAGAAAGAGAAAGAGAGAGA
>CALSCE010009814.1:293823-304054 GCA_943593645.1 Bovichtus variegatus
AGACTCATCGTGACAGTTTATATATTCATAATACTTCTAAATAAGAACAATGAGACTCATCGTGACAGTTTATATATTCATAATACTTCTAAATAAGAAGAATAAGACTCATTGTAGCAGTTTATATATTGATTATTCTCACACATCGCAACGTCTCCCAGACCTTTGCCACATAAACCAAACGAAACTCTTTCCTAACCTTTGATCAGCATCTTCTCACATTACATGTTGTAACATTCAGCGCATATCATTCCTACAGTCACCAGAGTGACCTGGACTTTCTTTGCACTGATTTAAATTCAATTCCATGCCTTATTATAAAAAGCCAGCTGACAAACGTTCTCTAAATCTTCGCCAACAGGCTGCGTCCATGTGTGTGTGTGTGTGTGTGTGTGTTATAAGCACTTTGCGTCTCACACAGGCAGCGATCAACAATGACAACAAAGAGGTTTTAACCACAGCCTCCGTCAGCACTGAGGTCCGAGCGCTCGCTGAGGGTTGATTCAGAGCCACATAATAACTGCACACAGCCGCTACACTTCTCCTTCCTCCTGTTGGCTTTTGTTATGTATATGGGAGCTATTATGTAGGGTAAGTAAATGTATTGGGCTGAGAGGAAGAGGAGGGTTTTAATAATATTCTTGTGTGTTTGACACGAGGGAGGGCTATTTCCCTGGGGCACGCTCCTCCTCCTCCTCCCCTGTTGCTCCATTATCTCCCCCTCTCTCCACTTGATATTAAGACAACAGGGAGGATTACGTCGAGCAACGACAGGGAAAAAGCAAAAAGCAATTTGGCCTGAAGGAGGGAGGAAGGAGGGGGAGGGAAGGAGGGAGGGCGGAGGAAATGCAGCGCTCAAGTACTCGACTCCAGTCTCCACTTTCTTTTCTCTCCAATCTTCCTGTGAGACAAACACAAAAACAATAATTTATGGATATTTGATTTCTTTTCTGCGTCCATATGAAGGGATTTACATGTAGAAACGTGTGGATCAGATGAGCCTGCAGAAACACGTGAACACACATCCTGATGCTGGTGCTTCACTGAAGTTTACATTCACTTTGTGATTCTGATAACGAGGGGCAGGACACAGGACGTGAAAACACGAGACGTGAAAACAGACGACGTGAAAACACGAGACGTGAAAACACAAAACACACGACGTCAAAACACGAGACGTGAAAACAGACGACATGAAAACACGAGACGTGAAAACACGAGACGTGAAAACACGAGACGTGAAAACAGACGACGTGAAAACACACGACGTGAAAACACAAAACACGCGACGTGAAAACACAAAACACGCGACGTGAAAACACACGACGTGAAAACAGACGACGTGAAAACAAGAGACGTGAAAACAGACGACGTGAAAACAAGAGACGTGAAAACAGACGACGTGAAAACAAGAGACGTGAAAACAGACGACGTGAAAACAAGAGACGTGAAAACAGACGACGTGAAAACAGACGACGTGAAAACACGAGACGTGAAAACACAAAACACGAGACGTGAAAACAAGAGACGTGAAAAAACGAGACGTGAAAACACAAAACACGAGACGTGAAAAAACGAGACGTGAAAACAAGAGACGTGAAAACAAAACGTGAAAAAACGAGACGTGAAAACAGACGACGTGAAAACACGAGACGTGAAAACAAGAGACGTGAAAACAAGAGACGTGAAAACACGAGACGTGAAAACACGAGACGTGAAAACACGAGACGTGAAAACAACAACAGGTCGAACATATGGAGCAACAGGTGTGTTGTCGTGCCACAGAGGCGACTATGAACATCTCGTCTTCTTTCTATGAATCCTGAGACCGATTTATTGTAATTCTTAATTTAAGTTATTTGCTTGTCTGAAAAGCCAAGTTACAGAACTTCAGAGCGGCTCCACCGAGCGCCGCTTCACGCTTACATTCAGAGGAGTAAAGACGCAGAGCGGCGCAGGTGGGATGTAGGAAGACGACAGGAGCGACAGAGATAACCCGATGAAAGGAGGAGAAGCTCCAGGGAAATAAGAAACTATAGACGTGCTGCATTTTGTGAATAAAACGAGCGATTTAAAGTAATCCAGAGCAGTTTAACGCTCGCTGGGAGCTGTTGTGTGTTTACCTGCTGTCGACATTTTACCTTGAAACTCTTCTCCCGCTCACATTTCAGCTTGAATCCATCAGACTGAAGTGTGACTTTTGCTGAAGCACATCAGCAGTGAGTGGCATGACGGCTGTGATAAAACGCAGCATCAGATACGGGTGAAGTCATTAAGGATTAGCCCTGCAGTGAAATTAGATTTTTCCTTTCAGCACAGTGTTTTTAGGACTTCAAACAGAAGTGCCACCAAGCTGGTCTGCTTTTATCACAATCCCTGAAACATTTCTGCTCTCTGCAATAGAGAAATAAAGTCTCTCTTTCTTGTGTTGATAACATCTTCTCCACAGCTTCCCGAAGGTTGATGAGTGGCTTTATTTTCATCAGCTTTTTCTTAAAGGTTCCCACAATCAAAACAAGCTGGGCGGGTGAAGAAAGCAGACAAACAGGCTGCCTAATAACGGACAGGAAGGACAGAGCGCCATCAAGTGTGATTATCAGACTCTTAGCCCTGATGCCCTTTACCTCCTCCCTGCCATCCGTCTGCCGTGTTTTCTTAATGAAAAGCCGGCGGCTGAGCCTGTTCCGGATCCATCTGTAGAGAGGACTTCTACACTGACGCTGATCAATAGCCTGCAGAGAAGACAAGCAGAGCCGACTCTCAGGGCTTAATGGGGGGGAACGGGGCTGGAAGCAGAAAGAGCAGAGGTGTGCTTTTAAATGCCTGCACCGCAATCCTGGGAGGGAAAACCTAAATGAGACAGGAGGAGTGTGGGTGCAGACGGAGGGAGGCGGGCGGATGTTTAAATGAAACTGAAAGGTCACTAAAGGTCGCTGGAGACAGGCTGCTTTCTCTTGAGATACACGGCGACTCTCTGAAAGTAAGTCCTGGCTTCTGTGGAAAGATAAATATATGTTTAATGGTGTACTTCAGAAAAGCATCTTTGAATTTCAATGAGGACACACACTGATGTAAGTGAGCATTAGAGCGAGGCATGGGGGCAACGAGAGGGGGCACGTTGATGCTCCTCTGTGCACAACATATCTGCTGAGCATGAGCTCCTCCACCTGGAGACGATTTTCTGTGTCTTAGAAAGATAACAATGAGTTGGGTCGTCTCTAAATGCTTTGTGACTTCCTGTCTGTGGCTCCTCACTCCAAGCCCATTGGTTCATACCGCGTCAATCAATCGAACTGTATTTGTGGATTCACTTCCTCACACAGTTGGAGCAGTGACCCCTCTCACGCCCTCCAGTCCACATGCACATGGATATTTTTGAAAACAGCTTTTTTTCTGTCCATACAAGCGCAAAAAAAAAAAAAAATCTCCGTCCAAATGAAAACACAAAAGCACAGTGAACACGGAGCCTCTCACATCTGTCACATGATGCTGGCTTTCTAGTTTCCCTGTTTCCTGTTTTATTTTGTAGAGTACACTCCCCTTGTGTGTTGTGCACTTCCTGTCTGTGAGTTTCCCTCCTCCTGTGATTGCTTGCCCCGCCCTGATCTGATCCTCCTGTGAGTAAATCTCCTGCTGCCCTCGTGTGTTTGCTGCCTCCTCCAGCTGTGTGCTGTTCATGTGATTAGTGTCTGTGTGTGTATATATATATACATATCTCTGTGTGTCCCGTCGTGTCTTCTATGTTTCCTGGTGTGGTCCATCATACTGTGTTATCCCTCGTTTAATCCTGGTTTGTTCTTTCTTTTGTTATCTTCATCAGTTTTTGCTTTGTACCTTTTTGTACTTCAACTGTGTTCTGCGGTCCTCCCCTTTTTGTGTAGGAAATAATAAAAATATAGACAAATTACATGTCATTTGCATTTTAGTCATGAAAAGAAAAAAATAATGAAAAAATAATGAAAAAAATAATGAAAAAATAATGAGAGGTGGCCTTAGTGAGGTTGATTGTCATGCTTAGAAACTGTCATTGGTTTTTTTTGTAGGAAATACCAAAAAATGGAGACAAATAACATTTAATTTGCATTGTAGTCATTGTTACGGCCGATGCCGTTGGCCTTATTACTCTTCTTGTAGTTTGTCTGTGTGTCCCATTTATTATGTTAATTAGGATGTGTGGTCCCCAATCCGCGGTTGGCCGCAGCGCTGCTGCTCCCCTCCCACCTGAGTAAGACAGACGTGGATTGGAGGATACTGGTTCCGGCTCTCCAACCCGAGGCGCACGGTGTGGACCAGGATCTTCAAGTACCTGGCCTGCTCAACAGTCGGGGGTTGCTGGGGTTACTACGGTTGCTACTGTTGCTGTTAGATGTATATGTGACAACCTTAGAGTGACTTTGTTCACTGTCTGTGTACAGCACGATAGGTGCTTAGGTGTGTTTTCTGTCGTTATTCTACCTTGTGTGTTTTGTAAATATTTAGTTTCACCCCATTGTTCCAGAGGTGCCTTGAATGGGTTTGTTTTCGTTTGATTGGCTGAAATGCCTTATATGCTCTTCTGTTAAGAGCCCTCCTTTTGTTCTTTGAGTCCGTAACTCCTTTTAGTTGTCCATTTTTATCTTTACTGTAAATAAAAAGCTTTGTTAACCAACACAATCTGGTTTTATGTTACTTCCTTTTCCCTTCCCGAGCTGGGTCGTAACACTCAGGAAAAGAAGAAAATAATGGAAAAATAATGAAAGAAAAAATAATGAGAGGTGGGCTTAGTGAGGTTGATTGTCATGCTTAGAAACTGTCATTGTTTTTTTTGAAGGAAATACCAAAAAATTTAAACAAATAACATGTCATTTGCATTTTAGTCATGAAAAGAAAAAAATAATGAAAAAATAATGAAAAAATAATGAAAAAATAATGAAAAAATTATGAAAAAATAATGAAAAAATAGAGAAAAAAAATTCAAAAAGAATCAAAAAAGAATCAAAAAAGAATCAAAAAAGAATCAAAAAATTATGAAAAAATAATGAAAGAATAATCAAAAAATAATAAAAAAAAAAAGTAAAAATAATGAAAAAATTATGAAAAAATAATGAAAAAACACAGTTAGCATGTCGACAACAGGCTGAAACACAGAAACAGCTACGTTTAGAAAGCACCAGTGTACGTGGACGTTACATTACCAACTTTTCTTCAGGAACAGGACAAAAGTTTCCTTATTCAAGATATTATTCTCACAATCATCGTCAAGAATCCCTTTTCCATACATTAAGTTCTTAACGTAATACTTTCATACGTCTCTTTTAGTGAAAAACCATCAAATAAGAGTCTCTATTTTCCTCTGCATGATAGTGAGCAGACAGCTGTTTTAAGACTTTCATGTGAGGATATTCATCATTATCCTGAGAATGTAAATTCCCCACCATCAACTTATCGTGCGTGTTTTATCGCGGTGGCTGTATTTCTCCCCGTAAAGCTGTTCTTTGTACAGTTTCTGGAGATTTCTTCTCTACAGGTGCAACAAAGATGGCAGCAGAGTGAGGGAAAGGTCAGCAGAGGCTGCTCGCCCACTCAGTCCTGAGAAGAGCAGCCACAATAATTAAAAGCACCTGTGTGGGTGTAGCATGGCGGAGCATGGGCACGTCATCTGTCGGAGCAGGGTGCACAGCTCATAGACTTACAGAAATAGCAACTTTTAAAATGGCATTTTTTCAATTATCTTTCCAGGGAAATGGTGGTTTATTACAACTTTGATTTAATTGTTTCAGCTGTGGTGTAACATTGAAGACACCAAAGTTATTCAGAATCTACATGAGAAAATGAAGACAATGAGAAAAAGTCTGCGTCACAGTTTACAGACTTCCTGCTTCAGCCATGTCCCCACGACGTGTGCATGTTGGTGCAGCATGTGATTCTACATCATCCATCCACAACCAGCAGCGAGCTGAGTTACATGTGACCGCTGGAGACTTCTTCACAGACGTTTGTGCAGAGAAGATCACGTTGTTGTTCACCTGACACCAGATTTCACTAAATACCAGAATGTATTGTGTGAACTGAAAGCAGGCGTTTAGCATTTACAGCAGGCGCTTCAGTAGTTGTGGCAGCTGCTTCTCGGTGAAGTCGGACGCAGTGTCGGGCTAAATGAATCAATATTACTGTGATTATTAGACAACAGCAGAAGGAGGACAGGGCTCGATGACCAGGCAGCCACGTGGCCCCGTTAGGAATGTTTTATAGTGAGCGGCCGCTGCATATGTCTGTATGCGTCAGCGCGAGACACATAAAGGTGAACTCCTCGGGGTTCTTCCTTCCATTAACAGTGTGTTACAGTTGTCCGGCGGCTCGCTGAGGCTTGAAGAAGGAGACGACCATCAGAAGTCTGGCGGGGGGGGTCACACTTTGCAGTGTAGTGAGTGATGGCTGTTAATGTTCCTGAGAGCCTGATCGATACACGTGAGCATGCAGACCCTCCCCACAGAACCTGCAGCGGCACTAATGACTGAGAGGAGACTTAAAATAGCTCCTTCTAATAGCAGCACTATATATATATATATATATATATTATATATAATAGTCTTCCTCACACTCCACAGAGGAGCCGTTTGTCCTGGGGAAGATTTTCAGCAACGCTACACATTTGAGTGACATCACAGATTCGTCTTTTCTTTGCTCTCCTTTAATGGAGGACTTCAGACAGAAGTGAGATGGATCAGCGCGGACGCAGTTTTCATCTGGGCACAGAATTGTGTTTGTGTTAAAAGTACAATATGTAACATTTCCGCGTTCAAAAGACTCGACCTTTTTGTTTCATACATTTTGTTGTGGTATTTTTTATCGAACCAACTTTATCGACCGAAGCTGTTAACGTAAACATAAAGGGCCAGTTTTATTCAAATAATACTGATACTTATACAAATAAACCTGCTCTTCATGTAGATCGATGTCAGAATCACTGAAAGTTATTTAGGAAACGTTAAAAATGTGTAGCGTATACCTGCCAAGGAAACTTGCGTTTGTCGAGGTTTTGTTCACGTTTGCCGTCGTGCACCTTCATCTCCGAGGTCTGGAAATGTACATTTCAACTGTAAGAACTCTGAGCTGCCTGTAACGCAGCATTCGCTTGTTTAATGAACACAGCGACCACAGATCTGTGAATGAAAAATGTACTTTTAAATGGGACTAAACTGTACGATCAAGGATCTTTTATTTGTCACATGTGCTTCCTTGGGTTCATGGAAAAAAGGAGCCACATATTTTAGTAAACGGAGTGCATGTCTAAAGAGCTTTTCTGGTCTTAGCAACCTCAAAGTGCTACACACACACACACGCACACACACTGCTGGGAGCACTCTGTGGTTCAGTGTCTTTCCCAAGGATGCTTCCACATGTAGGCTGCAGGGGCCGGGGATTGAACCTCCGACCCTGGGATGAGTGGTACGTCCTGAGACGCCGCCGCTGTGAGAGCCATGCTTGAAAGCAGGGATTCCTCACACTTTCACGAGCTGTGTGACCTGCGTGAGAGCGAACAGAGTCACCCCACATCCTCTGTCGTCAGCAGCAGAAAGCGCTTCGTTGTTATTCACAGAGCATCTGATATCACCTGAATGCAGCCCGGCTGTGCGGCGGCGGGAGTTGCACGCAGGCGAGCGTCAGTGTGGTGAAGGCTGTGTTTTAATTGCTTTTTGGCTTCAGATGCAGCAGACTGTGTTTGCCCTCTGGGTGTATACCGGAGATTAGTGCTCTCGCAGAGCTGCAGGTGTGTACAGCGAAGCTCTGCCGTGAGGGGGAATTATGAAATTTCAAATGCATTCTTCATAAAGGGGAGAAAAAAAAAAGTCGAAAAATAAGACTAACTGGAATTCCACTTTCCAGCATTTACAGACTTCTCAGGGAGCTGCAGATACCTGGAGCGGGCACGGCGGGAACACGGGGAGACGGAGCGAGATGGAGCGAGATGGAGACGCCAGAGACGCCCTGACGGGCAGCGACACTAAAGTTCAGTCAGTGTCGCTGCAGCAATTACAGCTCAGACTTTTGTCTGAGGAAACGGAAGACACAGAATTGATCGGCGAGCCCTCGAGCCGCAAGGCAGAGCTTCCCAAATGCCAAAAAACAAACACAATATTGTTACACACACACACACACACACACACAGCCTGGTCCACAATGACCTCCCCATGGTGTCGACTGTAGAACGTCATAATGTGGACAAACCTTTGATTCCTGCTCAGCAGAGATGGGACAAGCAGTTTGAATATAACGTGGAAATCAAGTAGGAATCATTTATTAGATGCAGCTCAGGGACGGTGACGAGCTTTTACGAAACTCCTGCGACCTGAAGCGTTGTGAAGCGCAGGGGATTGTCTTCTCTTTGTATCTGTCGAGGTCAAATCTTTAACCCCAAGTTGAACTTCGTGTGACGCCGTGATTCCCAACCTTCTTGGCTTTTGAGCCCAACACGAGCCTCCTGTCACGGACTGTGTCCTCTGACAGTGACGCGTCTTCTTTATTCTGCAACCTGGAAACTCCAAGTGACAACCAGAGAAACTGCACTGAGGATGAACGTCTCTCCATGAACATCTGCAACAAGCAAATGAGGCGTCTCTGGGGTGTGTGTGCGTTACTCATGCTGCTGCAACACACACACACACACACACACACACACACACACGTGTGTATGTAGAGCTGCAGCAACTAGTTGATCAACTGAAGAATAATCTATTTTGATAATGGATGAATTGCTAAACTCATTTTCGTGCAGAATGTCTTTAAATGCTGTTTCAGCCTCTCAAATATGAATATTTGTTGCTTTTCTCTGTTTTATATCATAAAATATCATCTTAAAGTGACAGAACGAGACATTTACACACACCCCTGGACATCTTTTTATATTCTCTGATATCTTTATAGAACAATCGGTTCGTTAATTGTAGCCCTATATGTGTGTGTGTGACATGACAAACATATGGAAACACACACACACACACACACACACACACACACACTGTCAGAGGAACACAAATGTTGCAGTGTTATTTAAAGAAGTCTAATTAAAGGTAATGCTCAACATAATCTCTCTCTCTCCACTTTCATTAACTTGTGTTTCTATAGAAAGGCGAGGAGCGCTGCCCCCCCCCCCCCCCCCCCCCCCCACGCCTCCTGCACAGTGCAACAGCAGCCTCTAGTGGCGCCGTGCACAGAGATCCTGCTGCAGAGACTTTCACCCAGCTAAAATAAGATTTTCTGGTGTTTCAGGTGTCGGGAAGGAACAATGTGCTCCACTCCAGCGTGGACTTTATCACTGAGGATGTCACTCAAAGAAAGAAAGTGCGTGTTTTATAATAATCACACAGGTAACCTGACGCATCAGGAGATTTTACGCATTTTACGAGTTGGTAAAAGGCTTGTTTGGAGGCAGTAGTAGAAGCTTTAAGGTGAAACAGTACAACACACTGTGTGCTGTAAAAAGAAAAACACAGAATGGAGGACGACAGCTGTTTCCTCGTACGCTTAATACAAATAAAACGACCTAAATGTTGTGCGATCGCTTTTCATGTGAACATTACGCTCCAGTGCTGCGGGCCTGTAGACCCACCGCGAGGCTTCATTTTACATGCAAGCTTTCATGTGCATATCAAAGGTTTTCATCAAAAAATGAATTATTCAGCCTGGAAAAGATACGCGTAAAAACACAACAAGGTAGCCCTCATTGAAATGTGAAGCGCGGCAGAGAGCAAAAAGCCAGCGACACGACTCTGCAGGAAGATAATATTAATGAAGCCTGAGAGAGGCGGTGCGAGCGTGAAGCTGACCCGGGTCACGGCACTCGGATTGACCCCACTGGATCAGCAGCACAGGGCTGAGGAGGCTCCGTCACAACCTGCATCTGATATGTGTGATCACAACACAACCACCAAAGCAAAGCGTGAGAAGAGTGACGGGAGATGATCGGACAGGAAGTTAGATCGCCAACATCTGCTCCACAGTTTCTCCTCACGCTGCTCAGCTTGTTTCTCTGAGAACTTCAGATCCAGACGTCCGAGGAATAAAATCCTTCATCTTCAAATATAGAGTTAAAAAGCACCAGGATGTAAAAAGTGTCTTAAAACTGGATAAAAAGTCAGTTTGTGAAGCTTCTGACAGACAAACACAAGCTGATGCTTATATTATATATATATTATATATAATATATATATAATATATATAATATATATATATTATATATAATATATATATA
>CALSCE010009814.1:385140-395188 GCA_943593645.1 Bovichtus variegatus
AAGACTTGATATCAACAGGTTTTTATTTAAACTTTATTAAAGACTTGGTTTTTAGATATGCACAAGTATCGTAACTGAACAAATCCACCACCGGTGGAAAACTTTGAAAAATCCTATTTCTTTCCACAAAGAAGCTCAAGCACTGCAGCCGTTCCACGTTTCCATATTTTGACCTGATAAACAACTTGTTACTCTGACGTTAGTCAGTCTGCATGTAAACGAGAATATTAGAGGAAAATTATTTTAAATCAGCCATTGAAACAGCCAAGTAGTAATATTGTGCAAAAACCTGAATAAATATAAATATAAATATAAATATATATATAGTGCATGTAAACGTACAGTAAAGCGACTGAAGGAACATGAGGAGTGATTAAAGGTGAAAACAGAGTCAGGGAGAGACAGAGGGCTTTGCTGAGAGTGAGGGGGGGTGAAGGAGTGGGTTCATGTTTCAAACGATGGTAATGTGGGGGGGGGGGGGGGGGGGGGGGGGCGGAGCGTCGGGGTGGGGGGGGGGGGGGGGGGGGGGGGGGCAGCTTCAGGCCAGTCTGAATGAGTAGCGAGATGGGGAAGGTGGTTACTATAGCAACACTACAGCAAATCACGCAGCTACAGACACGCAGACATGTGCTGCCATTCTCCTCTTCACATGTACACACTGCAAAAAGGCCTTTTAGTCTTAAAATCTTATTTTTACTTGAAGCAAGAAAAACAAAAAGAAATAAATAAATCGGCTGAGATTTGAATTTCCTATAAAGAAGGGTTAACCCTTGTGCCTCGCTCGGGACATTTGGGCTTTTAAATTGTTTAGTGGAACAATTAAAATACGTTTTTAATATACAATCTTTTGGCAGTTTTTCGACGTGGACTTATCAGAGCAACTTTTTTTTTTTTTTTTTTTTAAAGTGAAGCACAAGGGTTAAAAGTAAGGCGTAGAAAATTCAAAATACTCTCTTTATCTCTCTTTGATTTGATTTTAAGACTCAATGTTTAATATTAAAAATGACTTTTTGCAGTGCACATTATGCTACAAACACACGCAGGCTATGCTGCCTAAGTATGCAAACACACATTGGGAGTGTGTTCTTACACGTGGACCTCTGCACTGCATTTGTCGTTGGACTTCATTCTCTGCTGACATAAGCAGCAGCTCAAGCTCCTTAATTCTTTGCTCTCTGTCGGGATCATCCAGGCAAGATGGCTGAAATAAACAAACGTCAGGGAGGAGAAGTCGAGAGGACAGGAGGAAAGCAAGAAGTTAAGAAAACCAGACAAAAAACAAACAGATTTACACATAAAATATTTGAGATTTTGAATGTTAGGTGAAAATAACAGGACGTTCAAGCGCTTGATTTGAAGTCCGGAGTTAGCGATCACAAAGATAATTACACAGAAAGTCCGGAAAATAAAGAGGGAGACGAGTTTTCCCAGGAGCATGCAAAGAAAAGCACAGAGACTCACCGATGTGAAGTCAGAATTATCGGAAAGCCCGTCCATCAGGTGTCGACCGTGAGGAGGATCATAAGGATATCCCCCCATCTAAAACACAAAGCATCACACTCAGATACAAATCAGTGAAGACAACATAATGAATGAAGAGGTGTGGAAGGGACGTGGACCTGGTTGGGTCCCGGGACAGGCTGGGGACTGCGATCGCAGTGCAGCGGCTCCGTCGGAGTCGCAGGACACGGCCTGTGGTGGCGTCTCTTCCCTCCTGCGTGAGACGAGCTGAACGTCTTGCTGCCGTCCTGCAGGTATCCCTCGTGCTCCACCTTCCTCCTCATCGTGGAGTTCCAGTGGTTCTTGATGGAGTTGTCCGTCCTGTCAGTGAGAAGATCAGATGTTTCAGCAAATTACATCGTTTCATGACTCAAACTGGAAGTATCAGGGCTACTGTGGGTAAAAAAATAAAAATAAATAATAAATATAATAATAATAATAAATTAATTAAAAATAATAATAATTAACAAACAAAAAAATAATAATAATTTAAAAAATCATCAAAAAATTATTAATAATAATAATTTAAAAAAAGAAATTAATTAACAAAAACATTTTTTTAAAATCATAATTTAAAAAATCATTAAAAAAATAAAATAATAATAATTAATTATATTTTTTATTTATATTATTATTTAATTTTATTTATTTATTTAAATATTCAAGTTTTTTGCTTGTAAATTTACAATTTTAATCTCAGAAATTCTGAGTTCCTTCTCAAAATATTACCCCCCTCCCCCGGCTCTGAAATGTATAAAATCTTTCTACCTAGAATCTTCCTAACGCGCTGTGGGACGCTGCAGATATGCAACGCGTGACAACATTATATTACCGTCCAGGGAGAAGCTTGGAGATCTCTGCCCAGCGGTTGCCGAGGCGTTTGTGGGCCTCGTAGATGATCCGGTCCTCCTCCTGCGTCCATGAAGACTTCTTCACCTCCGGGTTGAGGTGGTTGTGCCATCGCTCACGGCACTGCTTCCCAATCCTCCCCTGGAGGTGCTTGGCGATCACCGACCAGCGCTTGGGGCCGTACTTGTGTACCAAGTCAATGACCTGCACAAACATCACCGAAGAGCCAGCTTTTAGGGATAAACCGAACGTTTTATACATTCGCAGCTTTTATTTTGAAAGAAGCTTCGAGTGTCCGTCCTCGTTTATTTTATTATAAACGATGGAGTAAAGCCCTAATTGGATGCGTTCACTACAAGCTCGTATACAGAGGGACACGTCTCATGCAGCAGCGGCAGCAGCGACGTGGTCGACTGTTTCCGGCGTGACGTCAGCGCTGGCAGCGCAGAGCTGCTGACGGGTCTGTGTTTCGGTTCAGATTTTTGGAGCTATGAGACGCACCATTCTTGACATTTTTGAAGAATCGTGGTCCATTTAAGGAATGCATTGTTCATGTTGGAGCTGCGGAAGATATTACAGCGTGCACAAAGAAGGGCTGGCTGGGCTCTAAACTAACGGTTTATTCTTAGGGATGACGTCGTGGAGCATTAAAGTCTTCGCGGGAAGCACCGCCTGCGGAGTCTGAAGGTGAAAAACATCTCTTGTGCTCTGCCCACAGCTTCCTTCTGTCTCCCCTATCATGTACCAGTGTTGTCACCCCACTTCATACCCAGCACAGGACACTCCCAGCTCCTCTTACCTTCTGATCCTCCTCTTTTGTCCAGGGTCCTTTCACCAGCTCTGGGTTGAGCACCTTCTGCCAGCGGTGCTGACACTGGCCATCTGTCCTCCCCTGAGAGAAAGCACCTCATTACACCTACTGCCATGCAGACGTCTACCAGCACTGTTAAAAACACCCCGTTCAAATAACCAATGTGATACTGGAATACGTTTTGTGACATTGCACAAAGACTCTGCTAAGATGTGAAGAAACACAAAATACATTTTTACCGAGAGGAAAGGTGAATTATTTCTGATAGACTTTTTGTTTTCCTGCACTAATAAATGTTCCTTATACATGTTCATAAGATGTTATTGTACGTCAAAGATCCTCTCGAGGAACCAAGAGATGGACCAGCATAAAGCAGTAAAATATGACTTTTTTCCTGGATCTTATTACGCATTGCAGACACATTACATCACATACTTACTGGAAAGAAGTTAGCGATTAGTTTCCAGGAGTCGGGTCCATGCTGCTCTACAAGTTTCTTCAGCTTTTCATCCTGAGACGAGGGGAGAAAAGAAGAGACAGTGTCAAATTTCCTCGTATTATCGAGTAAAATAACAGCAGTAAGAAGTGAGCAGCTCACATTTAAACACGCTTTTATTTACAACAAGAGGAAATCTCTCGCGGTGCAAAGTGAACGTACCTCATCTCGCGACCACTTCACTTTACACAGCGTCTTTTTATCTTTGCTCCTCTCTTTACTCTCAGGGTCTGTGGAGTGGAGCTCTTCATCCTCATCGTTGCTACAAAAGTCACACAGAAACTTAGAGCAGGCAAAACACAGACGAGCATTTCTTTATAAAAAGGTCAAAGACTGGAAGCAGCTGGTGTGAATGTGGCATCACGGCCACTGAATCTTAGTTTCCATCAGTACCTGATGCACTAGAGTCACAAAAACGAGACGCAAATGTAAACATTGAAAGCAGAACTGCAGGAAAAATGATCTCCAACTATTTAGATTATGGATTTGTTGTTATTTTTCATGCAGAAATGTCTTTAAGGCTGTTCTCAGCCTCTCAGAAGAGGATTTGCTGCTTTTCTCTGTTTTACATCATATTAAAGTGAATATCTTTGGGTTTTGCACGGACAGAATAAGACATTTAAAAGACGTCACCTTGAACTTTGAGAAACTGGGATGGATTCACTATTTTCTGACATTTTAGAGACCGGACTATTAATCCAAATAATCTAGAAAATAATCTGCAGATTCGTTGATAATTAAAACCATCCTTAGTTGCAGCCCTAGGCTACGATACGAGACGTAGTGACACCGTAAGAGCACAACAGATGTAGAGGAGCAGAATAAAAAAGGAAAGAAACAACTTGTACTGCAACACGACTGCATGCGAGAGCAGATTCCTCTCTGCTGACTCAAGAAGTTGGCAGGTAGCTCCGCACTTCTGCGTTCCCATAAAACGGGCTGCTGCTGCTGGGCAACTCTCTCCGTGTGGTCGTGGAGAAGACTTTAATAAATGCAGGAGAAATAAAAAGTGATCTGCTACTATAAAGCAGACCTTTACCGCGATGACACACAAAAGGCTCTCGTACAATCAGGCAGAGCATGAAAGGTCTTCCTCAGCGTGCACACTGGATCATGGAAAGTTAATTTCGCCGTGGCCTGATTCCTCACCAGAGCGGAGAGAAGTGGGGAAGTGAGTCTGGACCTATGGCTGAACAGGGAGGAGGGGAGTGAGGGGCGATCCCACATCAACAGGCTCTTTCACCTCCAGAGGTGTGTGTGAGTGTGTGTGAGTGTGTGTGGAGAGATGGAGGAGGCGGTGCGCAGCCTGGGGTGTGGTCAGGGGAATGGTCCTAACGGTCCAGTTGTTCAAAAAGTTTCAAAAACAGGCAGACTTATATAACCTCTTCACAAATCACATCAAAATGTGTGTTAAAGGTTGTAAAAGAAACAATTATCAGCTGAGCGCCTCAAATACACACTAATGTACCAAACATTTGTCAGATAGGACGGCAACTAATGATTATTTTCATATTGATTGATCAGAAAATAGTTTTTTTTTTTTTAGATTGATTAATCATTTGGTCTAAAAATGGCAGAAAATTGTAAAATAAAAATAAAAATGTCCATCACAGTTCCTCAAAGTCCAAAGTCATGTATTTAAATATCAGTCTTTTTAGTCCAAAACCCAAAGATATTAATTTAATTTGATATAAAACGGAGAACAGCAGCAAATCTCCACATTTCAGAGGCTGAATTTCTGCATATAAAACTACTTTAACAAACACAATAGTTGGAGATAATTATTCTGTTGATCAACAAATCGTTGCAGCTCTAATTCTGTTACATCCCCTTTATTTTATTAATTAACTTATCGATCAGTCGACTTAAAATCGGTGAAAAGTCTCCCAGTCTGGTCACATCTTCACATCTTCTGCTTCATTTCACAAGGAGATAAAACTGAGAAGAGTCAAATCATCATGTTGTGCACTTTTCCTTAATAAATGATTAAAATAACTCCTCGGTTGTCAGAATTGTTGGCAATTAATTTTATGTTTATCAACAAATCAATAGATTCATTCATCGTTTCATTGGTAATTATGAATAATTCTGTTTTACTTGATTGTAAATATGTGCACCTGGCTGTTGTTAAATGTAAACAATCAATGAGCTGCTACATTGATCTCTGTAACATATGAAGTCTGATCACAAACAAACACTTCTGCTCGTTTTCTCAGGTTCAGAATCAAAGTGTTCCAAGAAGAACAAATGATACAAATATAAAAACACAGAAAACATTTGATGTTTCTGGTTATAGAAAACAATATAATTTTATTTAATTCAACTCATCTCTGACTGACGTGTCACTTTCAAGTAATATGAGCTGCTGCTGTTGGATGCAAAAGGATGATTATCTACACTGTATTATTCCAGCAATAATAAGCAAACAGCAGGTTTAAAAACCTGGATTTTTAAGCTCTAATTGTAGCTTTGTTTATATTTGATACGACCCATATGTTCAGGTTACTGGGAGAGATACATGATAATGTATTTAAATCCTTACAGTTTGACTGTGCAGAAGCACATGCAGTGTATGTTATGCTGTCAAAGATGAAACTCGCAGTGAAGCTTGAGTTTCTCATCTGGCAGAAGTGGGGTGGAGGTGGGTGGGGTGGAGATGGGGAGATAAGGCACAACATTAGCACCATCTCTCAGTAAAATATGCAAACAGACTGGAAATCTACTGAGTGGCTGGTTACATGAATAAACAGTCTTTAGCCATTTGGCCGGTGGACACAAATCTTAATTAGGTTTTATATTATTCATGGATATGTAGGAAAGGACATTTTGCTGCGGAAGTTATACAAGTAATAGTATTGTTGTTATTATTACTACTACTAATGCGTTTTTCTTTTATTTATTTATTATAATTATTAATATTGTTGTTTTGAATTATTATTTTTTTATTTAAACTGAGTTTCTCTACAAAGAATCATGCAAAAAAACATTTTAAAATATTGTGTTTACCAGAGATGTGCTCAGAAATATTTTTAAAATAAGTAATTCAGAATGAAAAAAAAAAGCATAAGAAATGACGAATCAACTAAAGACCAACTCGTCGACTAATCGGCTGCTAATCGATTGATAACAGGCTGATAATCGATTGATAACAGGCTGATAAGGGGCCTCCCTACAAAGAAGCTCGCTTGTCTCTGCGGACGGCGCTTCACAATAAAAGCCTGTGACCTGCAGTGTTATCGGAGGCAGCAGATGGCACACAGGCGGTGTTAGTGTGCACTCACCTGCGGGGCTTCACGGTGTCCATGACAGGCGCTGGGAGGGTCCGACCTTTTCAAACACGAACCTGTGGTTTGGCAGCGGCGTAAAATCCCACATTAATACACGTTTATCCATAGAAATCGCGGTAAATCATCGCCGCTTCCTTCGGAGACGCGGCAGCATCCACAGCTAGCCGTTAAGCTAATGTAACGTACAGTCCATAATATCACGCGCTCTGTGGAAAAGACTCGCTGACCGTGGGAAACATCTCCACAGCACGCGCCACTGTGTCCTCAGATGCTACTTGTTTCTCATTAAAGTCTAATAAAAGCTCCTGTCGCAACGTACAAAGCCGATATTGCGCTTGGGAGACGTAATAACTGTCATGGCTCGCGGCTGCTTCTGTCTCTCTTGTCTGTACTTTATGAATTTTGTCCATCCCGCCGATTCTCTGCGCAGGCGGCCTCGCTCCTGATTGGTCAGAAGCGGGGCCGTGGGAAGAGGACTCGACGCTGATTGGTTTAGAAGTGAGGGGATGCTCGTGTGTGATTGGGTAGATGTGGGAGGAGGGTTGGTCTCATTGGTTGCGTCTGTGAGGAGGCGGGCGTTAAGTGGGACCGTGCTGTCACCTTCTGCAGCAGAATGGGGCTTTTCATGAGGGCGGTGGTGCTCAAAGTGGGGTGCGGGGCCTTCCAGGGGCCCTTCAGGGGGCTCCAGCCCCACACAACTGCACTGAATAATCCATCTTTAGTCCCTGTAATCTACACGGTTCAGATGTTATGTAAATATTAACAAACATATCCATAAAATAAGATTAGTGGGGGAAAGTAGTCTTTACTTGAGACATATAGAAATACCATAAATATGTTGAACATGTTAGTTAAATAAAAGTAAAGAGGTATTATCAGCATTAAAGTATGAAAGTAAACAACTCTTTATGCTGAATGTCTCTTTTAAAAGTGGTATAATATTATAGAATATTATATTATTCTGTTTTTATTATTAACACAGAGCATTTTGATGTTGTAGTTCATCAATGTGGAGACCGTTTTAGATACTTTATATACTACTGAAGACATTACTGTAGACATCATTATTCGAGGCCAGCTTGAGGCTCAACATTACTTGATAATATGTAAATATCTGACAGATAATAACACAATATTTCCTTTGCTTTTGACGGACAGCTCTTATATACTGCATGTATATCCACAGTGCATTCTGCAGCTCCTTTAAATTGCGTTTTGCTGACACCTTGTGGACAATCCTCCATGCATATAAAGCCAAAACTACAATATTTACGACTGAAAATGTGTTTTGTTACATAACGTCCTGTTGGTGTCGGCTACGGTTCCTTTGAATTGATCACAACATCTGTTTTTTATTCATAATGATTATTATACTGCGCACCATGAGCTCCGAGGCTTTTTTATGGGACATTTGTGGAGCAAAGCGTCTGTAACACACAACAGTTTGTCAGCACCGGTAGTTCAAAACATACTTTATTTTCTGTTTGTCAAAACTATGAAGTATCGCAAAATTGTCACTTGTGATTCATTCGTTCTTTGAATCCTTTGCACAATAATTGGACAGTTTTACACATTTCTACACAAAACTACTACTTTTAATTCAGATATATTGTACACACTTTTATAGTATTGTGTAATGTCCATTCATTTACTTTTCTTGCGGTGAAATGAGGGTTTAGTTGTATATTATGAAAGTCCTGCCTGACTGCCTGTAGGTGGCGCTGTTTATCTGTCATGCCTGAGTCTGGACCTGGATGCAGCTGCATCAAGCCAACTATAACAAGACCGGAAATGACTTACTATGCTCGTAAAAAGAAAAGCCCCAATTCTGTCAATTCAAAACAAATAATTACATTTCGTGTAAGACACGGGAGGGTTCAGAAGGCCTTTAAAAACAGCCTGTATGTTGTGCAGTCTTCCTTACAAACACTGCAAACTACAGAACTTACTCTGCAGGTAAACATCAGAGTAGAATAGAATAAGGTTTATTGCCAAGACATTCAAATTCAGAGAATCGGTGCGATGTACAGTAATAAGTCCAATAACTGTATGAAATATTGACGTAAAGCATTATAATGTATAAGATGGTCGCACGTTTTGTATTTATAGCCTTTTTAAGACATATATAGACATCTTTATAGTATTTAAAGACAACTGTTAACTGTGTTTCTCTGGGATGTTGTGGAGTAGAAGTACAAAGTAGAATAAAATGAAAATACAAAAATAAAGTACTTTAAAACTGTACTTTAAGAGGCTACTGAATGAAAACCATTAAAAAAAACAATTAAAAAAATGTTTTAAAAGCATGTTCATACACTAATTTGTTTATTATGTCATTTTTCTTAAAAGGATAACATTCTGTCATTTACTTACAATAATAGAATTCATTTTATGTACAACTTGGATGCAAAGTTTTTGGGTCATATTCATGCTTGAAAGTGTAAAAGTAATACCTCCCTACTTGAAATATATGTTAAAAATAAATATAAATCTATCTCTCCTTTATGTTTTAATGTATCTTACGTCTGTTTACCTGTAGCATCATGACTGCTATCTTTCATTCGTATATTTATTCCCAGTCCTGGTTTATGTTTTTCCTTGTGCCAAATATAAGAAGAAAAGAAAAAAAAGTAGCGTTTTTCCTGGTTTTATTTTGAAATGCAGTAGCGGAAGTGCACTGGTGTATTCTGTCCGGCCTGACGGTGTTGCAGTTGTGAAGTCCCGTGACAAATGTGATCGGAACTTTCTACAGCCAGGAAAGACTGATGTTTCCTGCTTCTCTCACTTCACAGAAACTAAACACACGAGCGGTTTGAAGGTTACGGGGCTTCGGTCAGAACCAGAACCGGGAACATGTTCGAGTTATTCCCGCTTTACAGGCTGTAGAGCGACACATCCTGCCGGACCCGCCGCCGCATCGACACACAGTAAGGTACGTGGTGTTCACGGACACCTTGTTAGCTGTTAGCACGCGCAGCTGCACGAACCCAACTGTTAGCGACCAGCTGGAGAAGTGTGTGTGTGTGTGTGTGTGTGTGTGTGTGTGTGTGTGTGTGTGTGTGTGTGTGTGTGTGTGTGTGTGTGTGTGTGTGTGTGTGTGTGTGT
>CALSCE010009814.1:422152-441482 GCA_943593645.1 Bovichtus variegatus
TATTGACTGTCCGTTCTAGTCCGTTCCTGTCCTGTTTGGTGGCTGATCCAAACCACACAGTGATGAACGTGCAGACAACACCCTGGATTAAGATTGAGCTGGGGAACATTTATACGCTCTCCATTGGAACTAACTTGTGCCCCTCATCTCCAGACCCCCAACAGATGGAGGCGGTCTACAGGTTTTGTATCAGTGTGAACCCCTCTGATGTGATCGAGGTGGATCCTGAACTGGGTGACTGTGTTCTGCGTGATCCCCTCGGAGCAACTGCACTGTTTCAGTCTGTAGGTGAAAACTAACTGTGAACTAGCTGAAATAAAACTTCTTCCCCTGTGAGCGTAACTAACATTTGCCTAATTCCTCATTCAGGTTTGCTATCTGGCCATAAAGACCCTTTCACTTGTTGAAAGGATCCACACAGAGAGCCAGGTATGATGACTGCTGTAGCTGTTTCTTCCCCACTGCTTCAGTCCTGTAACTACGTCTTCTGATTGTTTCCTTTGAGGTGAATGTAATCCTGAAGTTGACACATCTGCCTCCATTCCCCGAGTACACGTTGGACCTTTGTAGTTTTCCTCGTGGGTACGGGCCCATGAGGCCGGTCTCCATGGAGGGCCTGGTCATTGCCATGACGAGGGTCACAAATTACACCCAGGGGGCCAGGTTCCTCTGCATTAATGATGACTGTCCCTGCTCTGCAGGTACTGGTCACTGTGGTCAAGGTCACTGTGTCCTCACAAAACTCGTTTTTGAAGCTCAAACAAGTAGCATTTATAGACTTAAAATTTGATTTTCATTCCCTGGACTCTAGGGTTTCGCCACATTCGTGTGCATGCACCCGGAGCCACAGAGTCCGCCACGGTGAGAAACGACTTCAGCTGCATGATCTGCAGCTCCGCACTGAAAGAGGATGTGAAGTTCAGAGTGTTAGGAGGTGAGAGCGGAGCCTCTGGACGGCACTGGAGACTTCTGAATTGGCACACAAGGTTAAAAAAAATCAGTTTGCATTGTTATGATGATTTATTTTTTGTGGAGACAGACAAACAGCTTGTGGAGCTGATCCACGTCAAAGCGCTGGATGTTCTGAGTGCCCATCAGCAGAGCTCCCTCAGGTACCAGTCTGTCACCCTGTTTCTCAGAGGTACGTCTGCTGCTGATTGATTGTTGTAGGCAAATAACATGTTTGAGGAAATGTCCGTCTGAGAGAGGGTAATGTGGCAGGTGAAGAAACGTGTAACATGCCCTGTATGTTGCATATTCTACAAAAACAAAAAGAAAAGATCCTCCCACTTGTTGTGGAATACACTCCGTTACACCTGGAGTTTGTGCCAGTACTGTTTTTGCCCTCCTGTAAATGCTAAATGTTTTGCATTGAAAATGTTTTACGGTGTTAAAAGTTGATTTTTTATTATTTTTTTATTCTGTTACTGACTACATTTCAAAGTAATCTGACCTGACCCTGTATATGGAGACCGATGGAGACTTTGAAGAGTACTTTGAGTTTAACTGGGTTAAAAGGCTCAGTATTCATTTTAAAGAAGATATTGTACAGTAGATTAATATCCTCAACATTTTAAAGGGTATTATTTGTTTGTAAAACCATATTCTCATCCATTATAGTGACTCCCAGTCCTGAATAATGTGGTTGTAATAGCCTATATTTACACACAGTCAGATGTCTCAAGATTTGTCATTAATTCTCTCTGGCTTTCTAAATGAGGCTCACTTTGGCACACACACTTAGTGGGAGAGAGTTCAAATAAATAGATTTCTATGCACACAGTGCCTCATGGTGGGATATTAAGTGTTTCTGTCCCCTCTAATAACATTGTCCAGCCAGCACCCCTGGGAGTTTAGCAAATCTCAGCACCAGGATTAACATATTCTGTTGACCCAGTCCTGCAGAGGAATTCAATACACTGGGCTCCCGTTACTAAACATATATGTTAATAAGTGCAAGGAACACTCATTAGCTGGCTGTGCAGGTCGCACACAGAGAAATCTTTGTTCCGAAGGCCTCGCTCTGTGTTTCTCTTGGCACTGGTTTGTAGGTGGCATGCATGTTTCTTCAGTAATCACACAGAACAAGGCCTTTTGAGTGTTTTTGCTTTGTTTCCCCTTGTTCGTACAGATGAGCTGTGTAACTCAATGAGAATCGGCCGACTCTACAGGGTGTTAGGCATTCCTGCGCATGTGCACCAGTGGCCCTGCATCACCTGGAGTGTAGAGGCGAACAGCGTGCAACCGTGGGAGCCAGAGTGTGAGGCACTAAAGGATCTCGTACTAACCATGTGCATCAATAGGGACATTTTTGATCTATTTTTATTTTACGATCATTTTGGTTGTGTTAATGCATATGGCATAAAGTTTGGCAGAGTTTTCATCATCTCCGGCAGATTGAAACATTTTCTCTTGTTTAGGACAAATGCATGCTATTTTCCTGGTTTCCTGCACAAACAATACAAATCCATCAAAATCATTGTTCATCCCAGACTGAAAAAATTATATAAAAAAATCCCCCTTGCATTTAATATTCAGAAAATAATTAAATTTGAGTTTTGAGTTTTTTTCCTAAAAGACAACAGTGGCAGTATGTAAACAAACTTTTATTATAAATCATTTTATGGCAGTTTTTGTCCTCTAAGGACATCCGAGCACAATGGTTTAATCCTGCTCCAAATCCACAGAAACACCAGCCAAAGGCATACTGATAGCATGCGAATCTTAACACATTTTGCCACAGTATATTCTGATTAACCTGAACAATTCTCTGCACGGTTACCATCTTGAAACCTCGACCACGTCTCACAACCCTCCCTACAGATCCCCATAAAGTCAGTGCGAGCTTCCAGGAGCTTTTGAAGGCCACAGCCGGCTTTCGCTGGAGGTTCTCTGCCATCGTGGCTCACTGCTTTGGGCTGGATGTGGCTCCTCCGGGCCTCTACAACACCTTAAAGCTGGGCTTGTTGCTCAGCTTGGTGCAGACCAGAGCGGATGCAAAAGACACGTTTCACAACTTGGATCTCCTCGTTGTCACCGCTGACACGCTCATACTGGACAGGTGACTTTTGCACATCCTGAGTGGAGACGCCGCACATGAAAGCTGAGATTGAATCCTCATTCCTCCTGTGTTTGTGCCAGACTAATGACGTACAGCCTGAGCTTGGCGTGTCGTGGGGTCAGGCATCAGGCCTCGGGGGAGATGTTTGCATCGTTGTCCCGGGACGGACACGGAGCGGGCACCGCTAACATCCATGCCGGCTCCGCCCTGCTCGCCACCGGTGGCGTTTGCATGTTGGGAGATCTGGGCTGTTACAAAAAGGACAGGCTGGATGCCATCCAGTCAGGTAGAGCACCAAAGTGATGAAGTTATTAGGAGACAATTCTGTCAGGGATTCACTTTCTCCTGTCAGTTTACTTTAATGTTCTTTGACTTTCTCTCAGTTCTGGAGAGCAGCACGGTGTCTGTGTTCATCCCGGGGAAGAAGTACGGCGAGGATGCCGACCAGCAGCTTTCCTTCCCGGTCCACTGCAGCTTCTGGGCCCTCGCAGACTCCACGGACGCCTCTCGGCGGACTGGGAGGGCCGACTGCGCCGTGCTGGGAACAGCAGTGGGTTCACGTGTTACTTCTCAACTGCTCACTTAAGACGTGGTTTGAATGTGTACGAATTGAATAGTGGGCTATGAAACTTAAGCTTGTGTGTTACAATTAAGCCTCAATCACCAATATATTCTTTGCTTTTCTTAATTTTTGTCCTTAAAAAATAATATAAATGATAAAAAATATTATTGTAATTCAAATCTTATACAACTATAGAATTGAATAAAACACATTAATAATTTATTCAGCACTCAAATGTGTGCGAGTATGTTACTTACTCCCAAATCAGAAAACATCAGTGAGAATGAAAGTGAAAACTGCGTACGTCTCTTCTTAAGGCCCAATGTCCCGTTTCACTAAACTCAGATGTTGTTTGTACATATTACAGACAAAACAGGAAATTGAGACAATTTACTTTTCTTGAAGGAAGTGCCCTGCCCTGAACATTACTCCACAGCAGAGCCCCCGAGGATAATTAATGCTCCGTTTGTTTTTTGCAGCGAGGGGAAAGGTTGACAATAGACTGTATAACCACCAGTCAAATACAAGTTTAGATTCCAGGTTGCTTGGACTGGAAAGAGTTTTGTCTGGTTCGACATTAGCCGGCTTTCTGATGCCCAGTCTCTTGTTTTTGTTTGCGAGCAGGAGTTGGGTCGTGTTCCAGCTCAGCTGGCAGACGCCTTTGGTCTGGTCATGCAGTGTCGGGATGTGGTGGGAGAGCAGACCCTGCTGGCTCAGGCCGTCCACACCCTGCAGCAGGCAGTGCAGCCTGGAAAACCCCTCTACCCTTCCTGCTGGGACTTTTCTGCTCAAGACTACCAGGAGGTTAACAAACATGTTCTCATACCGACACCTTTGCATTGCCTTGACTCCAGTGTTTATACATTGACCTTAGCTCTTGTGGCGCACTGTTTAAATAAGTGGCTCTGATGTGCTTAGAGGATTAAAAATGCACGTCATGCTATGAAATGATATATTAATATATTCAAGCAACTTCAGTCCTGATCATAACTACCAAATATTCATTTTCAGAATGTTATTTTTATAACAGCATGCATTATAGGGAAAACAGATGCTAAGCTGATATATTAGAAATCAGGATTTTATGATGTAAATTATGCTTTTAATGGGGACATTTGTCCTTAAGGCTCTGACTGCATTTTGGATATTTTTATGATTTTTATAAATGTCCCTAGTTAAATTGCACCTGCGGTCTTTGCCTTACAGCTGGCGGCTCATGCACAGAGTTTGCAGGTGGAGCTCAGCCCCGGAGCGGAGAAAGTAATCCACGGTTACTACATGGCCAGCCGCAGAGTGCGAACACAGACTCAGGGAGTCAAGATGTCTGTGGCCTCAGTCAAACTACTGTAAGCATTTACTTAATATTCCATCTTCAGTCAATGCCTCCGTCATCCAGCAGGTGGAGGACTCGGACTGTTTTTCATTTGGACGACAAATGTTTACAAATGTTTTTCACTGTGGTGACAGATTTCATGTAGAACTAAAACTATGAGATGAATCTGTTTAACTGCAGGACACAAATGTCACATCAAGCTTTACATCTCTAAACATTTACTTGGCTTGTACTGGCCTTGCTTACTTAAGTCATCTTCCACTTTATACAATTTTACAGATTGTAGTTTTTTTTTGGTTGAAGGATCTCTTTGGCCGAGGCTCACTGCAAGTTGTGTCTCCGGACACGAGTACAAGAGGAAGACGCTGTGATCGCCGTGCTCCTCTGTGAAAACTCGATCACACTCAAGCACGGTAGTTTCTGCTGAGCTCTTCATTGTCCTACAGTAATAATACAGTACACACACTGTTTAATGAGGAGATTCAAATATAATAATCTACAAGGCCACAGCACATGTATAGTCAATATAAACTATCAAAGTAAGTGACATGTTAGTGTCTCTTGACCTGTAGTTTAATATCCCATATAATTCTAGCAGCATATTCAATATTTTACATTGAAAATTCTTTTTTCTAAAGCTAATTACAAAATGTAATTACAGTAACTTTATTGTATGTACTATCAGTGCATGTTTTTATTTTATTGATTTATATCCCACCTTAGCGATACCAAAAAACTAGAAATACATCGTATATTAATTGAGAAATATCATCCTGTACAAATTTACTGTCACGTCTGTCTTGGTCATTTTTAATGCCATCGTTCCTGTGGAAGCACGTGTTAATGCATATTAAGTGAAACTGTACATTCACAGCTTTTATCCTGGCCCTAGGTATTTATTTTATTAATAGTCACTATAGAGTTCTATAACAGTTTAAAAGGTTTTCCCCGACTCTTCTCAGGCGCCTCTGCACTCGTTATTCCACCTGACGCAGTGTTTCCTTGCGACTTGGGAGACGCGGATGGTTTACGCAGGAGAGACGAGACTCTGGACGAGCTGCACCAGAACATCCTGCGCTTCATCTACGCCTACGCACCGGGAGCAGACGCGTACATCACAGAGGAGTGAGACCTCGCCGTCCAGAGGTTACGCAACACAGGTAGGTGGAACAAGATGACAGTAAACTAACAGTCTGACGACGACGTGAGAAGACTAATTAAAATCAGTTGATCCAGTACCAAGATCCAGTACGGGTGTAGAAGAAACATCCACAACATAAGATATGCAGGGAAACAAAGATCAAGCAGACGCAGCTTTCTTGCAGACAAGTTTATTTATTAGTTAAAAGACATCAAATTAAAGTCATTTGAATAAAATAGTGGAATATTAGTGTGCATGTAAACAGTGACATTGACTGTTCTCTACTTACCTTTTAAAGTAAACTACATCATAGATCAACTGAAAGAAATGTAAAAACACATAAATCAGTACGAGTGGAAAAACATCGTTTGGTTTTACAACGTTTGGTCTTTTAGTTCAGTTAGTCACATTCTCAGCAGTCCAGTTTTTGGTCTGATGGGTAAACGGCGAAGAGATTAACTCATCATTACTTCTTTAAATCAGGACAAACTTGAGATATTTATTCTGGGCTTTACTTACCACATAAGACGACGTGGACACGGTGCGTTTTAGTTCCACTGCTGCTCCACCTGCAGAACATAGTTCAACGTGTTATCTCACATATGAAACTCGTCAAGGACTTTCACTGTCATACGCACGACACATTTACTATAGTGGCTGCAAAAGTAAATCCAGGTCCCTGGGAGGACAGTAAAACTCTGCAGCTGTAATTCAGTAGATTCAGGCTCACCATTGTGATGTCTGATGGGTAAACGGCGAAAAGTTGATCTCATCACTATTACAGCTGCAAACGTTGCCAGTGAAACACTTAGAAACGTCTGTGTGTATATATGTATATATTATAGTAACCGGTGGTTCAGTTTACGTGAGGACAAAGTAAACAGAATTATTTGGAGACGCAGTTCCTCAGTCAGTTAAACTCCTCGTGTGTCTGGTGGGTAAAGTTGTCCCACAAACGTACAACAATCATGCTGGAGCAGGAACTCACCTCCTGATCAGCACAGCAGACGGAGGATTAAACCAGGTTCATCTGTGACGCAGCTGAAAGGAAACAGGACTGAGATGAACATCCACACATTTACTCTCAGTCAGACAGATATCATGACGCTGGCGTTTCAGTGAGTCACGGTGTCACCATCTTATTGTCTGATGGGTAAACGGCAAATGTGAAGTCATCATTATTCCAGCAGACGCAACCGAAAAGTGTCAAACACGTCAGACTCACCTTTTTATAAATAGTCCACACGGTGAAAACTGTAGCGCAGCGACATCTGAAAAAGAAAAGATAAGATTTCAAATATGTTTATTATTATTAGACCCATCCGGTGGTTGAGCTTTAACACAAATATAGAATTAATCTTACTACATGCACGTCAAATATATATTTTTTTTAATCTTAGTATTTTATCAGGTGCAAAGAAATAAAAATCTGCATTTTCTTTCCATCGGTCGCCCTGCGCTCCAATTATCGGCCATTTTAAAATATGTCGTTGATCCTTAATATTTCCCCACGAGACCGGCACACGCGTCACGGCAACTTCACCAAACCTCAGATAATTACTCTCAGGAGTGAGCCATTGATTTCAGCTCGCATGAATAAGACGTACTTAAGAAAGCGCCGATACGATGACGGATCACCTGAAGGTCAAAGGGTCGCAGTGGACACAGCCTGGGAGCATGGCAGGTTCAACAACAGGTCACGACCTCTGCCGTGACCCGAGGACTTTCCCCGCTGAAGTAAAGCTCATCTGCCGCCGCCCGGACACAACCAGATATGGTCGTCTGAGTGACACGGAGGGCGTTTTCCCTTTAGAGCGGTCTGAAAGAATGATTTATTGCTTTTCTTCAGGGAGCTACACGTCTATAGTGACAACGAAAACACAAGTTTCTATACTAAGTGCGCCTGGAGAAATCACTGAATACATAAAGTATAATAAACCTTTGGGTCCCATGACGAATCTTATACGTGAAAGTGTCCTATATAAATAAATCCTACACAAAGTCTTTGCATTTTAAATACTTATTTTCTACAGCCCCCTGATTATAGTATATCGGCCTATTGATGTCATTGTTCATTAAGCCTCCACACAATTTAACTTTAATCATTTGACCTCCATTATTTTATTAATAAACACTGTTAGTGTTAAAATAAAGAAACAGGTGTAGTTTTCATACAGGACATGTTATGTTGGTGCAATAAAAGTAAGCTTACTGGACTGTACAGAAGCTGCTTTACACTACAGAGGGAAATACTGCAGTTTACTGCAGTACATTTATGAGTTTTGATCTACTTCAGAATACACAATATAATCAATGCATTTTGATGTACAACTACAGGTTAGATTAACTTTATTGATCCCCAGGGGAAACAGGCAGTAAGCTTTATAAACGTGAGCCCAGCTTCACCATTAAACACATTAATGCACATTAAGTAGAAGTCAGCATAATTAATTACCCTGAAATGGGCGATTCAGCACGATACGTTTATTTCATGTACTCCTTATAAGTACAATGCTTTTGTACTTTTACTTGAGTAATATGTTGAATGCAGGCCTCTAAGTCATTACGGTACTTCTACCTCTGGGTACATTACATTTACTTCATCATTACCGCAGGATTAGTTCGCGCACACCAGGCCCGTCCACGTGCAACAATCATTAACCATGTAAAACCATCCGTGCACGTGTCATTACAGGATGCACATTAAGCAACTTTATCTAAAGGAACGACTCTAATCATCTGTTGAGCAGCGCGCTTTCCTCCCACGTGGCCGACACGCGAGCTAGCTGCCTGCTAACAAGCGACGCGCGTGGAAACGAGTCCACGACGTGCTAACAGCACGTGTGTGTATAAAGTAAAGTCTTCTCTCTGCTGCCTACCTTCCTCGTGCAGAATACACACGCTGCAGTCTTCTCAGTTTAGATGTGATGCGGAGCCGCAGCGCTGCACTGCGCTCGTGGCTGTGTCCGAGGAAAGAGGAGGATTTCCGGATCCGACTTCTCTTAAATGCGCCGCACAGCTGCGCACTGGAGCTCGTGGAGCTCACCACAGCCAGAGGGGGAGAACTGCTTATATCTTAAAGTAAAAGTAGTAATACTACAAAGGCTTCAGCAGCAACATATACTCAAAGTACTAAAAGTACAAGTAGTGATTCTGCAGAATTATAGACATTATACTGTTGTATAATAGTTATTCACGTGTTCATCACTTTAATGTTGCAGCTGGGAAAGATCATTTTATTTACTTTATAACCTACAATAATACATCATCATTTATTAGTTATTATATTTTCTATTAATAATCGGAATCTGTCATATAAATGTAGTGAAAAGTACATATTATATTATATTATTCGTATGGAAGCAGAAGTATAAAGTAGTAGAAAATAGAAATACTTCTTGTAAAGTAAAGTATCTCAAAATTGTGCTGATGTACAGTACTTGAGTAAATGTACTTAGTTACTTTCCAGCACAGCTGAGCAATAATTATATTGTCAGCACCAGTTAGTATTTAGTTAACGCTCATATTTAATGTAGAAAAATGGCAAATTATTACATTCTCTTCATTTAAATCCATAAAAGCACCAAACAAATGACAACTCAGTTATCTATAGTGGAACATCTGATTATTTTAGCCCAGTATCACCCACTGCTCCCATTATAGATTATACATTTATATGTTTTTA
Organism: Bovichtus variegatus; assembly: GCA_943593645.1. Lineage (NCBI taxonomy): Eukaryota > Metazoa > Chordata > Actinopteri > Perciformes > Bovichtidae > Bovichtus > Bovichtus variegatus. Next base: position 431,935 of record CALSCE010009814.1, read on the forward strand.
ATTCACTATTTAAAAAATATTTAGAGATCATCTGTCACTGTCAATATAAATCCTACACACTGTATATACAGTATATAATATATATAATATACATGTACATTACCAAGGCCTATGACCGCAAATAATCTTTTCCCACAACAATGTATGTCGTGTACACTTTGTAAAGCGTCCTTGGGTTTTTAGAAAGGCGCTATATAAATCTAATTTATTATTATTATTATTATTTCATACTGTATCTAGTAAATTCATCCAGGATTTATTTCTTTGTTCTATTATAGTTTACATCTTAAAGAACACTTGACTTGTATATCGACGTTTATTTATTTATTTATTTTTGGTTGCTTTTTATTTATATTTATGTAATATTTATACATAGGCTACACCTATTTCTTTTACATAACTCTATTCTTTAACTTTATTTGTTCTGCCGCTTATTTGTTTGTATTTTTGTGTAAGTACATGGGGAGCAATGAGTCAAATTCTGTGTATTCACATACAATCAGAAAGAGAAAGATTTATTTCCTTCAGGACTCAGGTCTGTACACCATAATAATAATATAATAATAATTTATTTATATATAATGTGTAATGTGTTGTATTGTGCCCGTGCATTTATCACTATTTATACATCATATAATCCGATCAGTTAGTGAAGCAAACGTTTTTTAATGAGATCAATTCTGCTTCCTCTGAAATTATAAAATGATAAAATAATAAATGTGGTGAGGTTAATTTGATTTAATATTGCCACCTTTAATCTGTATGAATACAGGTAATTATTGTTGACACTATAAACACAGCTGAATCAGCAGTAATTATATAAATAAATGTAGTATTATTATTATTATTTAGTTTTCTCAGTATAAACTCGCTCAGTAAAAAGGCCGGCTACATTTTGTGTCGTGACCTATTGAATTATTATAAATATTTATCCTTCACGTGTCACAGAAGTCACTGAAATAATAGAGCATGATAACAACAATAATAATAACAATAATCATAATGATAATAATAAATGATGCACTACGTCTCGATGTTTAAATAGTTTTTTTAGGACACTTTTCACAGATGTGCCATCATCTCTTCTTTCACTGAAGTCATTTATTCACAAACACATTTACAACCATGCGTGTAAAAAAAAAACTGTTGGAACACGAGACCAGAGCCTCCATTGTTGACTCCCTGACAGACCACTTCACATGACAGATGTTAAGTTATTCACACATGCATTTAGTGCAAATGTTTCAACAGAAAGTGCACAGCTCAAGCATGACGGGCTCATCACTCCGCGGAATTTCTGCAGATATCATGCCAGGGAGGACATGTAGAGAGCTGCACAATGCAGGCCGAGACACAACAACAACACAGACACTCAAAATATATACAATAAAATTCACGTAATATATTAATTTACAATGTCTTCCTATTGGAAGTCAGATCCACAAGCATGGCGAAGTGAAAGATGCCTCACACAGGTGGAGGCTGTTACTGGGAGGTGGAGGCTGATGGGCCTTGGTTCTCTGACTCTGAAGGGTTTCTGTTCAGGAACTGTCCGCTGGCTCCGACATACAGTCTGGATCTCATGGGCCATTTCTGCAAAGACATTTAATTCCTTAGTAAACCTCTAAATGCATCATGTTGCATGCTTTTAAAATCATGCAAATGCATCAATTAAGGGATTAAAATGTGAGAGATTTCGTTCCGAAACAAAAAGCAGATGAGCCTATAACAAAGCTTTATGGTTATTGTGGTCATTGTGGTTATTGTTGTTTCTGTCACTGACCTTCACTGGGTGCAGGTATCCGTCCCCTTTCAGTGAGCGTAACGCCTCTGTTTGTTTTGTGCTCTCTCCCTCCTCCGCGCCTTCCTCCTGCAGTGTTCGAGTTAAATGCGCGATGTATGTGGTGGCCAGTATCAGCACGTCGAGTTTGGACAGCTTGGTGTCCGGCGGCACGGAGGGCAGAGTCCTCTGTAGCTCCAGGAACGCGGTTCTCAGGGTTTGCACTCGGCTCCTCTCCCGCGCTGCGTTCGCTGCTGCCGGGCGTCCTCTGCCGCCGAGGCCGAGGCTGAGCCCGCCGCCGCCGCCGCTCTGCAGCACCCGGGCCCGCTGGAGCTCCCGACGACCGTCCGGACTGGGACTGGAGCTCGGGCTGGATGCGGGGCTGTCATCCCCCGCAGGCCCGGAGCAATTATTACCGCTGAGCGTCTGTCTTCCGGCCATCAGGCTGCACTTACAGACCTGCAGAGACAAACACACACATAACCACTTTAAGCATTTTATTGCACCTTTTATTGAGCTCAAGTTAAAAATGAAAAGACTATTTTAGAGGCAACTTGTGAATTCCTTATTGCTATACATATGTCTCTGTTCTTAACTTAACTTTTAATTGATATGATAAGTTATTGCCTTTGTATTTATCCTATTTATTAAACCATACCTTAAAGTTATTAATTTAAATACACGTCTGTTCAGTCACTATTTATAGCCAAATGAGCTAAAACAATAGTTATTGATGAAAGTTTTGCCATATTTATATATTTGCAGTATTACAAGCTGTGTGACATTCCCGGGCAAAAAAATATTGTATTACAGTTTTTCTGCACTGTACACACACACACACACACACACACACACACACACAATGTGACGATGTGCACAATTCTAAAAACTTGAATCGCGTTAAGGAGACTCCAGACTGCTTGTCTAGTGTACAGGACATTATTAAAATGTCCACCTAAACACACACACACACACACACACACACTGAGTCTAAGCTGCCACATGAGCGCACAGACAGCTGCACAAAGCTGCACCACAGACACCTGAATGTGCGCTCGTTGTTCAGGGACATGCAGTGAAGTCTGGCATATTACAGGAGATATTGCTGATATTACCTCTGCTGTCTGTCAAAGGCGCTGCTTTGAAAAACGACATGAAGGCCATCCAGAGAGGCTCTTCACTGTGGGATAATCCGCGTGCAGTGTATCCTTATAAAGCGTGCGTCTGCAGGAAAGGTGCGCGCTGCGTCCCTGCGCGCTCATCCGACACTTCACCTGTGAGCGTAAAGGTCTCCGGAGCCCCTAATTTATTGGATACACAAAGCGGCGGACATGTATTTCACTCCGACGTAATAAATCACTCCCTCGCGGTGCAGAAGGCTGCTCTTTCCCTTTCCTAACTTCTTTCTGTGTGAGGGCAGCAGAGGCTCGTTTTCAGCGCCAGAGGCAGGAGCCCTGATGTGCGGGATCACACTCTAATTGGCTGCGAACCTGACCCTCTATTTTCTTTATAAGCCTATCAAAAAGTGGCAAGAAAGTTAGTCAAAATCACCTCAAAAATGTGCTCGTCATGGTCAGAAATAAAGTTTTCAAAACGCGCTTTGCAACGCACCGTGAAGCCAGGCTGACACGTGTAAGAGGAGATGCAAAACATTTGACTAATTGCCAGGGAGGCTTGAAATGCAAGACTTTGGAAACAGCTAATAAATAAAGTGCAGCGCTGCAATCAACAGGCAGAGCTGAGGAAACTCTTGTGAGACTCAGAAATTAATCACTCGGATTTCCAAACGGAGATGTCGGCAAATTAATGAAAGGAATTATTCATATTATGCATATCCTCGGACTGTTCTTAATAAACATTGTTTTTGTAAGGATGCAGTCACAGTGTTGCTCCAGGCCACTCATTATAAAGCCGAGTAGAAGAAGGTTAAGTCAGCTTGTTTCCCTAATAACCTCATTCCAACATTTAGTGACAATAAATACATCCGTATTGTTACTGCATTTGCTGTAAAAGAGGACCGAGTCATTTATCAGGGCTGTTGGAATCATACTGTTAGCTTCAGATAATGTAAAGCCTTGTAATTGTGCCACTTTACATCTCCTGGGTCACTTATCTGCAGAAGAAAAATGACACACAAGGTAGAAACTGTAGTAACAGTCTGAGGCGGGTAGATTATTTATTTCCTCAGACCCCAAAAATGTAATTAGAAACAAACCAGCTGTGACAGTGAGGGAGAGAAATGTGCACAAACCATTAGTCATAGTTTTACTCTTTAATTTCGTCATTCAGTCCACATATTTCCAGACGATTAATTCAGTTATAGGAACGTAGTTTTAAGAGACGGATAAAATCAAAACATTGAAAATAAGCTGTGAAATAAAAGTAAAATGTTCAACCACTAATCCAGGAGAGACTGTGAAGTGGCTGCAGCACAGTGACGGTTCTCTGTCCGGCTAAATATACAGAAAAACCACAGTTTTGACAAGTGAAAGGAGGCGGCAGGTCCATCCTGCGTGTGCAGGAGAGGACTTAAGCCTCCACATGACTGCAGATGGGCGATGATGAGACAGACACACGGTGGATAAGTCCGCTCACGGAGATCTTTAATCTTTGCGCCCTGAGATATCAGAGGAGAAGAAGCATTATCAGATCACACAACATGTCTCCTGAAAGTGCTTTGTAGCCTGAACGTTAGTGAAGCTAATGATCACATTCATTTATCAAGCAGGAAGAATGAGGGGAGTTAAAATAACTAATACAATCGAACTAATCTTAAACATCTCTGTAAGAAGGAAGAGGAGGTGGCTGCGTTCATCCGCAGCTGTCATCACTCATCATTTGCACATTTCATAGCTACACAAACTCAGTTGTCTGTAACGTCGACGCTCAAATGTTTTACTGAGGCTAAATGTTACGCGAGCTGTGAGCGAGCTGTGATGCTGGACCTGAGAGACGGCTGCTGCGGCTTCCACCTCTGCACGTGAGCCTGGCTGTACGCGTCGGGACCAGGATGTGGACCCTGACCCACGTTAAAGCCATCTGCAAACACACACACACTCACGTGTAAAGTCTCACACAGACACAGAAAAGAATTATAAATATATTCCATATTTTAGGCTTCTGAGAAATGTTGTTGAAATGTAGGTCATTCATATAATTACATTTCTAATACTTAACTAATGGATGCATGTCACTGAATAAAGATGTGAAGGACACAAAGTAGGAACATTTAAAAGTCTATTCAAATATTACGTGAGAGGATCCTTTAGATTCTTTTTTAAAGCACAGACTGCGGAGACGTACTTGTTAAAGGACAGAGGATCAGCGGTCCGCTCAGCAAATGTTTGTTTTTCTTCTTCTTGGCCTCTTTGGATGCTTTCCAGTTAATAAGGAACTGTCTGGTCAGCTCATTGATTTCCCTGCCATCGAGAACCTCTATAAAGATGAATTAAACAAACATTATTTTTAAATTGAAAACTGTATATTTGTACTTGTTATCATTATTAAGTAGTGTCTTAATTATTAGAGTCAAATACAGTGAGGTTGAGAAATAAGATGATGTCTCACGGAGGGTTTTGGCCACAGTTATCAGACGGTCTCTGTACTTGGTTTTATTACAAACAGGATTTCCACCCAAATCCATGTGAAGCAGCCGAGGCCAGCAGCTGGACACATCCTCCAACTCCTGGAAACACAAGAACTCCAAAATTTAATATGTCGAGCTGCAACGTTCAACTCATTTTTCATGCAAAAATGTTTTCAGCCTCTCAAATATGGAGATTTGCTGCTTTTCCCTGATTTATATTATAGTAAAGTGAATATCTGACACAAAAAAACCTTTAAACTCCGACAAACTGGGGTGGACTTGTTTTGTTTTTTTTACCATTTTCTGACATTTTATAGACCAAAAGATTAACTAATTAACTGAATGAAATAACCGTCAGATTAATCCACAGTGAAGATAATGGTTAGTTCCTCATAATATGTTGTGTTTTCATTTGAACCACTAATGAGTAAATTGTGTGTCTCTACATCTCTACACAACTTTCTGTTAAACAAATACGATGCATATTTATAGTCACTAATCCGAGAGGAGAACTTGTAAAGACGTTTTACGAGTGAATAGTAATGTGGAGAATAAGGACCAATGGAAAGTGCATAAACAACACATCAGTCTGTTTTAATAAACAGTGTCGCCGGTGTCATGTAACTGCAGCTTTCTCCTGGGGCTCCTGCAGCCAGTTGCCTGCAGTTGTATGTTTATGTAAAGGCACATTAATCCAAGCCTGAAATATGAATACTCTCTGGACACGCTCTGATTGTTCATTGCCTTCCTGTCTTGGCGAAAGCGCTTCCACTTTTCCAGCTCGTGCTGCAATCAGTTCAGAGGGGACCCCTGAGCGCCGCGCGCTCCCAGGCTTTGATAAATGATCGTGTCAGGGCCGTCACTCAGAGGGCCCTCACCGAAGAGCAGCACAGCGCCAAATTGCCCCCCACGCGGGGGCGTGCAGAGCAGCAGAGGCTGGATCCTCGCCTGCACTAATGATGGGCCAGTTATGAACCTGTATTTGACCAGGGCTTCGATTCCCCCGTCCTCTCCGCCCTGCACACAGCTAACAACGATGCTCCCTATTTGTCACCACAGCTGACTGCCTGTCATAATCTATTTTAAAAATCCATAATGCTTTCTCTGGATTGTGAGCAAGCGGCGCAGGAGAAGGGATTGATCCTTCGGAGGGCTGTCTTTGCACGATCAATAGAGGCAGACGGGTTGTATAAATTATAGGAGATATCTGATAAAAATGACACGTTTACAGCAATTACCTGCAGCAGGAAAAGTGCGCAGCCTCAGCAGTGTAGTCAATTATAAAGGGCTTTCAATGTGTCACCCAGACAGAAGAATTAAGTCTTTTTAAATGAAGTCATCAACCTCTTCAGTTTATATATCAATTCAAACACAGAAAAGAGGCTCAAAAACACACACCGGTCGTTTCCAGTGAAGTGAGTGTCTCAGATGAATCTCCCTTAAAGTTTAAAGTATTACAGAGAGGATTCTGAGGCGCAGAGGAAAAACCAGCCTCTCAAGGAGAGAGAGAAACTGGTGCTTGTTTAAAGCTGTCAGCGAGAGAAGTCTCGGGGGAGCGTCTCGCTGATTTGTTGAATAATTCTGACCCTGTGCGAGTCGTGGAGACTGGGAACGTACGCCGGGATTTGCAGGATTTGGTTCTTTATAACCCGGCTCTCCATCTCATTTCACACATCACTGCAGAAAGCTGCAGAACAATGTTAATGCTGACCCCGTCAGCTAAGAGATGCATGTTGTTTAATGGCATAGCTGCTGTGATGTGGTGCCGTTTACTGTGACTGCAGTCAGTTTCTACTTCTCTCACGGACAAGAAGTCTTGAAGCGGCTTCACGGACAATACGTTTAAGAAATATATATATATATTTATATATATTTACCTCCATATTGTGCAATCTGTTGTCCGCAGCAGAGAAGTGGCGGAGTTCCTTCAGCACCGTCAGGTCCCTGATATCATCGATGTTGTTGTTATTGATGTTCAGGACACAAAGAGATTCCTGTGCAAAGAAGATTCACGAAGTTCATTTTACAGTTAATGGCAGTTAAAGATCACATAGTGGAGAAAACACAGCACACAGAAATAAATGTGCACTTTACAGTATTTTCATCTCTTTCTTCGTGTGTGATCCATAACATGTGTTCTCTTTATCGGCCTCAAATCTAAATAGTGCTTTTGCTAAATCTTCCTCTCGGTTTTGAAGTTCTATAACGGCACATTTATAAAAAGCTGGAACTCTTTACATTTGCACAGCAATTTCTTTAATTACCCAAACAAACACGAAGCTGAGCCCTGTCGTGTGTTGATCCTGCTGGGCAGTAAACGAGGTAAACAGACCTAACTGATTTGTCTGCGCGGAGAGAGCAACAGAGGTCTCTTTGACATCTTCAAACGCAGCACAATACGGCTTCACACGGATCACCGGCCTCTGAGAAATCTGACATCTTTAAACTTGATGTGCTCACCTACCAGGGGGACACGCCACACACATACAAAGGAGTCTTCTTTTGACCTTTTCATTACTTAAAACATATATGATTTTAAATGAAGAGAGGAGTGTGGGTCATCCTGCTTTCCTCCTGCTATCTCTGTGCTGAGTGGTGTAAAAATAGGTCATACAGCCAGGGAGAGGAGAGTCATGGGGTCAAGGAGCAACTTCTCCCCCGGTGCCAGCCTCTGGTTCTCCAGGTGAAGCTCCTTGAGCTCGTGCAGCGTCTCTAAGCCCTCCACCACGGCAATCCTGTTTCCACCCAGATACCTGCAGAGCAGGAAACACACACGTTCTCATCGACTCTAAACAATCAGCACAGTTACAATCCGTAGCTCACACTACATCTGACCTGCTGGTGTACTCACAGTTTGGAGAGCCTCTGCAGATTGGAGAGATTGTCTATATGCGTGATGTTGTTGTTCTGCATGTACAGATGTGTGAGGTTGGAGGCAAAGCCGAGGTTGCAGATGTGTGTGAGCAGATTATCATACAGGTAAAGCACAGTGAGGTTTCTACACATGGAAAGATCGCCCTGAAACACAAGTCATTTAAAAGTGAGGCATATCAGAGGAAGAAAAGCACAGGACTCAAAGGTCAGCGCTGAGACTTACAATGTCTTCGATGTTCTTGCTGAAGAAGTGGAGGTGGGTGAGTGTCTTGAGGTACTCGGGGAAGGAGAGGCCCCTTTTCTTTTTGAAGTGGTTTCTAGATTTAGCGATCAGATCTACGGTCAGGCGTACCATGGTGGCTCCTCGTCACAGATGGATCCTTTTCAGCTTCAGCCAAGCATTCAGCCCACAGCAGAGACTAAAGAGACAAAAAGACAAATGTCCCTCTGGATAACTATTTAATAATGCCACATTACTTCAGCATTAATAATCACTACGACAGGCAAAGATGACCTTGTACAGAACGTTAAATGGCTTAAAGCGTAATTGTCAATTCACAATTAGAGATAATTGATGGTAGAAAACCATCATTATTGTGCAGGAAACGTGTTAACGTGTTCTGTTGTAATTAGAGCGGCTTTCATTCAGTGCATTGACATTGAGATGTGAACATTTGCACTTTGATTTTACTTAACAACTACACATTATTTCATATTATTGAAGCCCATTTCTGCCAGTAAAAGAAAAGACAAAAGAGGAAAACTTTGACTTATACAAATATAAAATATATAAAAAAGACTGATGCTGAAGTCATTATAATGAGAAACGTTCTCAACACAAGTACGACTTGGTATCTCTAAATAAGGAATAAGTAACTCCGATTCATGAGATACTTTCTTTATATTTTGACTACCAGGCCACTAAGTCTCTATTTTGAGATACTAAGTCATTATTTTGAGAGAGTTTTACCTGATATACTGTTTTTATCACACTGTCTGAGGGGCTCCCATGATTATGAACCATCTCCACCTGCTAACTATGTGTATGTAAAGGTATAAAGGCAGATGTGACAGCAGGTATTCCACACAGCTGATCCCAGGCCGAGGTCACAGAGGCGCGAGGCCTGATCGATAAAGGCTAACTGACTGTCTCCTCCAGGGACCAGCAGTGTGTCACTGCCAGGCACAGGGTGCTCAGAGGGCCTAAAGTGAGTACATACGCCCGCATTAACCCATGGAGCGATGGGTGGCTAATGTGTAGCTAATGTGAAGCTAATGTATATCTAATGTGAAGCTAATGTATAGCTA
>CALSCE010009814.1:593153-607210 GCA_943593645.1 Bovichtus variegatus
TGCTCTGCAGCTCTGCAGGTCCCTCTGCTCTGCAGGTCCCTCTGCTCGGGGCTGTTGTTGCAAGAGCATTTTAGTAGAAATGTTTACTGTAAATGCTGCAGCAGAGGAGGTGTCCTTCAGAAACTCTCTTTCTACACTTTCAGTTCGTCTGTCCAACTTCCAAATATGAAATCTAATTCATTCGAATAATAAATGATACCACGTGTGGTCCGACCACAAGCCGTGTTTGCCTGTGACCCATGAAGAGGCACCAGTCCATACAGAAACTATTGTACTGCTGCATATGCTTTGTGTAACCATCTCTTTGGTGTTTCTTCCTTTTATGCAGTATAGGACATGAGCATAAATTTACAGACGACTTCTTTTTTTGAGTCACGCATCCCACAACAGACGGAGAACAAACTGGTATTACTGTATGTTCGATGAAATGATTTTCAAAGCTTATGAAATATACGACCCAGCAATTAGTTGGATTCTCAGGAACCATTTTCTTTGAATTTGCACCTTTTTTTGGAGCAGATTTTAGGATGAAATGCGTTGGATTTTGCTGCATTACAGGTGAACTCGGTGAACTAGTAACACCTTTGGATGCTAACGGATGAATAAAATGCACATTGGATGCTTTATTGTTGGCCGTATCCCCACCTCTGCTCTGGAGGAGGCTTCAGGTCGGCACACTGTAAAGTTGTTCTTCTGGACCAGTGGAGATGATTTAGTTTTGTTTTGATACAGATGCTCGTGGTCCTGCTGGGCCCCGGGAAACTGGGAGGTCTTGGGAGGGAGATGATGTGGGGGGGGGGGGGGTTAGAAGAGGATATGGGTAGAGGTTGATTTATTTTCAGTCTGAGCTTATCCTGAGCTTCCCTTTGCCTCCAGACCTCTCAGGGATACAGGCGCACAACACGGAGATTGATGTGGGAAAGTGACTTTAGCGAGTTAGTTTCTCATCAACTGTTATATCTGATACTTAAAATCTCAAACTCTCTCCGTGAAGATGAAGTTCTCACACAGTCTGGCGTTGCGGACCCGTTGGTGATGAGTGCTATGTTCTTCATCCTAATTGTAGGTCAATATTTGAACTCATCGCGACACGTTCGTCCGCCTCTTTGTCAGAATGACAGAACGCTGAGATCGGGCCCTGCAGCAGCTCGACGAGGCCGCGTTCCTCTGTCCGTCACCGGCTCTGTGACACACAATATGTAAGTCTATAGCGAGAGCTTTATGTTTCAGGACGACTGCCTGAGGGTTTGCTTCACACAACACTGAGGGCTGATATCTGATGACCTTCTCTTTCCAATGGATGGCCAGAACCAACTTGCCAATAATGATCGGTATGTGTTTAAGACTGAGACAGAAAACCCGCTCCAGATACTCTGTCTTCTGCGCCACATTTGCAAAGATTAGGCCAGAAGTCTCTCATACCATCTCCTTATTAAAAAAAAAAAAAAAAAAAAAAGAAACTGCCGGATCTCTCTTTCCCATTGATGAGGCCCATTTCAGAGGGGATTATGGGAGCATTGTGAGGATTGCTGCTGTGTTGTTCTGTTGCTAACACCGAGAGGATGTGGGGCTTTAATACTCCAATATGTTCTGCATTAAGTCCGAGCACGTTGGCCTCCCTCGGGGAGCTAAACGTGTTCGCAAATAGAACATTTTCCTGAAGGTTCTGCGGACCTGTTTGGCCTCGCTGTGTGTTCGGAGGAGGGGAACAAATCAACTCGGGGTGATCCTTTTTAAAAACAACTCGGGCAGCGATATGAAGCTGACACACGAGGTGAAATGAGAGAAGGGTTTGTAATAAAATGGCTTTTGAAGATAAAGGAGAGAGAGAGAGAGAGAAACAGCTGTAGCCAAACTCATTTTGACTGTTACCTGCTACATGTTCTTTGGGTTTGGCATATTTGTCCCTGTGGATTAGAGGCTTGTGTGAGTGTGTGTGTGTGTGTGTGTGTGTGTGTGTAAAGGCTCATACATTGTAATATATTGCCCCCCATGCAGCTTTGCCAGGTCGGACATTAAACCTCCACGTCCTCTCTTATTGTGACCTAACGGAGCGACTGGACGGCTCGAGGGATGAAGACCAAAGAGTTGTCTTTCAGCCTCGACCTGTAGAAGTGTTTCCTCCTCGGCACGAGACCCGTCACAGATTATTGCATCTTCAATCATCCGGCCAGATGAAGAGGAATGATTTAAACTCCGCTCGTTGGTCCTCGTTTTCTTCCACTTGTGCTGAAGACTCCTTGAGACGAGAGGATCGAGTGGAAGTCCATGACCAAAGTGTCATAAACTGCTAATCCCAGACCTCTCTGACTCCTCTAACGCGGGTCAAAGGTCAGGTTCCCTCCCCGCCGCTCTGCCCATGTTGCAACGTGACACTGAGGTGGATCAGGACGTTTCCTCCGAGTCCTGGCGTGGAACATTAAGTAATGCTGCAAAGCCGCGACATTGTTGTGGGATTATCACTCTGAATGTGCGCCCTATTTGTTCTATTTATAGCTGTAAATAGTGGCGTTTCTGCTCCGGTCCAGATGGTCCTTCATGGCGACTTGCATGGCCTTGACGTTTGACTCCAAAAGTTTGGCTCCTGCGCGGCACACTGGCACCACGCGCACATCTCGGACAAACGCTCCGTGTGCCTACGAGTCCTTGTGGAGTATAGTGGCCTTGTCAGTCAAATGCAGTGCAAAAGGGCTCAATTTTAAGTGTTTTATATTCCGGGATGTATTTATGAGGTCTTAATTGTGGTAGCACAGACATTGAAGTGAAAGCCCTTCGACTTCCTGCTGATCCAGATTTCTACGTTTGCGGTGCCAGCAGCCTAGTTTTCTTTGACTTGGATATAAAACTTGAGCTTGTGATTTCTATTTGGCCGGTGATGCGAGAGGACCAACTTGCTGTTTGACATGGAACACCATTGTGTAATGTCATTACAGAAGATGCCAAGAAGAGCATGGGGTTCATATGGCAAACTAGATGTGATGTGGAAAGTGCACAGAGCGCATTTTACAGGCAATTTCTGTCAAACTTTTTGACTCTACATACTTGTGGCTGAGCTGAGTTACGGTTTCTCCCAAACAGGATACAGACGGCTTTGCAAAAAGGAATGATCTGTCCTGATGTATCGATAAGTTTAAGACGTGTACATCCGCTTGCAAAGCGTGAACTGCTTTGGCCTCTCAGGCGTCTGTGATCCCATTTTACCTGAAGGCAACACCTCTATTGCTGTCGCCTCCCTAATCCACGTTATTCCCAGCAGAACAGTCCAACATTAAATGGACGCGCTGGTGGAAACAGAAAGCCATAACGTGGTTTCACATAATGCAGATCCAGAAAATCAGAAAGTTTCCTTATTGCCTCCGCGAAGGCTTTAAGATTCGTCAGCTAACTAGTTCCAGAAAACGCTCGCACGCAATCCAAACGCCGACAGCACGTGTTGTTTGTCGCGTCCATGTTCTTCCACATTACGATTTTTAAAGCTCATGAACGCACCGGAGTCGGAAGAAGGACTTCCCGAGCGTCGGAGGAGCAGCAGTGACCTCGCAGGTCTGCGCTGCTCCACTGACGCTCCGGCTTTATTGCTGCTTTGAAACGTAAAGTGTCACATTAGAAGAATACTCGTCTTCATTGCTTACTGTAAACCTGTCACTTTAAATATCATTCACCTAACGTACCTGGATGGGATTCGACAAGTGCATAAAACCTTTGGCCGCGCGCTCCCAGAGCATGTTTATCTAAGCTAAAGGCTATAATATTTATGAGTGTTTTTTAAATCCGTCAGCGCGCAGTTTTGATTTCACCATGGGCTCTCGTGGTGCACGATGTGTGTCGAGGGCTCCATAAAACCGTCAGCATGTTTTATCCCTTTCTTTCTTACGTGTACAGTTTCAACATGTCTGACACCAAGCTAAACACATTCATCACTGTATAAAATAAGACTATTTTCCCAGTTTTGTACGAATCCAAATTGAACCCTCGCATCGAGTTCAGCTGCAGGATTGTTGAGTTCATCGGCTGCGTTAGAAACGGGAGATTTCTGAGCGTATTTACGTCTATTCTGTGGGTTAGTGCGCCAGTGAATGTTCTACTTCTACTCCTTTCCTTTGATTTATGGGTGAAAGAAGCTGGACGTGTGCTGTCACGACACAAACCCTTCGGCCTCCCACTTACTTCATCCTGCTCGGCACCGGCTCAGTCATCTACGTATGTTCTCTGGATCCTCTGGCCATCTGGACCCGGACGCCAACAGGAAATGAAGAACGAGGAGTTCAGAGGGGTTCTCTTTAGGATATGAAAGCTTCAAGTTTTCACAGTTTAAGCCTGGGCTGCACAAATTGAGGCACTTTCTCTTTTCTTTTTAATACCTTCTCTCTTTCCCTTGTTCATCCCCTGCTTCCTGTCTTTACTCCAGGGCTGGGAGATATTTCATTCATTGCTATATTGAATAATATCAAATGAAACTAGACCGTATGTGAAGAGATGATGCTATCATCTTCATCGTATCGCCGTCCTCTACCTTCTTCTGTTTCCATCTTTCTTTGTCGATTTGTCGCAATAAAATGTCACGTTCAGGGCATCTTTAAGAAGCCTTTGCTGTAGGATGTATCATTGAAAGAGGAACATTAAGTTAGCTCTCCAAACTTCACAGGAGAGCTTGTTGTGTGTTGACTGAAATACTCACAAAATGATGCCCGTTTTCTGCTTTTTGGCCTCTGTGGCTGAGATTCCACGATGAGGGAAGATAAGCGCTTACTAGGAGGATATTCTGAATTCCTGCACTATTTTTCTCCCCTCTAACGTCCCTCTCTTTGCAGGAGTGTGTTCGCTGAAAGGCCCAGAACAGAGAAGGAAATCCACTGAAAATGTAGGATTTCACGACATGACCCATGTCTCCACGTCGCAGACTTCCCCTCTTACTTCTCCCCCTCGCTTCATTGTCTGTCTCTGTGACTATGAGGCCAGTTACAGAACAGTAGAGGAGCCCCATCTTTCCTAATGCACACACACACACACACACACACACACACTCACACACACTCACACGCTGTGAAAGGCAGCTTGGCTCCTGGTCAAGGGATCTCTGCTAAAGACTGGTCCTGGACAAGAGAGCTGATCGCCAGCCAAGCAGCACAGTTACAAAGTGGAGCCCGGGAGGCCCCGCCATGTTTGCTGAGATCTAAAGCCTCTTTCTCTAAAGCTTTGTTTGCATTTTGTTCTCCGCGGCAGCTGAACAGTACACAGAAAAAGCCTTTTCTTGCCCTTTCTCTGTTCACTCCTTTTCGCTTTTCACTTTTTCTGACTCGGCTGCTTTCTGACAGTTGATTCAATTCCTGTGTACCAAAGGAAATTATGTGCTTAATTGGATTATTGGGAGTTTTCCTCAAATGAGTGCTCACCCACCCACACACACAGCCCCAGACTCTGGGTTCAGCTCGGGGATGGGCCGTCCGCCGCATGTTTCCACAGCCTGCAGAATGAGCGTGAAGGGAGCCTGGGAGGGTGTTACGCTTTAATACCATTAGGCCATCGCAATTATAAATCATTGGCATATTCTTATTTAAAAGGCTGTTCTTGGACTACATCCTAGTAAAAAAAAAAAAGTATGGGAAGTTATTGTCTTTGCTCCCAGGACTTATTCCTGCTCGCTGTCCCTGAAGGACAAACTGCACTGGGAAAAAGATTTTAAATCACTTTCTGTCCCACACACACACACACACACACACACAGTTCCAGGATGTGAACATTGAACCTGATATGGGGTCTGGTTGTCAGACATCTCTGCTGCCCACAGGTTTACAGAGACACAATAGTGTCTGAACGCCCGCCGGCATCAGTGGAGACTTGGCCGCTCCTGAACGCCCCTCTGGCGCTTTAATAACCGAGGGCGCGAGCGGAGACCTGAGAGCTGGTATGGAAAAGTCAAATGAAGGCAGGCTAAGTGTATAAAAGAGGCTGGATGAAGGGGGGGGGGTCCTGCTCTTGACCTGCTGGGCGGCGTGGCCTTCCAGTGGCTCGTCAACACCGCGGCGGTTGTGCAGTGGTGAGCCGTGCATCCAGCGGCGTCCAGGGCACAAAATGCCTCTCTTCCCACCCGCGTGCGAATCACGAATCACACGGAGCCACAGAGCTTCCCCTCGCCCAGGAACCCAACAAACACCCTGTTAAAAGCCGCAGCCACATCCCTGTGTTTTAATCTTACTGGGCACAGAAAACATAGTTTGCATTTTAATTAGGCTTCTGTGTGTGTGTGTGTGTGTGTGTGTGTGTGTGTGTGTGTACCCGAGTTCTCCATGTGGACACCAGTGCTGCAGTGGCTTAACTTAGTCTTAACTTTAACATTATTAGATATTTTGGTGGTATTGTCGCTGTTAAAAGTATAATATGTAACATTTCCGTGTCTAAAAACACCAGCTCTGTGTTCTATATGTAGAGTTGTGTCCAGAGAAACGTGTCCCTGAAGGCATCGTCTCCCTGTGTTCTATATGTAGAGAGTTGTGTCCAGAGAAATGTAGTGTCCCTGAAGGCATCGTCTCCCTTTGAGCAGCGTCAGCTTGTGTTTGTCTGCCAGAAGCTTCACAAACTGACTTTTTATCCAGTTTTAAGACACTTTTTACATCCTGGTGCTTTTTAACTCTATATTTGAAGATGAAGGATTTTAGTGCTGAACGTCTGGATCTGAAGTTCTCAGAGAAACAAGCTGAGCAAACGTGAGCGGCAGCAGAACAGCGAGCAGGAGAAACTCTGCTGTTTAACCTCCAAACCTCGAACTCCCACGATCCCTCGCTGCCTCACCACGCCGCCAAACTGCGTCCTTCCTTCTCGTTTTGATTGAAATGTGGTGCCTTTAAGAGCAGCGCCGATCGTTCAGCAGAGGTTGTATCATGAAGCTACGACATGTCAACATGTGCTTTAACTCGATCTCCCTTGTTGCCACATTGAGCTGGAAAATAATAATGTTCTCCTCGTGGCCCGGGGCCAGTGCAGGCCTCTGAGGGGACAATTGAACGGCCTATCTGCTCCACGCAAATCCTAATTCTCTCTCTCAACAGGCCACTGGCGGCATGCTTTATGGGATTATTGTTGAATGTTGTAGCATACATAGGCCTTCCTTCCCACGTACAGATTTCCTGCCTTTCACCTTTTCGCCTGAGAGGATTAGTAAGTCAGGCTTCCGGAAGCGGAGCACCCGCTCGGTGAGAACGAGACTCCGAAAAGCTGGAGGACAGGAAGGAGCCGGACGCTGGCTCCGTGACAACAATCGCTGCCTTCTCTCGACGTCTTCTGGAGGTCGTTTGGGGAAGTTAACAAAGAGTTGGCCTGTTTTTCTCAGAGAATATCAGTGTAAACAAACACTTTTTGGAGCAGATTTTCCTGCAGCCCAAGAGACCGAGTGGCGTCTGGAGTACGAAGAGAAATGATTATTTGTTGAATGCATTATTGTTTAGTGGTGTGGAGACTGTTGATGTGTGGCTACAGAGGAACTGTGTTTGCACGGTCAATGATATGCTTTACGGACTCCTTTTATCTTTTAATAAATATATAAAAATAACACATTCTTTGATGAGAGTAAAATATGTCCCTGGTTTATTGACAGTTCCAGCGGAAGGGTTCATGTTCCATCATACTGAGCAAGATTAACTCATTAAACAGACATTTGTGTACAAAATCCAGCATCAATCCCATACCAAACTTGGACTAGAGCCTCCGGTCTTTTCCAAAAGCGAACAATGTGTGTATCCGCCCCGGGATTCGGATCCGCTCCAAAATTCATAGCCCTGACCCGTACTACGCCCTTCCACCACGCTCCTTGAAAATCGGGCCAGTAGTTGTTCCCCTAATCCTGCTGACGGACAAAGAAACCAAAAACAACCTCCTTGCTGGAGGTAAGGAAGAAAACCCCAAAGTAGGGCAGGACCGCCTGCTATGTGAAGAAATAGAGAATTGGAATTGGGGGGAAATTGCCTGCAATACAAAAACTTAAACGCTTTCCAATTGAGTGTTGACGTGACCCGTACAACATTGCGAGTCATATTTTTGGTCCAACGTGGAAAAACACTTTTTTTTTTTCTAATCTTGTGCATCCATCGAGACGTCTTCTGCTGTTCAAGAACTAACTCCAGTTGTCCTCACTTGAACTGCTTTCGTGTGACAAAAGGCACCAACGCCTTCTGTAAAAGTGTAATTCAGTTGCGTTGCAGTCTTAAAGGGCCCTCAGGCTCCGCTTGAGGCTCCTGGTTGCTACATGACCACCATTGTCTTGCTGTCAGAATGTCTTTCATCTCCTGCCTTGGACCCGGGGAGAGCGATCCGTATCTCTCGTATCTTCCTGGCTCACAGCAGCGTTTCCCAGCCATTCGCCCACGTGCTGAACCTTAAGGCCGTCCCAAAACATTTCCGTGATTTACCAGATGGAACGATAGGACCGCTTTCTCTCGCTATCTTTTCCCAACTTCTCCAACTGTAGAAGTTCCTGGAAGGTCTTAATCCTGCTTTACGCTCTCTGCCTGGGTGGTCCATCGGACTTCTACAGGCTCTGTGTACCATCGTTGGGTTTTACCATTACTCTGAGCCCGACACGTACTTCAGTAAGAGGTCTGTCGTTACTGCGTCCATCACAGTGTTGACTCTCTGTGAGATGGACCTCGGGGTCTGTTATCGGCCCCCTGGGTGGAGTTAAGAGACGCGATCAGTTCAGGTGTCTGCTCTGAAGCGCCTCTGCTCACGGGTGTTTTACAATCTGGACGCACTTACCTTTTCTGCAATATAGGCTGCATTCCTTTTGAACTAGATATGTGGCAGTTAGTCAGTATTTGCACCTGTTTATCATTACGAGTGGTGCAACCTGTCTTTTGACATGTTGTAGGGACATCAAACTTGCAGAAGTCTGCTGCAGCGTGACGTGACGCGCCCTGAAATGAGATTATCACGATATTATCACGATATTATCACGATATTATCACGATATTATCTCTCATTGCGTTCACTGCTTTGTGGTTATTGTTGGCCAACATCTGTCAGAGAGGTGATGGCACATCTGGCATCTTACCGAAGTGTGTATTCACAGACCTCTAAATCCCATCATCATTACCCAACACTTGATCTCAGGTTGCTGTTAATGACTTCAGTGTGTGTTGGTGTATTCCCTTTGTCTGCGGCTCCACCTGTCAGACGCCTCACGCTGCCGTTTGAAGAACACGGTGTCAGCCGTGATGTTTGTGTAGTAATGACTGGCAGCCAAGTTAAAATAAGGCCTGTGGATGTGCTGTTCTCCAGTGTGTGTTGTCTTACCGGGATATTGAATGAAAAACACACAGAGCCACACACACATACATACATATACATATATATATATATATATATATAATAACTATAAGTGTGAATACCAAGTTAAAAGTAGCTCAATTAAGCTGTTAAAGTAACAAATCTCCAAACCCCAGTGACTCTAATTCTCATGATTTTAGTCATAAATCCTGTGTTTTGTTTTGGTAAGTTGTGAATGTGAGTGTAAAGATAACCAGGTCACGCTATCGTACGATAAGTCAACCACGTGACTTATCGTACGATAGCGTGACCTGGAGCCTTTTTGTTGACCTACTTATTGCCTGTTTCTGTTTAATGCCACCAACATGATGCACATTTATGTTAACCATTTATATGTATATTTTTAATTCAGTCTGAATATTCTTAATAATTCAAAGCTCTTTGAAAAGCTACGCTTGCATTATTATCCAATAAGCAGCTTTAAAATGTCTTTTATCGACATTATTTCTGCACCAGAAGTAGTTATCTGGCCAGTCATTTTTAGAGAAGTCCTTTTTAAAACACGAGGAGCTCTCTGCTGATGCTTGATGTAATTCCATAACGCGGTGCTTTGATGCTCGCTCAGCTAAAGGTGTTAACATGGAAAGTATCGCTTTACTCCGAAGGGATTTGTCAGTTGGCTTTATTCTGGATATTGTGACAGATGCTGCCATGCATGGATGTGTGGTTTCCATGCATGTCGCAGCAGGAGGGTGGCGTGAGGAGAAGTCCCTCCACATGCATGTGCTGCGTGATCAGCTGTCACCCCCCTCCTCCTCCTCCTCCTCCTCCATCCCCCCGCTCTCCATTTTCCCCTCGCCCTTGCCGCCGCTCTGTCCCTACTGTATTCCCGTCTCCCCTCTGTCCTCCCGTCTCCCGCCGTACATTCATGACCAACTGTGCGTGTCCTCTCCTGCTGGACGCCGGTCCTCCCCGGCTCTCAGCTGTGCCTCTGGCATGAGCTTCATATGACACGGATTCAACCCCCTGAAGTGTGAGGGGTCCCGAGGCAGATGTAGTGCACAACAACAAGCCCCTGGAATACCATCACACCAGGCTTAGCTTAGCTTAGCTTAGCTTAGCTTAGCTTAGCTCTGCTCCCAGAGTTGCCACTTAATTAGTTGGTGGTTGTAGTTCCTCCAGTGTCTTCCATCCTGAGTCATCGGACACACATCTACTGATGTACGTTGCAGAGGCTTCGTGTGACATTTAAAATGCTGTGCAGCACAAGACGATGTCCCCGAGTTGATAAAAACTCCAGAATCTCGTCCACACTTTACTCTGCTTTCATGACATCATCTGCCACAGCAGGAGATCCTGAAATGAGCTCCTCTACGTCCTGAATCCAGATTTATTTTTGAACCTAATATTGAGACACGTAAAGATTCCCTGCGCTCGGCGCTGTGGAGATGGGTCTGGCTATGCGCTGGCACAGCGGCAGGCTCGCAGCTATGACACCCCTATGTATCTCATTCAGGCAAAGAGAATGGGGCTAGTGAACCGAGTGGCCCCCCAACACTGGCCCCTGCCTGCACCTGCAGCCCCGACTGGTGGTTGGAAAGGAAGGAAACGGGGGAAGTGAGTTTGAGATGTGAGGAAGCTTGGATCCAGAGACAATGACGTTATATATTCATCGTCTTAAAGCTGTGTCTGCGTTCGATAACCTCCGTGAGGGGCTTGGAGTAAGGGTGGGGTGCAGCAGAGTGAATGGGGGTTAGCAGAACCTCTGGCCCCCCTGCAGGTCATTCAGTCATTCATAAGATGAGGCCGTTTTATAGACCTCCCTCCACCCTCGCCTTTGTTGCCGTTGTGTCCATCAGCGGAAGTGAAAATGGAAAATGGAGATTAAGAGTGGTCATGCAGAAGGAGGATGTGTGTCGCACGACCAGTTTCTGCTTCTTTAAAGTTTGATGTCGACGTGTTTTCCTCACAGAAACTCCGCCTGGTAACCTTCTCTGTCTGCATGGATTTCTGATGTTTACAGATGTGCTCGGTTTATGAAAAACAGCCCCTCTCCCCCTGCGGGGCGGCCATCTTTAATCCAGTAAAGAGCAGAGGGATTTGGTCGCCCCTGGCCTGCCTGAAGGCCCTTTGGAAACCTCTCGGCCGTGAGAATGGGGGCTGGGGTTGGAGGTGTGGGTTGGGATGTGTGTAGCCATGCAGGAGGGGCTGGGGACAGTCTTTGTGAATTTAGTTAATCTAATTTGAGCTCTTTCCCCCTAAGGCCCTTTCTCTCCCTCACCGCTGCCCCTGTTTCAAACATCAGCCCAAACTGGGGAAAGTTTCTCGTGTCCCTGGTGAAAATAGGCTTTGTTTAGTTTAATCCAATATCCTCATATGTAAACCTGAGGGGATGTAACTGGGAGCACCAGCGCTGCAGAGAAGTGTCTCTGCTGTTTGTGTAGAGCTGCAGATTGTGGTCTTCATCGATTAATCTGATGGTTGTTTTCTAGATTCACACATTTAATGTCAGTCCAAACCCCAGAGATATTCACTTTAATGTGATTATAAAACGGAGAAAAGTGGCAAATCTCCACATTTGAGATGCTGAAAACTGCATTTTCTGATATTTTTGCATGAAAAATTACTTTATTTATCAACTAATTATCTATTATCTAAATAGTTATCGATCATTTTTCTGTCAACCGACTAATCGCTGCAGCTCTAGTGTGGTGCACTCAAATTAAAATATATATATAAATATATAAATATTCCAGCACAACGTACAACATTTAAGATGCAACAGATGAAAAGAAATGATCATATTTATTATTATTTAACCAGGAGACTCATTGAGATGAAGAATCTTTTATCAAACAACACAAACAAACACACATTCTTTCACTTCTGGACTGAAAAGCATCAGATGAATCCATAGTTTCCGAGTCTTCCTGCAACGTCTTCCCTGCTGATGGAGCAGAATACACACGGTGATGGAACATGAAGCTCCCGGTGATGAAGGTCGGCCTGAGACACATCAGAGTCTTCATTAGTGACTGTTAGTGGAGCTGTGTGATCAAACAACCTGAGAGCGAGGTGTTGCTGCCGCTCACAGGATGTAAATGAAGCGTTTCTCACCTCTGATTAACTCATGGTGATGCTGTCAGATATCAGATGGGTATTAACTCATTAGGGTTGGGCTTTGAAGTCGCTGGGGAATATCATCAGGGTCCTGTAATCCCTTTTAATGGCTCAGTGAGTAGGACAGTGTGTCCACCGCATGATTCATGTGACAGCCTTCCTCGCCTAGTGTTCCCCGTGCTTTGCATGAATGGGTTGAAAAGGGCTTGATTGGTTTAGGAAATGCACCCAGTGACGGCGTTAACGTCGAGAGGTTGACAGTAACTGGTAAATATCTTTATCAGTTTGCTGTCATGCAGCCGTAAAAGCCGTGCCTCCTCTTATCTTTCCTTCTCTTCCTTCCCTTGCTGTCTTACTCTTTCCTTGTCTTTGTCCCTTTAGTGTCTTCCCCTCTGCCCTGCTTTTTAACTGAAGGCAAAAGGTGGTGAAGGGCAGGAATGCAGGAGGGACTGTAAGGATTTATCACACCGAGGTGCGAGGGCTGCTGCGCCTGGAGATGTAACAGTTTAGTGCCAACAGCATTCCCACCACGGGGCCAATACAGCTTTTTATTGCTCCTTTTTTCATTCTTTAGACCACATACTCTGTGGCTGCAGGGAGACGCAGGGGAGGGAAGGTGTCGGGGACAGAGGGGGAAGTCGTGTGTGCAAAAGGTTTCCTGCCTCAGACTTTTGTGAGGATTGCTGAGTAACATTACCAGAGAGATGATCTGAAAACGTAAGAAGCGTCTCCATGTTGCTCCTCTACAGTATGCTTCATGAAACATGCTCCGAGTCTCTCTGCTCTCTCTCCTCCCACTCCTTCTCTCCTTCTCTCCTTCTCTCCTTCTCTCCTTCTCTCCTTCTCTACACTCCTTCTCTCCACTCCTCTCACTCGCCCTGTCCCTTCCTCCTACTCTGCCTCTCGGGTTACGATGACTGGGGGTTTTCTTGCTCCCATCTCGTAGAGTGAGTGTGTGTGTGTGAGTGTGTGTGTGTGTGTGTCTCCCTCAGCCCTGAGCTGTGTCCTTGTCCCTGCCTCCTGGCTGTGATTGGGCAGGGCAGCGGGGCTCCTGACACAGCGCGGGGCTGACTGCCCGAGACGTGTTTCAACAGATGGTCGAGGTTAGAGAGTGTCATCACATCGGAGAGAGGATTAGAGGAGAGAGGTTGTCTTGCAGGAGCTGTGTGGTCCCCCCCTTTACTCTACAACACAGAAATCCTCCCAGCAACCGAGACACAAACCCCTCTACGAGCGAGGGGAGACCCGCTGAAGGACCGCGAGCAGAAAACCCCCCGAGGAATCCCCGCCCTGCCTCGCACTCGGCCAGCGCTCTGCTCTCCTGCCTTTCAGGTACTTTACAACTTTCTTACATGTCCTGTCTGCTATTTTTTCCTGCTTTCAGGCTCTTAGTTTGTAGAGTTGGCAGCGCAGGTCTGATGCCGCATGCAGTCGGTCTGTGCTGCCTGTAAGCGGCTCTGCACTTCGTAGTTTTTCTCCTTGAATGACAGGAATTCCCTCCGTCGCAAATTCCTCCGTCTCCAGGGATTAGAAGGCAGCACATTCCATTAATGTCATGTTTCCCCCCAATCCATAAGCAGCCATCTGTTAATGTCTAGTTTTCTGAATGCAGGAAGCAGCTGTAGATTTTTAAAAGCCTGCTGTCACTTAAAAAGATAAAGCTGTTTTTTTTTTTTTTT
>CALSCE010009814.1:612210-622840 GCA_943593645.1 Bovichtus variegatus
GTCTTCCCTCACGTAGAAGCAGAATCACTAGGTTTCCACGTACAAGGAATACGCTTTGGTGTCTTAACAAAATATATTAAGAAAATTACAAATAAAAGCAATTACAAAAATCTAGAAATCAATATAGAAAATAAGATTTTTTTTAAGAAATACTATAAAAATATGTACAGTATATCTGAATGAAAACAAAGATAAAGTCCCAAAGATGTGGCAGGAGATGGTAATGACCCATGTGATGTGTCGTGGGGGTGAGATATGATAGATATGATCATGTGTGCTGGTGTCATCTTATGTTGTGCCGTCACGTGGCTCATCAATGACAGCGGTGATGAGCCACGTGACGGCACAAACTATCTGCATTTCACCCTCTTTAAAGTGTCGGTGCATCAACCAGGATCAATCACCACTCATTTCATTTGACTTCATAGTTTCTACTCTTTTGCTTTTGTGTGAATGAGGGTGAAGGCGGAGCGGAGCCCCCGCTGGGCGCTGACCAGGCTCAGGTGTCACAGACCTGCCATTTGTTTTCAGGCCGCTCAGCATGGAGCAGTGTGGTGCCACTCGGGGGGGACCTCTGTCCATAAGGCGTCGCGGTTCATCTCACCACAGGCCATTCTTCCACATATCACTGAGAAGGACTTGCTGATTTAGAGCATCTTCGCAGTAAAAGGCGACTAAATGCACTGACAGACGGTGACACGTGACAGTGAGACTCACACCAACTGCAGCAGGATGTCTGTTTCTCCTCTCTCCAGCTCAAAATGACACAGAAACATGCACAACTTTAAATGATCCTATGAATGTTTAGGTGGATGTAGGCTACACACACACACTGGTTGGGGGATGTTACCTGAGCGTGAACACACACACTCTGCTGCTCGCTGACATTGAGGCGACGTGCAGACTGTTTGTGAGCAGCCATGACGCTGTGAGTGAGCGAGAGGCTGCACAGTGCGATGATGACTCCGTGGTAATCTGTGATTGGCGACGGTGGCACTGGGGTTAATGTAGCGGAACCCTCTCTCCGCCTCCCGCGCCCCCTAACCCCCTCCCCCCTAGTGTGGACCCATCCTCCCCACCGGGCTTCTGTCACGCTTGACTCACCAGGGGGTGACTTTTGAGTGACAGGTTGGTGGTGGACGGCGATTGGCCCGACGCAGGAGAGAGGCTGTGGGTGTTTGAGGACAGGCAGCCAATGGCGCGGTCTCGGCACGGTTAGCTGAACAACAGCTCCGCAGTGTGAGAGTGAGAGAGTGTGTGAGAGTGTGTGTTATCTCACACGGGAGGAGAGAGTGGGAAACATAAGAAGAAGTACTTGGATAATATGAGAGCAGGAGATTCTCTGAGGTGAGATTTGTGCAGCTTGAGATGTTTTGCTGCGTTGCTGGGATGTGTGTGTTCTTACCGTCGGGGTCGGAGGAGGTGATGTTCAGGGACTTTGTTTACAGGGAGAGTATTGACAGTCGGCACGCAACTTTTGTTGAAACCGCCGGGTAAGTTTTCCTCGGCGCGGCACGAAGGGCTGAAGCGCAGAAGAATCTTTTCTGGCTTCTCTGTTTATGGATCAACTGTTGTGTTTCACTATGATTTGTGAGCACACACTTTCTCAGAAGTAAATATGCTTAAATGTTCCAAGAGGGAATCCAGACATTTCACATTTTGAGACTATAATGCAATTCTTTATTGTACTACTTAAAATTTCCCACTTTAAGTCTCTTTTTTTTCTCATGTCTCCATGTGTTTTTCTCCTTCTGCCTCTTCACAGTCGACCACGGCTGCGAGAGCTGCACGGGTGTGAGTGAGTGGCCTGGCTGGACTTCTTCTCCCTCCCTTCATCCCTCCAGTGATCCTCCCGTCTACCGTCCCGGCTCCTGTCGTCCCGGGCACCATGCTGATGCAGTGGCTGGCTTGCTTGGCCCTGCTGTCTCTGGACTGGGCTCCAGGCAGCCTGGCCTTCACCACCACGAGGGCTCAGAGCCTGAGGGGTCGCATCCAGAGAGACCGCAGGAACATCCGGCCCAACATTATCCTCATCATCACTGACGACCAGGATGTCGAGTTGGGTAAGGCTGGCGCTCGCTCTGCTCTTCCTGGATTGATGTTCGCTTTTCATTTCGGTCCCATTTTTCCTTTTTTTTCCCCCCCTCTAAGCTGTCTTAATCAATTTCTTTGTGTTGGTGGGCATTTGCATCAGGATTTATGTTGACTTTCTCCACACATGAAATATTAAACGGAGGCCAGAATGGCCATCTGGCCTATTAACTGCTGAATTATTATAATTTGCTTCTCACAGAATTCAGTAAGAAAAGGTTGAACGATCTTAGACTGAATGTTTGTTCATATTCTTTGTGTTATGCTATTTTCACGGGTACAGGACAGTACAGGTATATTGAAAATCTTGTCCGTATGTCTCGGGGTCAGCTTTATTTAACAAAAAAAAAAAAATTAAATAATTTTTTTTTTTTTTAAAACACAAAAGAAAGGCAGTTAAAAGATAAAATATGCAAAATACACTATATGCAAAGAAATACACACTTTATGTGTTTGTATTTTAAACAAAAACTTGTCATTTTTGCATGAGCACAACCTCTTGTCATGGTTTTGATAATGCGTGTTTTGACCCCCACACCTTGTCTTCCAGGTTCTCTACAGGTAATGAATAAAACCCGTAAGATCATGGAGGAGGGAGGCACGACTTTCACCAACGCCTTCGTCTCCACGCCCATGTGCTGCCCGTCACGCTCCTCCATGTTGACGGGCAAGTACGTCCACAACCACAACACCTACACCAACAATGAGAACTGCTCCTCCCCTTCCTGGCAAGCTCAGCACGAGCCGCGCTCCTTCGCCGTCTACCTCAACAACACCGGCTACAGGACAGGTTGGTGGACAAAGACTCTCGTACGCGGGCACAAAATGGGCATTAAAGGGATGGTTTGGATGTTTTGAAGTGGGGCTGTGTGAGGTAGTTATTACCTACAGTAGATGGCGCTCAGCACGACAGGAAGTACAGGAACTGAAGCCGTTAACTGGACTGTGCTCGCTTCAAAGCCACCAGACTCCATTGGAAAAAGTGGTCATTTTAGTCGCAGAACACAGGAGTAGCTGTCCCCCTCTAAATGCACTGCATGTTTTCTCATTATTTAACATAGAAAAGTGTAATTTCTCCGCTTCCAGGTGTGTCTCACTTTGTGCCAACACTGTCAGTCACCACCAGATAAAAAGTCCTCACGGACCCTCTTCATCCACTGGGGTTAGTCAATGCAAATCTTTTACAGTAAGCCAGACTCCACGGCCCTGCCTGGCTGTGAGAAATGCAAACACGGTGAGCGTGCCAGGTCGCCGTCGTGTCCCATCAGACAGTGTCTGCGTGAGTGATGGGCAGGCGCAGCACTGGGCAGCTCAGTGGGGTCCTGTGGGCTGCAGCACGGCCTGTGGTTTTAGAGCAGATGCGTTAGTCTGCAATTAGCCTTCTCTTGGACAGGCTGGCTCCCTGCCCGGCCCGTCCGAGAATGCTGTGCAGCGAAGCCAGGCAAAAGGAGACGTGCAAGAAAGTTATGCGTCTCACACACACACGCACTGAATTTCCGCAGGTACAGGCGTAAGCAAACAAAGCAAACAAAGAAAACAAAGAAAACATGCATTTATGGCCCGAGACATCACCAGAAACCTTCCTCATTCTGCTTCTCTTCTGCAGGCTTCTTCGGCAAGTACCTGAATGAGTACAATGGCACCTACATCCCACCTGGGTGGCGTGAATGGGTTGGATTGATCAAAAATTCCCGCTTCTATAATTACACCGTCTGTCGGAATGGCTACAAGGAGAAACATGGTGCCGATTATGCGAAGGTATGTGCTCCTATAATTAAAAAGAAAAAGAAAGAAAAGGGGAACATTAACTCGATCACTCATTTGTTTCCACTAATATAAAGACTTGGCCTGACAAATTGCAGGTTCCACTCACTTCTAAATACAGACGGTGAAGCACTTCACTTATCACGGTGTTGTGATCTCGGCTGGCAGGAATTCTCATCGGAGAATTAAAGGGACGTGGAGACTCTTCCTCTGCAGCATCCCTTTATTAACACGCAGCATACCTCAACATTTAGAAGCACATTTATGACATAAATACCACCAAGCATTTGTTTGTCTCTCTTTCCGTCTGTCTGCCGCCTTCTTTCCTTTTTTCTGTCTCACGAAGAAGAAGAATTTTGTGCAATAAAACTGCAGTAAAGCGGGAGCGTGAATTTCTCTTCACCCCCGTCAGACTCCGGAGACGAACACTGTCTTTTTGTAGCTCTGGACGGCGTCGGTCATCCGTCTTCCCCCAGTGTTTTTGTAAGAGCTGTCAGTTTGTCCTCGCATCTCCGTGCCAATATCTCTCCAGGTAGTACGGTCCTCCTGGGTACACGAGGAGTCCATGAGGAGTTTCAAGACAAACAAATGTTTGGACTGCTGCTCCTCTGCCAACTTGGACTGAGGTGTAAAGTTACCCACAGGCTGAGGCCGAGGTGTTTACAAGACACGGGCTCGGTCAGCAGATTGTGGTTTGAAACCAAATGGACGCACTATTTGCTATTTACTCTCAGAAACCATAAGCCTGCTGCCGCTGGGAGAGCTCCTTGTTTTGCAGATCCACGCAGGGTGAGAAGGTTACGGTCGAACACGCGGTGCAGCTGGCACGCCGAGGCCTTGTGATTAGACGAGGCACTCGCCCTGTGATTTCATACACTTAGGTCCCATCTGATTTTCCGTCCGTGGGAGGATGAGTTCATCGAGGTAAAGGCTTGAGTCGAGGAGCTTTTGCGCGAGATTTAGTTGGAGAATATGATCCATACGTATTTCTTTCCCCCTCAAATTGCATGACAGAAGAGCGGTCTTTAAGACACAAAGCCAGATGTGAGATGTTGGTGTCATCAGCGCGAACAGAGCGTCTGAGCAGAGATCAAGCCGCTCGAAATGAACCGAACTCCTCACGGACAAATAAACAGGTTGTCATAAAACTTTAAACCTCATTTCAAATGTCTGAATGTCATTTGGGAAATTAAACCATGTGTGAATAAGTTTGTATTATATGACTGCCACTTAGTATTAATCATCTCCAGACGGCTCTGGGCAAAGTGATACTCTTCATCTCCGAAGACTTTCCCCATGACACCGTCGCTTCCTTCTGACCTGCCAGAACCCTTTGCAGGAGCTCAGGGTTTTTCGGAGAGCTGGCAGCACAGAGAAAACAAGAATGGCAACGCTTCACCATGTGCACGCAATCACCCGCCGTCAGCAGCATGTGCAGCCGCCAGGCTATTAAAGCTGGCCTGGCTGTAAAGCCTATTAATAGAGACGGGATGAATCAGCCAAACCCACTTCTGACATTTCAGGAAAATCACCCTTCACCCTTTCATTCTGAAGCTGGCACTCCCTTCCGCATGTGGCATGCCAGACAACAACTGCGGCATGCCAGGACTGCAGGTAGAGAAGTTAATCTGCTGGAAACTTGGCAAATGCGTTGTGATTTCAGTTCAGGGTGCGACCGACTGCACATCTGAAAAGGCAGATTCCACCACGCCTGGGCTGATAAAGCGTCAGGCCTTTGGGTTGTTTGATGTGACAATATCACATTTCCTGAGTCTAAGCTCTCCACAGGAAGTAACACTTTCATTCATTCTTTTTGCACATGCCACTAAACGTTGAATAGCAGAGCGCTCAGGATCTCAGGGTCTCCCAGCTGGTGATGCCCGAGGCTGGTGTGTGTGGACGTTATTATCTCCCAGAATCCATCGCTGGCTGCGTCTGCACTCACGAAACATTCTTGTTTTTGCACCTTGTTCCCAAGACAAAAAAGACCGTTTCACGTGTCTGATGAAACTGAATATTCCTGTTAACACGCAGCCGAGCTCTCTCCTCCCCGCCGGCGTTAAACCTGCTGATATCTTTGGTCAGGTGATCGTGGGCGTGTTTGAATGAATGAGCTGTTTGTGCAAAGAATGCGTCTGAAAGAATATATGATTCACAATATTCTGAATCACGGCGTCGTGTCAAGAAAACCCGCGTTAAGTGAAATGGGATAAAAACAAAATGAAGCTTAATAAGGCGGCAGATAACGGACGACCCGGAGAGGAGTAAAGGGCGGGAGCTGTCATAACAACATACCAGCCCAGAGCGCCAGGCTCCTCGCCATCGAGCGGTGTCACATCCAATAGTGCAGAGATTCACTGATGAGGCAACAGCCCATTTACTGTACACACACACACACACACACACACACACACACACACACACACACACAGGCAGGCTGCCAGCTGTTGACTCGACAGATTGCTGGTGTACTCAATGGCCCCAGTTCATATCCCCACTGGCCCCTGTCCATTTATCTGAAAGTGACTGGATGAGGGGAAGCCACATGTCACTGTGATTGGACGGAGTTTATCAAAGCGCGTGTTGTGTTGCACGCCATCCCCCCCCCCCCCCCCCCCGCGCGCGCCCCCCCCCCCCCCCCCCCCCCCCCCCACACACACACACACACCCCACCCCCCCTTCAGCCTTCTCTGCAGCACCTAATAACTCATATTTTTATTATTTACTTTTCTCCAGGACTATTTCACAGATCTGATCACCAACGACAGCACCAACTTTTTCCGCATGTCCAAGCGCATGTACCCTCACCGGCCTGTGATGATGGTCATCAGTCACGCCGCCCCTCATGGCCCGGAAGACTCGGCGCCACAGTACGCGGAGCACTTCCCAAACGCTTCGCAGCACATGTAAGTTACATCGGGGTTCCTGCATAGACACTTTAAACCCTGTGAAATAATTACACATGTTCACGGGCTGTACTAAATGTCCTTTTTTTTTACTTTCAAAAGTTCTATCGAGGTTTGACGATGAAGCTTCGAATGTCTGTCGTCATATTTTATAACGTGATCCTGATTAAAAGAAATCTTCAAACTAAATCCTCAATTTCAATAAAGTGATCACTGGGATTAAATGAGTGAAGTTGAGCAGAGCAAACAGCTGATGAGCGCGGTGACAACGCCGTGTTTTTGAGGCTGAACGCCAACAAATATGTGTTGAACATTTGGTTCGATTTAAAAACGTCTTTTCACTAAATGCTGACTTTGTGGACTTTAAACGCTGGAGTTATTGTTTGGATCACAGAGTCTGAGAGGATCCTCCTCCTCCTCCTCCTCCTCCTCCTCCTGCGTCTGACACGGAGCAGATACCAGCTTTAAACGATATCGGGAGACAAAGCGCGGCCGTGCACCAGCACTACAGCTCTGTTATAGACACACACATTTTGGCAGCTTTCATCTGCTGCTTTATGGAATTTTTTCCTCGTCAACATCCACGTTGAGTTTTTATGATTCGGTTTACGTCAGGTTATTACACTCGCTCTCCGGTGACGACAGGTTACTTAGAAGCTGCGAGGGCCCGACGACTCGACAGGCGTGAACTCACAACGATTAATCCTCCAGGAATAGCTGGTGCACATACCATGAGGAAGATTAGTGATGGCTTTTTTTTTTTTTACGGAGCACGCCGCTCATGCCAAGCCCACACTGGCCTCCGCACAACTCTCATTACTGAGTCGAGGCGGCGCCGCAATGCTCCGGGTCTTTCCATGGCAACATGCCCTCCAACAGGCTCCCAGGATGCACTGCTGCACTGGGTGGGGGGAGGGATGGTTGTACATGTAAGGTTTCCCAGCACTTTCATTGTTTCCCACTTCCTCTCACTTTCTGTCCCACTTAACATTCCCCTGTCTGTGTGTCTCCCTGTGTCTTGTCTCGTTCTCTCATCACTTGCCCCTCTCCCCCTCCCCCCCCCCCCTCACCCCCCCTCCCAAAGCACTTCCTGATCCTGTCCATATCGATCAGTATTTTCTCCCCGCGGCTCTTGGGATGGGAGGAATGCATTGTGTGCTCTGGAACACCCTTTGTGACATTATTAATTTATTTTTAGCTCGAGCCTCGGGGTGAAGGGGGAGGCACCGGGGGCCCGGGGGTGACTAAAGGGGTTGCCCCAGTGACTCGGTGCAGTGTGTGCAGAGTATGTGGGTAACTGCGGGAGCACAGGTGGTGTGTGTGTGTGTGTGTTTTGCTGTTTGCTCACTACATGCTTCCAGAACAGATATGAGGAAACTTTGTTTTTTCTGGCAGATGTTGTGGAGCAAATTCCTTTTACATGATTTAGTTTTGACACCAGTTTGAGTAGGTTCACACATTTGGTTATTCTCTACAGAAGACAGTGAGTCCCTGGTAAAGTCATCTAGGGCTGCAACTAACAACTCTTTTCATTATCTTCTACATTCATCTATTAATGGTTTGTTCTCTAAAGTGGGAGAAACGTTCGTCCCAGTTTTCTCCAAATGTCTTGTTTTGTCAGCGTAAAACCTAAAGATATTCACTTTAATAAGATATAAAACGGAGAAAAGCAGCAAATCTCCTTATTTGTGAGGCAGAAAACAGCATTTTTTTAACAGAATAATTTAATATTCTCAACATAGTGGGCCATTCTTACTCCATAAGAGACGCGGAGCTGTTGCAGCTGTAAGGTCATCCTCTAATGGAAAGATATGACATGTGTCTGCTCTGGCACTATCTGTGTTTGCAGCAGATGCCTAATGCATAGTTAACTTTACGAAGGAGCCGCCTCGTAAATCAAATGAGCGTCTGTACATTTGACAGCAACAATAGCAGGGGAGGGACTGATGCTAATGTCATTAACATTCCTCTCTGGAGGTGTTTTTTTACTCGTAGATGCTGCGCTTCCTCAGTGGAAGTTATTTTCTGCTCGTAGCTTCAGGGAATGTCCCTAATCCTCCCGCGGGATGCGTCTATGTTAAGTTTTGTAAGGTCAGGAGGCGTTGTGGGGCGAGCAGGGCCCTGGGCCGCTGTAATCCACGGCTAATGCCGCAAAACGGCGACCTATATGTGACAGGTGGCAGGTGTGACCTCTCCTGTGCACTGGCTTGGTTCCACTGACCCTTGCATTCCTGGTTCCCTTGTGCCCAGGGCCCCCGTACCTTGGTGGCCCATTGCCCAGAGACAGGTCCCTTTGTGGGGCTTATTAGACCGCCTGGCTTGGTGGGTGAAGAGTTCACCCGCCTCACAAAGCAGCGCGAGGAGACGAGGGCAGAAGGCAGCTCGCTCACTCGGAGCCGCTCCCACAGGTCTTCATTAAGTGTCCGAGTCTGATACTGTCTCCAGAGGCTGAATTATTCACAACCTGCAGCTTTATACTTTGTCTCGTACAAAGGGAATCGTTTGTTATTGCACATTATGAGCCAACACAAGGGACGACACGTAATGTTCTGTAATGTAAAGAGATCAAAGTATGTTTAGTGCCATTTCTTTGGATGATTATTGTGACGATATGCAATCATTTTGGATAATCGGGACATAAAATGTGCATATTGTCCCATATTCATGTGCTACTTTGCTTTGAACGGCAGAAGCTTTGCAGACTTCACTCGTTTGCTGAACATCTCCTCTGTTTCTCCTCCCTCTGCGTCCACTCCCGTTAGTCCCCATTTCAAATGACCGGGACTTATTGAGTTTTTGCTCCAGAACTTGACTTTGAGGCCTATTATTTTCTTAAGCATGTGCCAACCCTCAAATGACTCGTCTGTGCCAAGAGCGCAGCAGAGCTGGGAGACTCTCGTCTCCGTGTGACGGGAGAGATGGTCGGAAAAACCGCTCAGGTGCTGAGTGTGAAGACGTTTCCCTCAACAAACAGAGCAGCTATTGATGCGTGTCAGCGGACAACTGTGGCACCTGTTACCGAGCAGTAGCGTGTGGAAAGTAGCAGACAGGTGTTTTGTTGGCATCGTGCTCGGGGTCTTCATCGCTGCTACGTGCTCCGATAACTCGCAGCTCGCCATCAAGACTTTCCTGCTCCTATGTGACTTCATCAGGCAGTATCTCTATAGGCATACATGTGTGTTCCATCACTCCTACATGCAGTCTTCTCCTCTCTGTGCAGCACCCCCAGCTACAACTACGCACCCAACATGGACAAACACTGGATCATGCAGTACACCGGGCCCATGAGACCCATCCACATGGAGTTCACCAACTTCCTCCACCGGAAGAGGCTGCAGACACTCATGTCTGTGGATGACTCGGTGCAGAAGGTTCGTGTCATTATTCAGGCGGAACAATGTCTTCTTTCAGCCTAGTGGAGAGAAGACGTCCAGAAATCCACAGTCAGGAGTTTATTTGACTAACTTTGCTTGTTTCTAGGTGTAGATTCCTCCTAAATGAATCCGTAATACAAAACATACTGGTGTTAGTGTCAGTAATGAACTGGGGATGTTGGTATGTGTAGTTCTCTACATGTCAGTGTAGTCCACGTCTTATCCTCTCATGTTCTTGTTAGGTGTTTGACATGCTGGAGGAGACGGGGGAGCTGGACAACACTTACGTCATCTACACAGCGGACCATGGCTACCACATCGGTCAGTTTGGATTGGTCAAGGGGAAGTCCATGCCGTATGACTTTGACATCCGAGTGCCGTTCTTCCTGAGAGGACCCAACATAGAGCCGGGGGCAGTGTAAGTCCACAACACACCCTCAGCAGAGTCTCTACAGAGTCTCTACAGAGTCTCTACAGTGTCTCTACAGAGTCTCT
>CALSCE010009814.1:691291-708449 GCA_943593645.1 Bovichtus variegatus
ACACACACACACACACACACACACACACACACACACACACACACACAGGCTTTGCAGACAGTGTTTGATGTGGCAGCAGCTCGCAGGC
This sequence comes from Bovichtus variegatus, assembly GCA_943593645.1. Classification (NCBI taxonomy): domain Eukaryota; kingdom Metazoa; phylum Chordata; class Actinopteri; order Perciformes; family Bovichtidae; genus Bovichtus; species Bovichtus variegatus. Next base: position 691,380 of record CALSCE010009814.1, read on the forward strand.
TGCTGAGCCTCTCTGTGTGTCTCCTGCTGCACTGTCCACTGTCCCCGTGGAAATCTCCGGCGTATAACAACAGCTCCAACCTGAGGCATGAACGGCAGGACACAAGCTGATCAGCCCCATCTCTGCACTGAGGGGGGGGGCAGGGGGGGGGCGGGGGGGGGGGGGGCATCCATTCACACTTAAATGACTTCACTCAAACGTGTCTTTAGAGGCAGACGTCCCACAGAAAACACACTGTGTTAACACACACACAAGTTAAATCCAGAATTTAAAAAAGTCTGCATTAATTGCCAGTGATTCGACATTCTTTAGAAAAAGCATTTAAAGGGCCGGTGTCACATTAACAGATCAAACAACTAAAAAAGTGGAAAGCTTTAGAATTCTGCCTCATCTTCATCTTCATCCTCATCTTCGCTGAGTTAGTGTGGTTTGAGGCAGACTGACCGAGAGCTGCTGTGGTGAGTTTATGAGTCCATCAGCTGAGAGTCTGAGGCCTACACACACACACTCACACACACACTCACACACACACTGACAGCTATTAGGCAATCAATAGAAGCTCATACATCAGAGCATCTGACCACTCAGCTCCACCAGTTTAGCGGACGGAGAGGAAGACATCTATCCATCAGGCTGTCTGTACAAATGCATTTTACAAGCCGTTCCCTGCAACAGCAACCTCTGCTTCATATCAATATGACATCATACTTTGTTTTGGCGAGAGTTATGGCCGCGCGCTTCGACCTCGGTGGGAATCAACCTCAGCAAAGCCATAAAGCTCCTATCATTAATATCACATTAATACAGAGATTAATCTGACGGATGGCCCTCCGGAGGCCCTGTTAACTTAGTGCCAGGAGGTTAAGTGTGAAATCAATCGGTATAAACAACCTGGATAAAAGTTCCTCCATGCGGGTCTTAAATCAGCCAATCAGAGAGGTGCTAGTAAAACCAGTCTTTTAGCACGACTCGCTAACAATCTCAGTATTTCAGCTGTGGCAGCTCATTCTCCTTCTCTCTCCTTCTGTCTTTCTTTTTGTCTCGTTCCTTCTCCTCCACCCCTCCGCTCCTGCAGGGCCACAAAGGGGAGGATCCTCTCTTTTCACCGCAGGCCCCTGGCGGGGGCTCGGGGGTTGTATACGTGGGAGGCGCAGGGTGATCTACACTTGTTCAAGCGTCCATATTCCGGCTATTTGAAGGGAGAGGGAGGCTGTTAAACATTCAGCGAGGAGGCGAGTCCTGACCCTGAGGGCCGCTGTCCATCCAGCACGGAGAATCAACAGACTGTTCTCTCGCAGACAGAAGAGAAGTGTGGTCTTCACATCGTTAATACTCTGATGGCGTAACATCACGCCATGACGCGGGCTCTTCTCCCGACGCGTCCACGTGTCGCAGGTCTCACTTAGCAGCGCTGCTGTGTCTGCACGCATGCCCTCAGTGTGAGGTACGTGACCCGGGGTCAAAGGTGACATAGCAGAGCAGGGAGACAAAAGCTGGAGACTCTGGCATCAGTCGGACCCCATGCTGCCACACACACACACACACACACACACACACACACACACACACACACACACACACACACACGCTCCTCATAACCCCCAGAAAACCCCCCCAAAGTAATAGGGCTGTGCATTGGTAAGAATCTGCCGTATCATACGTATGTATATGTATCATGATGCAGGGGTGTGTGTGTGTGTGTGTGTGTGTGTGTGTGTGTGTGTGTGTATACAAATACAATATAAAATACAATACAAAAGCATTTGCGTCAAAATATACTAAAAGCACCAAAAGTAAAATAGTTATATAATATGTATTTTACTTTTGGTACTTTCAGTATATTTTGACGCAAATGCTTTTGTATTGTATTTGTATACACACACACACACACACACACGCACACACACACACACACACACACACACACACATGCATCATTAATATTAATCCAGTTATATAATATGTATTCTGCACGATGAGTATTTTACTTTTGGTACTTTTAGTAGATTTTGACGCAAATGCTTTTGTATTGTATTTGTGTACACACACACACACACATACACACACGCGCACACACACACACACACAGTTGGTGACAGTGTGCAGCCAGATGTCACTCACAGCGAGCTGCTTTGTGTGTGCAGCAATAGACCACCTTACTGCTGCACTCTATTGTCATTCATTCGGTCCAGTGGGGTTTGTTCATTTTTACATTCTCCAGTCCATCACGTGGCTGCATATAAACACACCAGACACACACACACACACACACACACACGCATGCAGATACTGTATGTGTGCAACTGTCTGCAAAACGTTAAGCAAGACACCATCCATGGAGCGTCACCTGAATTATTTAACAAGCCTGATGGACGCTAACGACACGTTTGGATAAGAGCAAAGTGTAAAACATGCATAAAAAATGTATTTAAAATGATCTTATTTGTTAAAAATCATTCAGTCTTTCACTCAAAAAATATAACTGCATGTGCAAATATTTGGTAAATATTATTATTAATTCGTTTATTTCTTAGATCTGCTCATGAAGCAAAGACAACAATCTGGTTTCCATGCGCTGATTTTTTATTTGTTAATCATGAACGCTCAGAGATAAACAAACAGACACTTTCCAAAGCTTTACATTAAAAAATATTATCATACATTATAAATTAAGACAACATTTATTTTATACACAAATAGGCTCAAATCTACGATGGTAAAAATAACTTTGCTTTTCAAGCTTTTGTCGATGCAAGAAAACACAATGTAATAATAACAATAATAATAATAATAATAATAATAGTTATTATTATTACATGTGGTTCATAAAAACAATTGCAGAGTAAAAGCTTTAAGCCACAGAAACAACAGACGACATATTTTAACATTTTATAAATAGATTTAGACACATTTTTGCCAACAAATTAAATTATGATGAGCCTATTTAAATAGGCCTGATATTATAGAACAACATTTCTTTCCTCAAGCAGCCGTTACATAAAGAAAACCACGAGACCGTCCTCCTCAGGATTCACTGAGTACAGTGTCTCTCCGTTAGTCTAGTTCCAGGGCCGGTATTCCTGATTTATAACCGTTAACCCGGAATAAGGAAACTTTTGTCCTGCGTTCTTCTGACTTTTTGGATCGTCCTTCTCCTGTAGTCCGGTCCCCGGAGAAGACGGAGGAAGAGCTTTGCTGCCCGAGACTTGTCTTTCTGCAGAGAATAACTCGATAACATAACCAGCTTTCAAGGCAGCAGTTCATTCATATATTCAAATATTTATTCATATATTCAAATATTTATTCATATGTTGACAAGATAAAGACAAAAACAACCATAAATAACTGCGTTAAACTAATAATTAATTCATACAATTACAGTATGCTGCTATTAAAGGACATTAAGAGTCCAACATTTATGGCAATAATACATTTGTCACCTTATTATGGGATAATATTAGTCTAAATTGTATTTAACTTCTATTCCTTTTAATATTTGATTGTTTAAATGTGTTGCATTATTTTTCATGCGTTTCTTAAATCATAACATAACAACTTAGAATTATATACTCAAAATAAAAGATAAGAAACATAATAATAATAATTACAATAATAACAATAATATTAAGAATAGTAATAATAACAATAATAATAACAATAACGGTAATAATAGTAATAATGATAATAATAGTAATAATAATAATATTAAGAATAGTAATAATAACAATAATAAGAATAATAACAATAACAATAATAGTAATAATAATAATAGTAATAATAATAATAACAATAATAATAATAACAGCAATAATAGTAGTAATAATAGTAATAATAACAATAATAATAGTAATAATAGTAGTAATAATAGTAATAATAATAATAGTAATAATAATAACAATAACAATAATAACAGTAATAATAATAGCAATAATTGTAATAATAATAACAGTAATAATAATAATAATAATAATAACAGTAATAATAATAATAGTAATAATAATAACAATAACAATAATAACAGTAATAATAGTAGTAATACTTGTAATAATAATAACAGTAATAATAATAATAATAACAGTAATAATAATAATAATAACAGTAATAATAGTAATAGTAATAATAATAACAATAACAATAGTAGTAATTATAATAACAGTAATAATAATAATAGTAATAACAATAGTAATAACAGTAATAATAGTAGTAATAATAATAACAGTAATAATAATAGTAATAATAATAATAATAATAGTAATAACAGTAATAATAGTAGTAATAATAATAATAAGAAGAATAATAAGAATAATAATAACAGTAATAATAATAATAGTAATAATAATAACAGTAATAATAGTAATAGTAATAATAAATTCAAGGCCTATAACCCTTTAACATGTGAAATCCTTTCTTACCTTTGTGACTTTTCATGTGGTGTTTGAGCTCCTGGTCCTCCTGAAAGCTGGCCCCGCACAGGTCGCAGGGCGGGGGCTTGTCCTTGGCGTGAGTCCGCCGGACGTGGCTGTCGTGCGCGGCGTGTGAGGCGAAGGCCTTCCCGCAGTGCTTGCACTTGAAGGGCCGCTCACCGGAGTGCTGGCGGATGTGTGTGCGCAGGATACTGGAGGCAGTGAAGGCCTGAGGAGAGAGTCATGAGGTCCTTTAAATACAACACTAACATGTGCTCACTGCATGATGAACAATGATGAAGAATACTGGAGGCAGTGAAGGCCTGAGGAGAGAGTCATGAAGTCCTTTAAATACAAGACTAACATGTGCTCACTGCATGATGAACAATGATGAAGAAGAGATGTTTCCTCATACACATCTTTGTACAACTCGCGGCTCTGAACTGAAACTCGCGGGACTAATGAGGAGAAAGAGGATTATTTCAACAGAAAGCTTCTCCGCGTGCATACAGGAGGAGGAGGAGGACGTCTTCTGCTCCTCCCAGGGCCGTAAATTCAGAGTTTAATCTCCGCAGACAAAAGGGTGCGTGCACATCTGGCGATAATCACCATGTAAGTGTCTCTGCGGCGCGTGCGAGCCCGCAGAGACAATAATGAGGGTCTCGAGCCAAATGCACCATGACACGAGGAGGAGGCAATGAATGCATCCAAACTGCGAGAAGTGAGGAGGAGGAGGAGAGGAAGAGGGGGAGGAGAGGAAGAAGAGAGGAGGAGGGGGAGGAGAGGAGGAAGAGGAGAGGAGGAGGAAGAGAGGAAGAGGAGGAGAGGAGGAGGAGAGGAGGAAGAGGAGAGGAGGAGGAGAGGAGGAAGCACTGAATACATCCAAACTGCGAGAAGTGAGGAGGAGGAGGAGAGGAGGAAGAGGAGAGGAGGAAGAGGAGAGGAGGAGAGGAGGAGAGGAGGAGGAAGAGGAGAGGAGGAGGAGAGGAAGAGGGGGAGGAGAGGAGGAGGAGAGGGGGAAGCACTGAATGCATCCAAACTACGAGAAGTGAGGAGGAGGAGGAGAGGAGGAAGAGGAGAGGAGGAAGAGGAGGAGGAGAGGAAGAGGGGGAGGAGAGGAGGAAGCACTGAATGCATCCAAACTGCGAGAAGTGAGGAGGAGGAGGAGGAGGAGAGGAGAGGAGGAACAGGAGAGGAGGAAGAGGGGGAGAGGAGGAAGAGGAGGAAGAAGAGGAGGAAGAGGAGGAGAGGAGGAAGAGGAGTGGAGGAGGAAGAGGGAACCTGAGGGACAACATATGTTTTAAGACTCTTCTGTTCAACATGCAACAAACTGAATGTGTAAATGTTATAAACATTAAGGTCATTGATCAGTAAATAGTTATTATACTGTTATGATAAACATTAAGGTCATTATTTAAGTTTTAAAAAGGGTATAAATACAAATGTACACAGACGTGTTTATTCATGTTCTTATTGATCATTGTTTATGTTTATTGTTCATTTTAATAGCTGCTCGTCTTGAGAAAGATCCTTTTTAAATAAATCCGAGGAGATAAGTGTGGAATAAAACCTCTTTAAAATGATTCTTGTTTCTTATTATCTGTTACATGTTCTAAATGAAATACATAAATGTCTTTAATAAGCATAAAGTCTCACCTTGTTGCAGTACACGCACTTGTACGGCCTCTCTCCAGAGTGCACGCGCATGTGTTTGTTGAGACTGGAGGACTGAGAGAAGCTCTTCCCGCACACTGAGCACTGCGACACACACACACACACACACACACACACAAACACACACACGTTAGAACAATAAATGACGTGCAATATGCAACATATATGTGTCTGAGTTATTTCAATTCGTCATATCTTTTTTTTTTCTTCTTCTTGGGAGAGTTTTTCCACAATTATGGTGTTTTTTTAAGGTCAAAATAAGAATATTTAATAGATTTTTCGTTGATATTGTTGCTTTATTAACAGCTCCACAGAAACGTTTGCATGCACTTATAATATAATGACGTAATGACGTCACGCTCTGCATCGTGCATGGACACCTTGCACTAAGTGCAACACACGGGCACGCGCACCTTGTGAGGCCTGTGTTTTTCGTGCACGTGTAAGATGTGGATCCTCAGTCTGTCCCGCTTCTCGAAGGATCTGTTGCAGAGGTGACACGGGAACTTCCGGTCCCCCTGGTCCACGCAGCGCGTGTACTTCAGGTGCTTGTCTCTGTAGTACTTGTACGCAAACACCTTCCCGCACCTGTCGCACTTGAAGCCTTCACCTGTATCTGCAGGAAACATGGAAGCAGAAGAGTTCAGGTGAGTGTTGGACCTCACACAGAGGCGTGTGTTGCAGGGGGGGGGGGCATGCTGACCTTCAGCCGCGGGACCCCCGCTGCTGCTGTCCTCCCGGGAGTCTTTCAGGGTGAGGGGGATGCCGAGGAACTGCATGTAGCAGTCTCCGTACCACACCAGCAGCTCCTGGCCGGGCCCGATCTCTTTGCAGGCCTCGTAGAAGATCTGCCCCTGGACCTGCACCGCGGTCAGGTTCTGCTCCTCCGGGAAACGAGCGCACTTCACCAGAGACATCCAGTTCCCGGAGCCTCCTCTGCCGTCAATGAAGTGACTCAGCCGGCCGTTTTCAAACACCTGCAGGAGGGGGGGGGGTGTTAAAAGCACCACACTGTCTCCGTGATAGACCTGATAGACTCGCACTTCTTCACATTACCTCCCACATCAGAGTGTTGTCGTCGTAGGTTTTGATCTCGCTGGTGTTCACCAGTTTCCCTCGGAAAGGTCCGAAGCGCGTCGCTTTGGAGACGCTGCTCTTGTCCGTGAACACGCCACAGTGCGACACGTTCCCCCAGGCGGCCTGCACGATGCTCAGCCCTGCAGCACAGAGGCCGGGGTCAGCCGGTCACATTCACGGGACTAAAGGGGAGGTGTGGAGATGTTCGCAGGTCTTACCTTCTGGAAGATCCAGAGTGTCTTTGTCCAGCGGGAGAATGTGAGACACAGAAACTGAGAAAGAGAAAAGGAGATAAATAAATGGGTTCGTTGATTGATGAATTTAAGCAGATATAAGATATTCAGAGTCATGCATACCATGACTCTGAATATCTTATATCTGCTTAGGTTTATATCTTATATATATATATAATTATTATTATATATATCTTTATTTGTTAGAAGTGACAACACACATCTGACCTGTAATCAACCGACATGTTTTTGGACATTTTTAAATGTGCATTAAAAAAAATTTATATAGGCCTCGTTACAGAACATTCAGAATAAAACAAAATAAATTAAAAATAAGATCAAATAAAATTAATAATCAACGAAACAGAAGAGGAAAGTAGGAAAAAAAAAATGATAAACCTCGTTTTTAGACTTTTCTGGAGATTTTTGCTCGCTAAGTTTGCCGCTTTATTTCTTTTCTATGAAACTAAATGAACATATATAAGTTGAACACCGAGCAGGGGTCTCACCTGACTTCTCGGGCAGGGCCAGGCCGGATATCGCGTGCCCCCCGCTGCGCTGCGCGCTGCCGGAGTATCCGTACAGCACGGTGAACAGCTCGTCCTCGCTGAAGTTGAAACATGCGCGTGTTTTTTCTGGAGACAGCTCTGCGCCCTGCAGGCGGAACAGGCTCTCTTTGGGCGGGGAGGTGGCCGAGCAAGACCTCTCACTGGCCGGGCTGCTGAAGTCCGAGGACAGCGGGCCGGCCGCGTGCTCCGTCACCACGGCGGCCAGCTCCTCCGGCTTGGAGTACAGCAGCTGCCCGGGCAGCACCTGGCTCAGGTACGGGACGCCGGAGGAGCTCAACATGTGCTCGTGCAGGACCGAGGCGTGCTGGTGGAACGGGCCCCCCCCCGCGTGCAGGCTGAGCGGCAGCGACGCGTGCGTGTCGGACACCAGGCGACCGAGCGACTTGAGCGGGTGGAGGAGGCTGTGAGTCCGCGGGAAGAAGTCCATGTAGTGGTGGTGGTGGGGGGGGAGAGGGGCCGGGTAGAAGCCCTTCAGCATGGCCTGGTAGCAGCTCCTGTCCTTCACTGCAGGGAGGCTGGACAGGGACACCGACATGAGGACCGCGGGGTGAAGGTTCAGATGACGGAGGTGAATCCTTCAGGAGGGAGAGAGGTGGAGGTGGGGGTGGGGAGGGGGCTGAGTTATAAAAGTTTAATGCAAGAAATCTATAAAAAGAAACATGACATCAGGAGAGGTTGACCACACCTGGATTGATTTTTTACATCCGAGTAAAGCTTTACTTTACTTTAATAATCCAAAACAGAGATAAAAATAAGGATTTTAGTAAATTGAGTGAATCATTTAAACCTTACTGACGGGAAATTAAGATATAAAATAAAGTGTTCTTTGTTTGTTTCATTTATTTAGTTTGTTTAGTTCTTTTTTTTTTAACTCACAATAATACATATTATTTAAAAGGAAGATATGAAAATAGCACAAAAGTAAATTAATTTGTGAGAATGACGCGATATTTCTTCCTCAATTAATATAAGAATATATTTATTAAATAAATCCAGCCTTCATCTTTTAAAAAATATCCACAATTTCCTTTTTAAAATCAAACCCGCACCCACATGTGGAGCTGCAGATGAAACATTGGAAGAAGCTTTAAAGCAAAATGAGTAAAAGCAGCGCAGTGAAACTGGAGGCCGACTTCACAATATGTGAGAAGACAAACATCAGGTTTCAGCCAGTAAACATAAAGTCAACGTTCATGAAGCTGTTTGATTTTTTTATACACTTCACAGTTACAGTCAGAGAAACATGCAATAAGCAGAAGATAAATTAAAATGAATAAAGATTAGTGTCGTGCTTTGTGCGCAGTTACACCTACAAAACAAATGTGTGGAGTCACAATAAACTCCGCCACAACGAAGCTTACCTTGCTAAAGAAAAGAGAAATGTCACAGTGAAGTTGAGCCCGTCATGTCCTCGAGCTGCAGCTCGAACAAGCGCTCGTGCGTAATGGAAACAATAAAAGTCCAGCTTGTGTGAGAGCAGCGGGTCTGGAGCTGGGGGGCTGCAGGAGCTTCCTCCGACTGTCTGTGGAGGTCTGTGGTCATCTGAGGGCAGCTCACTGTACACAGGCAGGTCTGCTGCACGTGCTGCTCCCCATTGGTCAGCTGGGCCTCATGCATCTCAATGCCCCCCCCCCCCCCGCACACACACACACACTGTCTGCTACAATGAGGCCGATAGAGAGGATGGTGTGTGAGGACCCCTGCGGAGGATAGATGTGCGCTGTTAGGACTTGGATGTGGTGAATTAGGAGAGAAAGAAAAAGATTCAAACTGATGTGTCGGGACAGTTCAGACCAAACCTCATTGACTTTTATGGTAATTCTACATGTACATCGTGTTTGTGCTACTTTGAATTTTCATTTCGTGTGTTTTTTGCAAGCTAGTTTTTGTCAAAATTCTTCTTTTTCCTTCTTGGTTTCTTTATTTTTTTTGGTTCATTTATTTATTTTTCATATGTTCTGTAACTATTTAATTTGTTAAAATGCAAATTAAAAAAAAAAGGTTCAGGCACAATGCTGGTATCCGTCATTTGTATATATGCTTGTGCGTATAAAACAACACAAATAAACAATATAATGTATTTATATTGCTCATTTTTAAGCTGTAAAACCCCGTTAAAATCTGTCTGAAGTGATCTTCACGTAAAGTATCCGCATCCTCATTTCCAATTCATTATTGTTCAATCAATCAATCAATTAGTTTTTATTTATTTGCAGAATCACCATGCAGTATGGTCCAAATACACTTTACAATTAAAATACAATAAGAATACATAGAACAAAGCAGCAAGCAAATACAATAATAAACACGTTAACCTAAAATAAAATATTTCACTGTTAAATTGTATTTACTTTAATATTTATTGGATTTTGCTTGTTTCTAGCCGTTTTAGTCTATAAAGCTAAACATATTTGTGCACTCTTATATTCTGGAAAATACAATGCATGAGGGCCTTAAATCATCTTTTAAATTTCAGTCACATGAAATAAGAGTCACTCGATTAAATACTGCAATAACAGAATTCTTTATTTACAAGGCAAATAGCATCAGCGAAGCCATATTAGTTCACAACTTGCATAACTGTGGTTTTAACTTCTCTTGTATATCTAATTTTGCATAAAACGCTCACACACACACACACACACACACGCACACACACACACACACACACACGCACACACACACACTAGGGGTACAAAGGTGGATGCAAGTATACAGTGTGATTCCTGTGAACAATGCAGAAAAAAAAAATATCTGGGGAAACACAACAGTAAGCTTTCTTCAGAAAGTACATATAGTATATTACATATTGCTTCAATATCCCTATGTATCATCTTTTCCATACAAACAGTGAGGGGGGGGGGGGTGAAAGAACAGAGCAATGACCTGCGACCGAGTCTCCTGCCAAGACTCGAGCGATGATGCACCCATTCAATATTGTACACAAGTCATTATACAAATTTATACAGACAGTGGTGTAATGTACAAGAACGAGAACGGACGAAATCTAAGGCATTATGCTAGGGTTCTTAGCATTTCAAGGTTGCATCTTAGCTCTAAGAAATTGGCAGACAATACAAAAGGGCATTTAAAGTTCTTTAAAACAATAAGCTAAAGAGAAAAAAATAGTTTTTTCGTTTAGTGGGTCCAACGCCTGGATATTTTTTTAAAGGGGCAAAAATCATTTATTTGCACCCGTCCTCATTATAAATGCTAAAAAAAAATGCATTGCTACCACATGGCTTTGAATCTTTTTCAAAATCTTGACAATCTTTGGAAATTTGCAAAGGGCTGTGATCATTCTTTAAAATGGCTCAAAAAGGCTTGTTCTGCACGACTGTATGATACAATCAAAACAGCATTTATCAAAAAAGTGTGATCTCCCGCAACCTGCAGCAAGACGACCGCAGGACTTCTGCGACGATGACACCCAGAACATTAATGCAGACTTCTGTCCCGGAGCTGACCTGCTACAGCTTCCAATTTCATTTACACAAGAAGCAAAAAGAAGCGACAAGAAGCAACAACGGGCGGCGTCAGTGAACACGTCGTCAGCATGTTGAGATAAACACCAGCGGCCACATCCTTACGCCCTTAATGACAATACATTCAGAATGACCCTCTTCCTGTTTCACGCCGCCACCTCTACATTAGGACCCCGTTAAGTGACATCATGGTAACCTTCTTGTTTTCCCGCGGGACTCGACGCACGCTAACCTACAGGTCGTCGCTCACTATGAAAATAAAAGCTGGTAGAATTCAGAAATCCAATTGAAAGGTGAGGATTATTTGGCTTGCTCCAAGTTTGTCCTGGGTTTAAAATAGTTGATATAAAAGGTTTTTTTTTTTCTTCTTGAGGAAAATGTACTTTTGAGGTTAGAGAAGATGACTTGCTTTAGATCTTGTGGAGGTCAAACCAAACCCCTACTGGGGCACAAGAACAGCAAGTCATTACTGAACACTTTATAGTTGAACTAACTGCCTGAGGTCATAAAATATGGCTAAGTGTCTGTCAGAGCAGGCCTCATGAAGCGTGCAGTCTTAACTCTGACCTCTGCTATAGAGGAGCGGCTGCAGGCGGAGAGGGCGCGCGTGGACGACGGGGTCACACACTGCGTCCCTCTGCAGGCCTCAGCCAGTTGCTGCATAATCTAATAGGAACGCTGTGTGTGGATGTAGACTTTCTTGGTACAAACTGCAATAAAAAAATGGTGTTTAATACTGCGTCCAAACGTGGAGCAAAAAACGTGTCCTTTTTATTCAGGAAACTGTACAAAAATTACAAAAAAAAAAAAAAAAAAAAAAAAAAGAACACAAACCAAGAGATTCTCAAGTAATCGTTATTGCTTGTTTACATCACACCAGAACAGTTTGCACCTAGCAGCTTGTATGAAGCACTTTTCACTCCAGACAACATAGAAAGCACACTTCTGTTAATTTTTTTGAGTTATCGTATGGCTGTGTTGAATTTGTCATTTATTTTTTATTTTTAAATCCTTTTTCGTGGTGTTCTATGCTAAAGGCAGAGAAGCAAGCGATAATCTGTACACTGTATACACAGCACACCCCCGTACACCCCCTCCCCGCCTCCCACCCTCACCCGTCTGCATCGTACCAGGACATCACAACGTGAAGGCTCCGACTCCGCTTCCCACAAACAAACAAACAAACAAACAAACAAACAAACAAACAAAAAGAAAAAACCCTGCTCTGCTTCAAGAGGCAGTTGTGACCAGACGGGGAAACCAAACCCTACGGAATAAAATAAATAGGAAAGAAAATGTTTTACTTATTGGTATGTACAATCTCTGTAATTCATTTTTAAACCATATATGATTTTGACATCTTCTTCTGAAACTACAGGACCAAAGTATAATCCATTATTCAGGTTAATAGAAGAATCTTCTCAGAAAGAATACAACCATTACTGTTAAAATTATAAAAAAAAGTGCATCTTTCACACTTTTAGAAATCTTTTTTTCTCTCGTTGCTACTAGGATAAAGAATCATCTACAATAATTAAAATGAATCTATACAGAAAAATAAAACTTAATTTAATACACTATATAAACCTCTCGACTAAATTAGTCTAATCATACAAATCACCAGTCCACTCAAACCATTCTGCAGTGTTTTTCAAGATCAGTTTTTTCAACCATCTTCATTCTACATCTTAATTCTCACGACAAAAAAAAAAAAAAAAACAACACCAACAACAACTAAAATAATAATAAAATAAAAAGAACAGCAAAAAAAAGGCAAAACCGGCTAAGTGTTTGAGCTCCATCCAAAAGAGTCTTTGCTGCCATTTTGGAACTATGTGGAAATGTCACACACGTGTGAGAAAGGAAAAAGAAAAATCAGTGTACGTCATTTTTGAGATGAGATTGTAAATGGCCGCTGTCCACTGAGAGGAATACATTCATCAGAACAAGGGATCCCACACACCGCCGCCCCCCCTCGGTCAGCGTCCCCCCACCAGGAGGCCCACAGTAAGTCACACTACGGTGAATGCAGCTGGACAGGCAGACACAAGGCTCTCCTCCACCAGGATCCTCCGTCCGTCCGTCCCCCCAGCCCCCCTCGCTCTCCTGGGTCTGCTCCTCCGGGCTGGGGAGACGGGGGGTGGGGGGTGGGGGGTGGGGGGGTGTCAGGGCTCGGCCCGGCTGGTTCAAGGGGCAGTCGGTTGGTTAGACGTTTGTACAATTTTTAAAGGGCCCGACGCGCTCCTTGCTCCAGCTGATCACTGAGGTTCAGGCTGACACCTCCATGAGGGTCAACAGTACTTCTGCAGAGAAACAACGCACAGCAGGTCACAACCTGGAAACACTTAAAGGAACACGTCACCCCCCGAAATGACCATCTGTACAGGGGAAATTCACGATGAATTGAAGTCTTAACAGCAGCACAAAACACACTCCTCCTGACGCAAAGTCAAAGAAAGCACTAGTGTCTTTGTTACGTTTGGCTTTTGCATTTCACTGCCCGGCCCCGCGCTGCAGAAGGACACTAACTCATCTTTAGATGTGCATAGCGCCTTTCTAACATACTGCGTTTCATGCACGGCACTCGCCTGCACATCGGGAGCAACTTAGGGTCCGAGGTCTTAGACACTCAGACAGGAGGAGACATGTCAGAGGTTTTTTTACATAAACGTGGCCCCTATTTACTTCAATTAATCGAGGATTTTCTCAGTTTTTGGATTCTTCGTTCCCCGTGGTGGCATGAGAGAAAAACAAAGTTTTCCCCGAGAGTTAGAGGAAACACAAATGGTCATTTTGGGGTGAAGCACTCCTTTATAAAACAGCACACTTGAACTTGCAGAACTTGAACTTGTGTAAAAGACGATAAACAATCATCTTAGAAGAGCAGGAGAGACGTCAGTGAATCAGAGAACACGGCACTAATGGCCGAACGGTAAATAATTGAAATAATCTAAGTGCCAATATATTTCTATAATCCTGGAAGGAGGATAAATCAAGTGACAGATATACTGGTGCGTTACAAGAGTCTGAAGTGCAGACAATCAAACAGCAGCACCTTGGTTAAATATTCATGGCGCTTCGTTGGGCTTAAAAGCATCACAGACAACAACACATACCAAGAAGTTGACATTAAATAATCACCAGAGAGGGAGTGCTGACAAAGGGGAAATCCTTGATATATAATTGAAAGTCTGCCTGGTCATCTCGTGTGTGTGTGTGTGTGTGTGTGTGTGTGTGTGAGGGCAGCCTCACAGTAACGTGTACATGTCTGCCTCTAAAGTGCCTGCTGATAATTACATCATTGTCCTCTAAGTTCAAGTGAAGTATCACAACTCCAGCTAGAGGAGTTACGTAAACTAGCGAGTAAATTATTCACGAGCGCGGCTGTTCAATAAGTGTGCCCGAACACTTAGGGTCTGGCGATAAGACGACGCGTGCAGAGGCCGGCGGCGGCGCGGAGAACAAAGCTTTTAGTTTTTCTTGGTCCCCAGATTACTGTGTAAAACAATAAGAGTTCCTTTGTTAACCTCTAAAGCTTAAACTCCTCAAAGTGTCCGACTTATGTTCCTACGCTAATGTACGAGCCACCCTGAGGATATCACTGCCACTTTACACGCTCTCCTGCAGTCTGGCCATGCTGAAGCTTGACAGGTGAGTGGGGTTAATATTTTATCTGATGCATATCTGCAGGAAACTTCCCCCGGTCATGACTCACATTAGCACAATTACTTTTTATATTACACGTTTGCTGAGATGTGATGTTTAAATATGCAAATGAGGCTTTATGTGATGTAGCTTTTGGTGAATTTAGGAGAAATCTACAGACTTTCGTTTCGTTTCTTTCCACTCGTGCATGAGAAACACACGTCTTAACGACGCCAAACTGTGTCGAATCTCAAAACTAATTCTCGCCGCTCCCAGAACCAAAAGCCTCTTGATCGTTACCCCCTGTGGGACTCAATGTGTCAGCACTGGCCTGCATTTACCTGTTCTTGCCCCAAGGAGGGCAAGCTGGGCGAGGGCCCCGAGGCCATGGACGTGACGCTCATCTGGCCGGCCATCTGGCCCAGGCTGCTCATGCTGCTGGTGGCCATGTTGGAGACGGCGTTGATGTTCATGCCGGTGCCGTTGTACATGTTGCTGTTGCTCTGCTGGGTGAACTGCGGTGACGCCTGCGGCTGTGAGAACATACTGCAGAGAGAGAAGAGAAGCGCGTGTGTGATTTAGAGCAATTTGGCTTCTGAAATGAGCAGAAAATATGTTTCCAAACAATAAAGTTTGTGCTGTGCTTTAATCCTTGAGGCTGCAGTTAACGATTCATTATCGACAGCAACTTCAGTTGTTCAGAATTAGACTTTATTCCAAATGCATCATGTAGGATGTGCAGATATTAAGGTTTCAGGAGCATCCTTTGAAAATCAATTAGACACTACCACCTCACTACATTACTACCAATTCATTAGAATTCTTATTCTTATTATCTGACTTTGCTTCTGGCATGTTTTCTCCTTTATTGCCGTGTTGTATTGTGTAATCTTCATCTTGTGATGTCTGTGGTAAACAAATGTTTTTTCCATCTCGTCTCCTCTCAGACTTTATGGTTTTTGATTTAGGTTTATGAGCGGCAACAGAAAAACTGCACAAACTGCTTTGAAAGGCCCAGACCAGAGAGAACCGGTGCAGAAAGTCGCTTTGCCGTTTGTGTCAGTTGTACGGATCCGATTTGGGTTTCCCATCTTTACCTGTTGCCTCCCATGTTGCCCTGCGGCCAGCCGTTCATGTCAGGGGATCCCTGGAAGGCAGCGTTTCCTTGGCCCTGCTGCATCATGGGGGCCTGTGTGTGGGCCATGCGGGGGGAGAGCAGCGGGCTCTGTGGTGTGCCGGGACCCCCGAAGCCTCCGTCTGCCTGTTGGCTCATACCTGTGGAGGACGCACCGAGACGGGTACAAACCAACGTGCTGAGTGGAGTCAACGTCAGCACTATTCACACACTCATGCTGCACAAAGATGCACATTTTGGCAGGGAATAAGCAACAAACATGGTGATTAGTGAGGCGGATTCAGGGTTATTGACAGGCAGGTCATATCTCTTACATGCATGTAAGCAGAGAACAGGCAAGGAACTAGGAGGAAAGGGAACGAGGAGATGGTTTAGGAGGAAAAGGGAAGGAGAGAAGTCATCGCTCTGTACGAACCCACGGGCCAGAATCAGATTAAGGAACATGTCCTGATACAAATCAGTATCATAGCAGAGGATCAGATTATGTGCAGATTATACGGCGCTGACAGGTACAGCCTTGATCATTACCACCAGTCGGCTGTCAGTGAGCGTCCTCATAAGCTTCAGCACTGTGCTCTTGGCACCCTCTGGTGGAGCCACAGTGTGTAGCCAGGACACCATTTTACACACAACATTGGGCCTCATTCACCAACTGATCTTGAGAGGAGATTTCACTCACTTTATCTGGAGTCGGCAGCAAACACTTTGTAGAGCATTTGTGACAACAACAGCTTCTTAAAACTCACTCATGTGGTTTCAAGAAGATTGTGACATTCACCATATTCTCTCATTCGGGATGTTTTCTTATGTAAGAAAATAATCTATGCAACCTTACGCACATTTGTGCAG
>CALSCE010009814.1:751044-763203 GCA_943593645.1 Bovichtus variegatus
AAAAAACAAAAAACACTTGAATGCTACATTTCAAATGTTTGTCTCTAAAACCGCACTAAGACTCTGCCCCTCTTAGTCCATTAGATTGAATTGGTTTTTGGTCTTAAATTTCTTTAGCCGATAAGTCTTTTTTTTTTTTTCATTTGCAATTCATTTTTCATTTGCATTCATGCTATACGAGTCATTTCCAAGAAACTTATCTGCACAAGATTTAAAGTGGTGCTTTTGCATGATTCTTTGTGGGGAAACTCAGTTTTACATTAAATCAACTAATCCGTCAGTCGGCAAAAATTGTACGAGTGCAAAGACTTTCACTTGCATTGGACGTCATCTTTTTGATAAGTTGCGCCTGCACATTTAGTGAGAAACATTCACTTGTTTTTCACTCCTTCCTCCGTGTTTGCAGCTGCACAGCTTTAACCATAAATCCCTTTTTCTTGATTTTGATTGTCGTTCAAAAATGGAAACTGAACAAACGTAAATCGTGAATACGAGCCAAGCGGAGTTTGTTGGGGCAGGAGATTAAAAAACAGGGATACTGAACAGAAAATGTGGTTTATGCAACTATTACTATACTATAGTATAGTGATTTCTTTATTCTAGCTCACGTACCGCAGTACTCCAAACCGCCCCTAGGGTTACCCCCGTATAAGAAACACTGGTCTGTTATTCTTTGAGGGGAGGGGTGTCTTTATGCCTTTCCATAAAGCACTTTATTACATTACAAGTACGTTGTAAATCACCACACCAGATCCGTGCAGTGAGTACATGTTGTTGAGCTCAGTGCACAGCGAAGCCGTCGCAGCCTCACAACACAAGGGAAACAGCTGCAGGAGCGTCGTCACATGACCACGTGACCTCTGTCGTCCCCTCTGTGGAAGCCGAGCGGGCTGAGGGCACCTTCTTAGCATTGAGCAGACACTACAATATCATTTAGCCGGGGAGATCAATACGCACTTTGCCGTCGCTGACCTACATAAGTGGGGGAGCGAGGACCGTTGAAATCATTGGATTGCCCGTGAGCCTCAAGATCTTTGGAGCCCCGCCGGAGTCTCCACGGGAGCGGAGCACGAGGCAGCCCGGGGTGTGGTGTTACAAACCTCCGCTTTAAAAACATCACAGATTCAAAGAACTAGACATATCAGTCCAACACAAACCGGCTGCCACGGGGAATTAACCCACCTGGAAAATGATCACACAGACAAGTCAAGGACACTTTGGCACAAGGGCGTTTCTTCAGAGCCGCAGTGTTCCCGAGTGTTACTTTTGAGAAGCGTACTCTTCCGTGGACATTCATCACACGTTATACCTGCCAATATATTTCACATTTTAAATCAACAGAGCACTAATTTATATTCCTCTTAATATACAAGTTCCTCAAAGTCCAAGATATTCACTTTATTATCACATAACACAAAGAAAAATCAGCAAATCTCCATATTTGAGAGGCTGAAAGGAGCATTTTCTTTAACGATTATTAAAATAGTCGCCCAGACTGTGCAGCTGTATCCTGACACTAAAAGGTGGAAGTTATCCCTCCTGTTGATAACTTCGCTCACATCTGATGGCGCTTCTCTCCGTCGTTAGATAACAGAGCAGGTAAGATGATCGTGACTGGCCTGACGAGACCACGAGGGCTAAATTAAAAGCAGTTTTTTATTTTGAAGGCCGTCCACTGCACAGTGATTTTAATGGACTCAAACGCTCATTCAGTGAGCGACTCAGGAACGACACCGAAAGTCTTTTGTTCCAGCGGCGCTCGTCTCTTAATGAACGCGCATGGAGTCTTGGGACGCAGCGTCTTTGGGCCGTTAATCGCGTCTCTATTTGTTGTGTACCGTCTACATTGTCTGAGTTGATTCGGGGTCAGATGAGGATTGATAAAGCCTCCTAATCAAATCCTCAACACTGGGCTTGGATCATTTCTGCAGTGGAGACAAAAACACGAGATCCCGTCCAGGCTGCTGTTTACAACACAGGAGCCGCTCTCAGCGCAGCGAGATGGGATGGCTGATTTGAGGTCAGCTAAACAACACAATGACAACATGCCTTGAAGCAGGGAGGGAGGAAATACTCCTCCTCCTCCTCCTCTCAGCTCTCCATCTCTCCCCCTTCCTCTCTCTCCCTTTGCTGTAAAAAAAAAAAAAAAAAGAAAGAAAACCTGGCCATTTCCCCACAGCTCATCCCTCACGCCCACCCAGGACCTGTCACACTGCTGTTTCCATGACAACACCAACGCAGAGACGGCAGGGTGAGATGCCCAGTGAGACAAGGCGAGCAGATACCGCGGGGAGCGGCGCATCGTGTCAGGCCTACACTGCGCGGCGCGAGATGGACCGGATTACGCAACGCAACGTCCGATCTGTTGCTTCTCCACGACGCGCCAAAGTCCGTCTTACTGTACGGTCTGAAACCTTTCACGTTATTTACTACATGTGAATTGTTTTAGAGATCCTACAGTGACAGACTATCACACACACACACACACACACACACATACACACACGACTTTCTCGCTGACCCTCTTAGTGACTAAAATGGATCATGACTTTCAAATAGTCATTAAATTATAAATAATCTAATAGTTTTGTCTTCAGAAAATATAATTTCCCGGTGCATCGTCAAAGATTGCTCGAATAGTATTTTAGCTTGAAATGCTCATCCCCATTAGCGACTTAAAAAAGGCGACTTAGCGTCAAATTTAGCGACTTATTCAGACAGTCAGAGAAAATAGGGAAGAAATATGTTAAAATAAAAAAATATTGTAGTTAATTCTCATGCATGTTGCTCAGAGTAATCTCCTCTGCCTCTCCTTTGTCCTTTAATATAATATAATATACCTTTAAATTCTTGTAAATAGATACTGATTCATAAATAGATGCGTAGTTTTAGACAGATAATAAATAGTTGACCCTATAATAGACCTGCATACAAGTTTAGAATAATAATATTGTACAAACATAAAAAGTTTCTATTTATGAAACGTTACAAAAATGTTCGTGTCAATTAAAGTTCTTGGAAAGAAAATCAGAATCGGCAGGTCAGACTTTAAAAAATATAATTCAGCCAAGAAAAGTGCAATCGGTGCATAAAAAAATGTTAAGTCATGAAAATGCTAAAAAGTCCAGTGTTCTTGAACTAGTCGGTGCAGATTAGAGAGCCGGTGTGAGGCGGAGGGTGGCGTTCAGGGGACGTTTTCAGCCGGTGTGAGACGGAAGGTGGCGTTCAGGGGACGTTTCCAGCCGGACATGAGACGGAGGGTGGCGTTCAGGGGACGTTTCCAGCCTGGGTGAGACGGAAGGTGGCGTTCAGGGGACGTTTCCAGCCCGGGTGAGACGGAGGGTGGCGTTCAGGGGACGTTTCCAGCCCGTGTGAGATGGAGGGTGGCGTTCAGGGGACTTTTCCAGCCGGACATGAGACGGAGGGTGGCGTTCAGGGGACGTTTCCAGCCGGACATGACGTGTGATGTTCAAATGACTTAATGTTGTTAGCAAAGAGAAGAGTGTGTGAAACCACAGCAGCGCAGTCAAACAGAGAAACGTGAGGAGCTAAAAAGAGGATTTATGGAAACAAACGTGCTCTTTACATCATATTAAGCACGAACACAATATCAATTCATATATAGAGAAGAATAAATATGTAAAAATTGGAACCTACAACTAAAAAAATTGACATTTTAGCTTCAAATTTGACATTTATAAAGAGATTAATAGAATTTTAAAAGAAATGGTGTCAGATTCACTTTCTATTGAAGGACAAATGGACAAACTGACAAATCATTTCAGCTGTAAATGACTTTTAAAGAGGTCTAGAGGTGTTTATTTTTATAAAACTAAGTCCCGATGTTAAAATGAGCCAGAATTACCTGGTGACCTCATGTGATTCAGGGCATTAACTCAACATCTGTGTCCTGAAGTTCACTGAGACACAAACAGCCTTTAAAGTCATTTACTGACCGAATCCTATCGATTATCCCCGGACACAACATAACGCCGAGATGAGGCTCCAACATGAGTCGGTATTAAACTGAAGTATAATTGTTTCTACAGCCTCCCCCCCGAAAAATGCAATTACATTAAATTAAAAAAAGATAAAAAAATTGAGAACAGCAATTATAAAATATCCCAAGAAATATACGACTGCATTTGTGTGTTGGTTTTTATTCTGGGCGAGGCAGAAGCTAAGAAGTTCTTAAGTATTTGTAACAGGTTATTCTAGTCTATTATAAATGTACGTTTAAATAATGAAAATCTGTGTGTAGTGTGAATATTGTCTCATAAAAACACACGTGAAGAGGCTGCATAACACACAGAGCACTACATCTGACATTAGAGCTGCAAAGATTGATCGACGGACAGAAAAATAATCAATCGTAAGAAGCGTGACGATAATCGATTCATCGGCAAAGTAGTTTTTCATGCAAAAATGTCAGAAACGGCTGTTTTTAGCTTCTCAAATATGGAGATTTGCTGCTTTTCTCCGTTTTATAATCACGTCACCTCGGAGTTTGAGAAACAGGGATGGACATTTTTCACAACTTTCGGACATTTTTCAGACCAAATAATGAAAATAGTCAATACAAAACACGTCATTTAGTTCTACATTATAGCGGCGCTTCAGTATAAAAAAACTCTCACATTAGGCCAACAACAGTGGCAGACAACAACCAAAGAACTGGCAGCGTGTGGTACAGAACAAGGGTCAAACGATTACAGTATCACTCAGGTGACGCAACAACGCAAGACTGTCACGGGGCAAAAGTCAGAGATTACAAGATGAGGTTCGTCTCCAAGGAGCAGCAGAAAATACTGCTTTGATTCATAAACACACACTCACACACACACTCACACACACTCTCAACGTGCGACAAGAGCAACAACGCAGAAGTTAGTGTGGAGGAAACGACAGGGCTGCGTGGAGCGACGGACCCCGTGACGAGCTGGGCATTATCACACACCTGTTGCTAGAGCTGTAGTTTACTGTGTGTGCAGGGCAGAGCCTCTAGGTAACACACACACACACACACTAACACACACTCTAACACCAACTGTGTCAAGCCAGTGCGAGTAAACCTCCAGTCAGGCTTCCTTGTATAAACATTCACATACTTGCATGGACGCTCACATGAATTCCTCGACTGTCATCATCCAAACAAACTGTCGTTTTTATCGCCGTTAAGTCAAAATGACACAAAACAAATTTATCAGCGTGCCAGCCAAACGGGAAGAAGCCCTGGTAGAGGGTTCTTAACGCAGAGCAGTATGCTTCCCATGACCTTAAATAAAGCATACAACTAAAGAGCAATACTACATGCTGCAGGAATGCGTGCTGCCATGTGTACAGCGCAGCGTTCTTTGTATCTAAGAGAGGGATGATGCATCCGGGCGTCATCCGCCTGCTCATCGTCGAGCAGACTCAAAATTTAAATCCGGTTGTGGAGGAAATTTTTACTTTCCGACTTCCCGTCTTCCAAGGACAAACTGTTTCGGCCCGTGTATCCACCAACCGACTTACTAATCACCAAGTATTTAGATGCAAAAATGGGAGAAAAGGATGTTTTTAGCCTCATCGATTGACCAATAAAATGTCAGAAAATAGTGAAAGATGTCCATCCCAGTTTCTCCGAGTCCAAGGTGACGTCTTTAAATGTCTAGTTTTCTCAATACAAAACCCAAAGACACTCACTTTAATATGATATAGAAGAGAACAGTGGTACATCTTTGTTTCAGAGGCTGGAAACAGCATTTTCTGCAATTTGTGCATGAAAAATTACTTTCCCGATTAATCGATAGTCAAACTAGTCGGGGGACTATTTTTCTACCGATGGAGTAATCGTCGAGCTCTAGATCCGGCCTTTTGTAATGCACGTCATCATTATTTCTCTGGAACTGAGAGTTTACTTTGCATGAGACTACCGGGAGATCTTACTGAAACCCGTCACATCTTCACAGAAGCCCTGACGGTGCAGCCAAACCACATCTGGACAACATGCCATGTTGCATCTCATAGCAGGGAGGTGACACCAGTGCTGTGCACCATCAGGTGGGCAGAGTGATGCAACAGAACCTGCTCCACTGGTTCCACAACATGCCTTCCTCCAGCATTACCGAGAGGAGCGTTGACAATCACTGAAATGGCACAAGCTGTCGGCCTGTATAGTCCTGAATCAGTCAAGCAGGAGAGCCCTTAAAAGGAGTGCACTGCACTCTCAACACAGGCATAACAAAGCAACACAAACCTCGGAGCTCCAGCATTCCCCCACACTGCTGCTGCACGGGTGCCTTACCTCCAGAGAGCATCTTCTGTTTTCAAACGTGAAGAAGAAAAAGCCCAGCTTCTAGTTACACCTCCACAGAGAAGCCTAGGACTTGTGTAGCCAGCTGATTGAGTTAAACACAGTGATAAGTTGGTGTTTCTGCAGCCATGCACGGTCTTCCTCCTCCTCCGGGTCTGTGTTGTCGCGGAGCCCCTGCACAACTTTCTGGATACTTTCCTCAAATGTTTCAACCTAAGTGCTCACATTTAAAAATATATATATATATATTTTTTTTTTTTAGCTCTGCAGCTAACTAGCCTGTCAGCAGAGCAGCTCGACAATGCAGAAAATACACATTCAAGATTAGTTCAGCAGAAAAAAAAAAAAAAAAAAAAAAAAAAAAATGCGCCTGCCCCGTGCACCCGGAGCAGACATTTCGTCAACATACGTAGCTAGAAGTAGCACCGAGCCCGGGCTCGTACCACCACAACAAAGCAGGTGAACAGCCCCTCCAACACACGGCGGGGGGGCGAGGAGAGGACCCGCTGCCCTGCCTCACTCATACATGTCTGACAACGACGTGCAGAGCAGCCAAGACGAAGCCTGCGGCTAACGCCAGCTAGCATGCTAACTGCGCTCCTGCTCCTCTGGCGAACTTCGTCCGGTGTTGTGTGCACGGTCACCCGCGCACTCAGCACAAAAAAAAAAAAAACAATGACATATCAAAGTGCTGTGCACGCTACGGTTGACTTTACACCAAAACGTGGACGTCCCCACCACCCATGGGTGTTAAAGGGCTGACAAACAATGCGATAAGTCGCGTGCAGCCGCTGTCTGGTTGAGTTTGCTGCAGAAAACACTATTGACACAGGCGGCGGGTTTAGCCGAGAAGCTAACGCTTGCTAACAAGCTAACGCCGAAGCGAGAGCCTGTGCCAGACAGACACACAACCGAGATTGAAGACCTCGCATTGGATCGCGGATTTCACAACGAAAACCCCGCGTGCCGCTTCGACAAGCAGGGCCAGCACGTGCGGATACTTACGATGAAAGACTTTCTTCCGTGTCCTCGCGCTTAAATCCCGTTTATCCGACGCGGCTCTGACCTTCGCGGTAGTGAAACAACATTTCTGCTGGCTAACTGTGCCGCCATGTTACTCCTGCTGTGCAAACCAATGCTGAGTGTTTATCTGGCTGGTAGCTGCTGCTATCCTCCCCCACACCACCACACCACATCACGGGGCTCCGGCAGTATCAAGTCTGCACCGCCGGGGCTGCAGCCCCACGGACATTTACCTGGATGGCACCGAACTACATGTTGGATCCTGCAGCTTTATTCTGCAGACATTTAATGTGACAGCTAGTTGACAAACAAAACCGTGCGACGACTGTCAGCCCGTGTTTGAGTGTGTGTTGTGGGTTAACATGTGGGCTAAACCCCCCCATCCCAACTCCGGCTCTTAGGGGGGAAAGTGTTGCAATACGTCTCTTTTACACCCTCACAAACATGGATGTACATTTAAGGTCATATGGTTTATATCAGCCTATACCATGATAAAGATAAGATGAAGAGATAGCATCTCTAAAAGTTACATTTCTATATAACCTAGTTTCATTTACATGTATTGAATTTAATCTTTTATTATTTCTTTAAAAAAATAAAAAAATCTTATAGTATCAAGTGTTTTATTTCCCATCTTATATTACATTATGTTCATTCTATTCTATTCTTCATATCCCTTATTATAAAGCCCTTTGCATTTATTCTACGAAAGATGCCATATAAATAAGGTTTATTATTATTTTAATAGCTATAACACTATATACACTAAATTACTGGCAGTAACTAGACATTTAAAAATGTGCCATAATAACAACCTTGTCGTTTTGTTTGCGATTTTAATAAATGACCAACGTGTTTAAAAACACAACAAACATAACACGCTTCAGAAATATTATCAACAAGCGTGTCCTACTTATCTGATTTACTGTGTGTGTGTGTGTGTGTGTGTGTCAACTGCGCATGAAAGCAGCGAGCAGGCGTTTCTCTCCATTAAACCTCGTGCAACAGCGCCACCAGGTGGAGGAGTCCTCGAATAACAAGCAGGAAGAACACAAATGTATATAAACATGGAGAAGATATAAGAAAAACTGAATAATTAAGTGCACAGAATAACAAATATGTCAAAATATGTACAATATATAACAGTAGTGCAAATGTTATTTATGCTGAACATAAGAATATTACTTGAAATGTACATTTTCCAGAGTAGAGTGGACACACACACACACACACACACACAGTCATTTTTGTCAGAAATTCTGTAAAATGTGGACATTTCCTGCTTTTTCTCTGTTTTATAATCATATTAAAGTGAATAAAAAAAGATGCTGTACACATTTAAAAGCCCCCTTGAGGCACGTTTGTGATTCTGGGTGATGTAAATGAATGGAAAAATAATAATTCTGATAATTCTTTTATTTCAATAAAACATCTTATTCCTTTGTATGATAGATAAACCATCGGGACAAGTAGAGAAAGCCACATACACTGCTGACGTGTACGTACAATTAGTTAATGTGTTTATTCTTGAGAAACGTGATTGATTCTTACAACAGTTGACTGCACTCCGTCGCTTTGTGAATTATTTTCATGTGAGTGAAAGGCATGTGACAACAGTCAATCAGGCTCATTTGGCACAGTCTATAGGAGGGGGGGGGGCAGCCAAACTAAATATGGTTATCGGATTCCCAGTCCGCCAACAACAAATCATTCTTGTGGACGTTTTAAAAAAAAAAAGGGTAAGCAACACTATGCAAGGCCAACGCAGGAAACTCATTCCACTTAACCAACAGATGATTCGGGAGCGAACACGACGCACCGGAGGGACGTTTTCTTACTTCCCATCTCTCACGAAGCTCAAAACTAAAAGACTAAGTGTGCTCGTGTGTCGACAGCGCTGTAGGCAGAACTGCAATAGATTCAGGGTCATGTCACGGCGAGGAATGAGTTGATTAAATGCTACATCAGGTTACTACGTCTTTGCTGGCAGTTTACGCACAAGACCGAACTGTAAATGTGCTCGCGACAGGGGGGGCGTCTCCCGCCGTCCGTGCTTTTATACGCTCGTCTTCTATCCACGAGAGGATGTTGAAAACTTTCCTTTGCATATTTCTGGCCGGTGAACGCACGGTAAACGATGTCTCGCCGTGTGAGTTTCAACCGTCTGTGGCGTGAACCCAGAGATTGTAACTGTGTGCAACCTTCACTGATGGAAAAATATTCCTAAACTCCTCACAATGTTCACAAGTATCCCTCACGAGGGGGACAGGAGTCACAGAATTGGGGTTGGGCTCGCACTTATAAATACAGACAAAGGGGGAATAAATCACAAGCTGGAATACACCCTATGTAGGAAGAAAGAAAAAGCATAAAATGACCCGACTTGGGAGAAACATTAAACACTGAAGTCATCATTCCTGAAATTGTTAAAATTACACACCCTGTACAAAACAATCTGTATCAATAGGCACTTCTTAAATAAGGTCTTTTTTTTTTTTGTTTTTTTTTTGTTTTTGTTTTTCATAGTTTATTTCGGAATTAGTTTTCTTTTCATTTTGAAATGGCACAGCCGAGCGATGATTCCTAAAATCAAGGCGCGCTGGACAACTGGCGACAAGCAAAGCTAAACGCATTCTGGCCCGTGAAGTCCAGCAGGGAGGTCAGTCCTGTGTGGCGCTGGAGGTGCATATCGTGGGACGGGACGGGGGACGGGACGGGACGGGGGGGCTCTGAATGGATTTATGACGACTTCTCTTTTCTTGCTCTTGGTGAATCGGCTCCGTTGGAGTTCACTCCATTTACTCCGTTGGCTAAAAAAAACGAAAAGAACAAACCAAATTAGTTGCATTTGATTATTAAATCGTGTTAGGTGTGTGTGAGTGTGTGTGAGTGTGTGTGAGTGTGTGTGAGTGTGTGTGAGTGTGTGTGTGTGTGGACATTAATACATGAGAAGAAATGCATGAAGTGAGTGTTGTCTTCTTAAAACCCCTTTTCACAGACTGCTGTCGTCTTTTTATCGTCTTTTTATTGCTTTTATTTATAACCAACGTCGTGTCGTCAAAGCACTTTGTAAACTCTGCTGTATAAATAAAGTTATTATCATTGTTATCACTACTATATGAACATGTGCTCTGCAGGAGAACACGTTCGTAGTAAAGTAAACGCCTCTCTCTCCGGGCTCGTACCTTTGTCTTTCTTTGATTTGCTCTTGGTTGGAACTTGTTTCTTTTTCAAGGTCTGAGCCTGGCCGTGTTCTCTCCACCGGCGCAGCTGGAAGTTGATAAATTTCCACATCATGAAGGCCTGAGTGAGGCAGATGGCAGCCAGGACAGTTATCCTACAAGAGAGCGGAAACATCGGTGCAACAGAAGGGTCATAATAAAGATAATAAAGCTGATATAGTCGTGTTTGTTTCAGTAACTCCAGTGAAAGACACGAGCGTGTGTGTAGAAAGAAAAGCAATAGTGATGTATTGAGGCTGCATTTAATTCTAATGTAATGAAGCTTCCTCTTCTACGACGCAGCCCTTCCTGTATGACTGTGCATCAGTGCTAAATAAGCTCTTTATTCTCAGCGCCGGCCGGATGTTGGTGCATTTGTACAACATATCAAGAAAATTATCAAAAGGAGATTGTTGCAGTGTTGCATTCGGAGATTATACATTATTTAAATGTATTTATCTATTGATTTTTGTCAGGGAATGTCCTGTTATGTTGGAAGAAATTAAAATAAAAT
Organism: Bovichtus variegatus; assembly: GCA_943593645.1. Lineage (NCBI taxonomy): Eukaryota > Metazoa > Chordata > Actinopteri > Perciformes > Bovichtidae > Bovichtus > Bovichtus variegatus. The sequence goes on from CALSCE010009814.1 coordinate 762,098, forward strand.
AAAAAGCAAAGGAGGATTAATTCAGTTAAATAAAATAAATAAAACGTTTTAGTCCCAGTTTCTCTTCTCGGACACACTTACCGAACAAAAATAACATTAAAGTTTCCTGCAGCCAAATCAAAGCCTTGATTGTCGGATGTGGCGAGGCCGAAGCCCACGGTGAGGACGGACAGGGACAGCGTGAGCAGCCGCCCGAGGACAAACAAGACGGCCCATATGGTGAAACTGGAAGACAAGAGGGACGAAGAGGGACGAAGAGGGACGAAGAGGGACGAAGAGGGACGGAGAGGGACGGAGAGGACTCCTGACCGTCAGTGACTGTTAACGTGAACCTTGCACGACACATGACTCCACGCTGAGCGTGAGGACTCACCCCGTTTGTCTGTTCTCGTTGCTGAAGTAGATCAGGCGGGACACGTGGAACAGGAGCTCGACGAAGTAGTGCAACACCAGCAGCACCAGACCCAGACGGTTGAGACTGAAAGACACGAGGACACACACTTTATTACCACAACAAATCCGCACAATCACACGCGGCATTTTAGCGGCAGAGTGGCAGCGCTTACTTCAGAATGTAGGCGCCTGCAATGTGGACCAGGTACAGGAAGATGTACACAAGTTGGCGTGGAATATCCTCCTAAACAGAAAACACAAAGGACGGGAGGACAAAAAATATTTACTCTGCACGTGGGATCAAGCGAGGAGAGCATGATTCTTTGAAACAATGCAACATAACCAAGGAAGTCAAACAGGAAGTCGCCCCGGGGTCCAAAGAGTGCGCAGCACGTCGCACACAAACACTAACCTTCTTTGTCTTCTGGAAGTACAGTTCTGGGAGAGCGTGTAACCAGTAGCCCAGCTGGCAAATGAAGTAGAATTTCATCTGGAATCTGAAGGAAAAAGTTAAAGTTAAACAAGTCAAGCTCTTATAAAATACACAATAGAATAACTTGACAACTTTTCTAGACTATTTAAAACACGCAATGTGGCGTTTCCTGCCACTAGGGGTCTCTCAGTCAAAACAATAGTAAAGGAGTCTGGTGTGGTGGTGCAGCAGCAGTGCATCATGGGAGTTAGGGTTCCTTCAGTGTTCCTGGTGCAGCAGC
>CALSCE010009814.1:775051-820237 GCA_943593645.1 Bovichtus variegatus
TGAATCTGTATGAATCTGTATGAATCTATGAATCTATGAATCTGTATGAATCTGAATCTCTATGAATCTATGAATCTATGAATCTGTATGAATCTGAATCTCTATGAATCTATGAATCTGAAGTCTTAATTCACATTGTCGTCACACAGAACTTCCTCATTAGCGTCTTAGTTTGTTACTATTGCTAAAATGTGTCACATTTGTCTGCAATTACACTCCAGACATTATTACGCATAAATAAAAGTTTCTCCCGTAACATCTGAGGAGGTTTTGCATCTCGAATGACTTTTGAGACGACAGCCATCTTGTCTTCACACTGATTCGTGCACTGCGCTGTTGCTTCCACTAGATGGCACAACAAAGAGTCTCTGGAGGAAGAAAACAGGTCAAAGTTCAGCAGAATGAAGTAAGACGTGCATGACAATGTCCCCACGTGAGGACGCAGGGTCACCGGAGGTCATAGACGGATGGAATCCCCACTGCTAAAAGCAGAATATTGCACCTGTAGGCAGGACTCATCATTAGGCAGAAAACACAATGACTTCATCCTTCAGAAGATGGATGCTCCCCTCTCTGCCTTCCACTGTGTGTTTCCATGGGTTCAGAGGACTAATGCGATGTAAACCTGCCACAGGGACTTTTATTGAGAGAAGATGCATGTGCTGGAGTCTGAAGCAGTCCGTCCCGCTCCGTCTTCCTCTGCACATACTTCTGGCTGTGACTCACCCTGATAGCAGTGCCAGCAGCCAGTCACAAGCCATTGGGATGAAACGCGGTGAGTAAAGCATTACCTCCCTCTCTCCAGGAGAAAACAAGCAGAGAGAACTCTGGCGTTGACAACCTCTCTGTAATTTCCACTTCTGGCACTGCGAGCGTAATACCCAGTAATCTCTCACTCTGATCTCACTGTAATGCACCTCCAGAAGGGCCGGAGAGCACGGTGAGAATCTGAGAAACTAATAGCAAATCAAAGATGAGGATATGTGACAGTGCAAGATGAATCTCCAAAAGCCAGTGAGTGCAACACGCAGGGCGACGCAGACGTGCGAACTGCCAGCGCTGCCACTGTCAGCGTCTGCACAGACAACCTTGACCACCGACTTCTCTGTAACCGTCACCAAATCTAATCTTTTTGTTTTCCATCGCCACATCCTGTAACAGGAGGGGGGGGGGGGCACTGCTGGCGTACGCCATCCCCACAATTTGTACAGACACAATAAACCCGGAGAGGCAGGCTGTTTTTCATTAGGGCTTCAAAGTCCATATAAACCGTGATTAATGAAGTCCTGAGATGTTGTATGTCTTTAATTATTATGACTTGACTGCTGCACCAGATGCATTAGCAGCGCTGGCGATCTGTACACGTCTGCCTGGCGCGCTCGGACATGGCAGCTTCGCCTCGATCTTGGAGAATTCCCCGAATGTGGAGGAGGAGGGCGGGAGGGGAGTGATAGGAGCCCCCTTTTTCCTTTTTCTTTCTTTCTTTCTTTTTTTTTTTTTTTTGCAATGGCACAGAAGTTTCTTTAATCACTGTACATGCACTCTTACAAATGAGTTTGGGCAGTGACGGATTGGAGAGCAGGCTGAGGATAATTACATGCAGTGGGCTGGTGTGTGATCAGAGCATGGCATTGCGTTACCCAAGGGGGCTCTGTAAATAAAGTCCTCATGCAATGAATGAGGATATTGTGAAGTGCATTATGCAGGGAACAATAGCCCCACCATTGTTTCTGTATGGATTTCTGCTGTTGGTGTAATATGACAAGAACTGCAACAGGGAAGTCAATCGAGGATTAAGCAGAAAATATTGTGCATGAGCTCACTTGTTACCATAAATGTGACATGAGGCACCAATTACCCGCAGCCATAGAGAGAATGGGCTTTAGGTAGCATGCATCTTTGTTTTCTGGGACTTTAAAGAGACCCCTTTCATGGAAACCACTGTTAAGAATTGTGGGAGTAATTAAACAAAGTGTACTCTCTACTCTGCGTCTTGTCTGCGCAGTGGGACACGGGAACAAAGAGGAAGCTCATTTGTATAATCCTCATTTAGTGCAGCCGGTTTATGTTTCACAGTCATGGACGGAGCACTAACATAACAGTGCTACCCATCCCAGCCCTCACACACAGTCTCTCACACAGATAGAAAACAGAAGCCGTGTTTGCACTGGGCACGCTCCCACAGTGCACAGGATGATGGATTATAGCGTGTTCCTGTTTATTTATGCTGTGCTGGGTAGAGGAATATGGGCAAAGACCTCATGCATACAGCCTATGTATAGCAAATACAATCAGCCGTAAAATAAGATTGCATATTGTGAATGAGAAATGGGTTCACACACACACACAAACACACACTCGTCTCGTCTTGATTAACCTGTCCGGGGAACCGGACGTGTTTTTCCTTTGACGTCATGGCCGGATCCCCGAGTGGCTCAGTGGAAACCATCAATTCTAGTTTGTCTGCAGTTTGTCTGTTTGAATTTTTGTTAATCTGTATTATTCATTGATGGCCTGTTGGCCTTGTGCGGAGTGATATGGTATTGTATGGAGGTATTTCTTCCGCAGGCGCCATTCATCATGCTTTCTTTTTCTTTCACCAAACGTGCACCTCCCAGCTGGACCACCTTCACCCACAAAATGACCCTTTTTTATATTAATTACTGTACCGTGTTGAATTCTTGAAGAAAACTTCGATTTTCTCTCCTGCCTCCGCGGTGAACGGGGAATCCAAGAATGGAGAAAAGTCTCCATGAATTGAAGTGAATGGGGAGCGCACACGTTTGTATCAGTGTGTATTAAACTGCAGTTTTAGTACAAGACTTTGTAAACACGTGTGTTCATACAGTTCTTCTGTTGCTGAACATTCACTGCATCCAGAACTTTCTCCCTTTATGGTCCTTTGCCTCGTGGAGGCATGCGAGAAAAAAGTTTCCCTCAGTAATTCAAGGTAACACGCGGTGAGTAATTGATATACAAATGGTCATTTTGGGTGCCGAAGGATTCCTTTAAGAATGAATGTTTCTGACATTTTGAAGGTTTATAGGGAAAATGTTTTAATCCGCCACAGATTGTCTGAAGTGGAGGATTATCAGCCTGATCCATGCAAACAGTGAGGAGTTGCACAAAGCATCTGTGACTGTGTGACTATGGGGGACAAATGTTTTTCTCTCATGCAGCTACTCTCTGAGCTGCGTACACTACAGCTTATCACCCCCTTGACAATTTTCTGTTTCTCCCCGTATCAGAAGGGCCATAGATCTTGAGTAGAGGAAAAGATGCTATGCCTGATTATAACAAGGGGTCAGGCTTTGATGCTGGGACGGTGAAATTTGTTATATGTTAAGCCAGTGCTAATGTGATTATGGACATTGAGCCATTAAATCTACTGTAAAAATGCAGCCTGCACCAGTTTTGAACTTGATACTGAGAAGAAATACGAGAGGTACTGTGGAACATTAAAGATGCTTTGATGTAATATTTAACCCATCTGCAGCGAACGGGGGAAATGTCCATAAAACGCGCTCTGGGCCAGAGTACGAGGGACAGGCCGGTGTGAGAAATGGGATGTGTGATTTTCTCTGCGGCCTCTCGCTGTGCCGCTGCAGTGTGGGCATGAAAAGGGGCAACTGCCTGTCACGATTACCCTGGAGGACGTTTTATCAGGGCAATAAAATCCGGCTCTGTGTGGAAGTCCCCCGCCCACCAGGATCAGCCCGAGTCTCAGACTGTCACCTCGGCTGCCATGGGAAATACGTGCAACGTTTACCCCGTGTTTGTCCCGACGCAGAGAGCAGGAAAGCAGCGAAGCGGAGAAGAAAGGTTTCAGGCTGATTAGCGTTTTCATGCCTTCGCTAAATAAATACAAATCATTGCCAGAGAACATGCAAAAGGTCTAAAACACGTCAACAAGTGCCAAACGATCAGAATTATTTACAGCTGATGTAGGAAGTAAATGTTTCTTTCGTAGGTTTCTATCTGTCCATGTGAATTAGCTTCACGACGCAGCTAGTTTTTGTGATTTTGTGATTTTCTTATGTGCAACTAAATACCAAAATATCGGTTCATCAAAACACCACAATGTGCATTTTTTATTTACAGATAACAACCAATGACACATGAATATATATGTTCAGTTTAAGCTTTAGCTCAGGCTAGCTGTGGCTAGTTCCCCCGCTGTATTAGATGTGATATATAATAGCTTTCATGTCTTTCTGTGGCAGCGCGTACTGCAGACATGTGCAGCGATACAAAGCAGAATGCAGTAGCTAACTACATAACCAGAGCACTGTGGTTTGACTTTTACTTTTTCTGTCTCCATTTTGTTGTAACTGCAAATATAAAACACAGCTTTCTCAGAAATCAAACATTTTTATGGCATGTTTCTCACAGTAAATGTCATATTTTTGACCAAATATGTAACGTCATCGCTTCCACCTCTGAAATATTGAGGATGCAGAAAGTAACTGACTTCCACCAGACTGGGAGGAAATGACTTAATTCAATTGTGGGTTTGCATATAATTCCTAAGAGCGTGTTTTTTTTCAACGTGTGTCTTTCTCATCTCTGTAAGTGTAATTTGTTCAGGACATTGAATCTGATCACATGGCGTATGAGACCACCGCCAACGGACTTTACAAAGTAACCCTGAGGTATGTTTTCTGTTTGGTTCGTCTGTCAGCAGGATTACAGGGAAACTTCTGGCTCCATGTTCATGAAACTTGGTGGAAGGTTGAATCACGGGCCAAGGAAGAACCCATTAAACTTTCAATGGGATCTGAATCACAGGGCGGACACAGGCTTTATTTTTCACTTATGGAAACGGCCTTGGTGGAGGCCTGCGCTCTCCCAGCGCCCTTGTAGTTTTATCTGATTTAATGAACAGCGGGTCTGTCCTCGACTACAGAGACTCCTGGTCGACTGACACTCGTACCATTTAATCGACAGACCTGTAAAACTCAGCTTCTCCACAAAAAATCCTGTAAAAGCGTCACTTTAAATCTCGTGTTTACCGGAGATGTGCTCGTACGTTTCTCGGAATGAAGCGATAAAAATCAAATCGACATATTGTCTGTGATCAAACATTTGATGATTCATTGAGTTTTTTTTTATGTACTCACAGGGTTATAAATAAATAATCTCCCTCCACCCTGGAACTCAGAGCTGATGTCTGTCCATGTTGATGTGTGTGTCACAAAGCTGTCAGGCTGGCGTCTCCGTGGGACGTCCACAGTGCGCGGCCTTTCACTCCGGCCCATAATGCAACAAAGGTGTGGTGACTGAGTAATCTCCTTAAACAGGCTGCCTGGCAAAGCCTCGGGTTCACCGCCGGGCCCCAGAGCCTCTACCAGAGGAAACTGCACCCCCCTCAGATCCCCACTCAGATAAAGCACACGGGTGACATCACCGTCTCCTTTTTTTTTAACAGAAACATCCCAGTGGTCCTCCCTTATTAGCATGTGCAGTGTAGCGGGCAGCGGGAGTAATAACGCGCTCTCCCTCTCACACCGACTGAGCTATTCGGGTTGAAACCACAAAGCTCCGGCAGCAGCCAAGCTAAACAACGGCGAGGGGGAAGATGGTCGGAGCATCACAATTAGAGGCAGTTTATTTTGCAGGCCGCTCATGCCAGAGGGATCACACACACTGTAATTAGCGCCAAACATGCTTGAGAGTTTATGTTGTTGGAGAAACGTGTGGAAAGTTTATGAAGGCTTCAGACGCAGGAGTGCGGTCAGAGGTGACGCTGGGTGAAGGTTGACCAGAGACGTGGAAGTGATGCCAGCGCTGGTTTACAGAGATTCAAGTGTGAAGTGCCTCCTTCTTAAAAGGCCAACGGGGATCTCAAACAAACACACACACACACACACACACACACACACCCCTCACCCCCCCGAGTCCCAATATGAGCAAATGATTCTGTGAGAGGAGCTCTAACTTTGACTTATGGTCATTATTGATCATTTTATGAGCCGTGTGAAGCAAAATACTTTATGCCACCCGAGGGTCCTGTGCACACACACACACACACACACACACACACATGTGTATGTTGACTATGATATAAGGCCTTTGTTGCTGTATGAACCTTTCAGGTTAATTATGACAGTGAGAGATTATCTAACGCTGTAATATAAAGTGTTTTTTTTACAGTGCAAAATAAAGATTAAGATCTTCTAACGTGGTTCACATAACGCTTGAAGACGAATGGAAGAAATAACTGATTTATTTTAAAAGTAGTAAAAATACAAGTAAAGGTCTTGCATTCAAAATGTTACTTAAGTAAAAGTACAAAAGTATTAGCATCAAAATGTACAGAAAGTACCAGATGTAAAAATAAAAAATGTATATTATATTATTGGACTATAATTAGAGATAAATGATTGTGTAAGCTTCACTTCCATCTGATTAATTTTTAATAATCCATCTTAATGTAATAATCACTTGATTATTTTTGTAATCTCAATCTGCAAAGCCACTAAAGTTAAAGAGTAAAAACTACAATTATGTCTCTGACATAGTGGAGTAGAAGTGTAAAGTACCAGAACATGTAAATACTCAAAGTACAAGTACTTCAAAATGAGTACAGTACTTAGTTACATTACTCCTCTGCTAATAAGAAGAGTTATGGCATTTATATTATATTAATTCTCATTAAATCCCCTGATGCAGAATATAAATGAGCCTGCAGCTCCGGTGCACCTGTGGCCGGCAGATGGCGCTACACGTACACGGAAGAGGCGTCCACGTCCGGCCTGCGGTGCCCGCGTGCCCGCGTGAGGTGCCCGCGTGTGGCCGGCGGTCAGACAGACACCTGACCCTCATTACCTGCAGCAGCAGCCCGCGCGCACTGTGCTCTGCAGGATGAAGCTTTAATGAAACCTTTACAAACCTTTTGTTCACAATCCTTCTCTGAATATTTCAGGAGGAAACGGACACGAATTTCACGGATAATTAAAAAAATATTGGAAGAGAAAATCTAAATGAAAAGTTAAAGAAAGAACAATTAAATTTACATTTTTCTATGAGGAATGTTTTAATGCTGATCGCTTTTTAAAAGCTTCTAATATGATACATTGTTATCGGCATGACAGGTAATAATATAATATATAATGTATAATAGTAACATTTAAAATAGGTATAATATAAGGTAAAATAATAATACAATAATGGAAAAGTTCCACAGTAAATGTAATATTCTAAATTGTTTTTTTAGTTGTTCTTTAAATAAATACAAAATAATGTATCAATGTGTTATTACATTTTTATTTCGATTGGAAATATATTATATTAGTCTATTTTAATATATATATATGCATCTAAAGTATATGCAACATATTCAGTGCAGTCAATTTATTTTCTAGAAAATTATGATTATTATTATTATTATTTCAAACATACATCGTCGACATGTGGAGGCTGAATAATTTACCACAATATTATCTATCGATCGAGTGTGCAGAGGAGCAGGGATCCGCGCGCAGCTCTCCGGTGTGCTACAGTGAACGTCTCACTCACAACAGCGCGTGATCGATAATCCCGGCGGTTTGGGACAGTGGGGGCGAGTCACGTGACTCCACGAGGGAGGCAGCAGGACAGGGCCAACCTTGACACTAAAAGGACTATTGAGTTTCAAGACAGAAGTTCAGGTTTCATACCTAAAATGAAGTGGCCACAATTAATGAAGCCGGAAAATTACAGTTGGCTGTTGGACGTCTGCAAATCAAAGCTGTGGAGGAGCCGTGTGGATTTAGAGATGTGTCACTTATTATTGCAAGAGCGGGAGAAAATATGCACGTTTAAAAGTGTCACACGTCTAACTTCTTATTTATCTTTTGACGTTTTGAGTGTGGACACGGCGGCAGAGCGAGACGGACGGACACGCTGCGAAGGTCTTCGCCGTTTCTGGGTCAAACAAAGTCAGTGTCTGGAAACCTAAATTTGAAATCCAAATATTTGCAGGAATGAAAAGATCCACAGGAGTGAAATGCAAAGCTTTTGATTGAGGTGCGACAGCGACGCTGCTGCTTCAGTAATGTTCCCACACCTGTCCTGCAAAGTGATAAAGCTCTTCATCTCACTCACAGGCTCTGCCAGGAAGTGACGGCCTAGTGCTCCTACTTAATGATTTCCACAGGATAGGCTGCGCATGACAGACGCCAGAGAACCAGCCCTCATCACTACACACACACACACACACACACACACACACTCCAATACTATCTATCAGAGGGATTCTACACTCGGTCCAGCGCGTCTCAGTCCTGCCTGTGTTTGCATAAGCTTCATTTTCACAACTGGAAAGTAATAGCCATCTGCCCGAGCAGGCTGGAGGGGTATCATGTGTGAGCAGGTAACCGACGGCTATTAAACTCACACACACTCTCTTCCTCTCCCTCTCGCACACGCTCACGCACACACGCATGGCGAGAGGAAGAAAGACAGATTAAATATAGTTCCGGCGCCGCTCTGTCAGGCACTGCAGCGCTGGCAGGACACACCAGGCTCAGGAACACGGCGTTGATGATGGTGATGATTTATCGGTGTAATGTTTGATAAACTGTCAGCGCGAGAGGTTTGTTTCCGCTACGTGGAGGCAGGCATGACGGAGAAAGTGTAGATGACACACAGCGGTGAGACAGACGTGCAGACAGACAGGTGAGTGGGGTCAGTCAGGTCCAGGCTGCATTCACAGGCCTCGTCTTTTCTCCAGGTATAGTGTGGGAAGGCGACCCCCACCCCGCCACTCACCCCCTCCCTCCCTCGGCCCCTGCTCAAAGGGCGTGTGCGACCCCGTGATGACATATGACCTCTTCAATGGCCCTCCCGAGCCGCATCTGTCATTTCCCACAATCCAGCTCCCATTTTCATCTCAGGCTAAGCTCCAAATTACAGGAAAGAGCAGAGGAAGCTTCCTCCTGCTGGAGTTCTCCCTGCATCGCTTCAGCTGAACCTCCGTTGCTTTTGCATTTCATCTTTATTTTGCAGGTTTTACACTTTTTCACTCAAACAAAGACGTGCTTGGATTAGTTTCCTCATTCCCAGGACTTGTTCCTACGAACTGTCCCTAAAGTACCGAACTGGAAACAAAATCAGTTGCAAAATCAACTGAATCTTCAGGATCTGGGCTCATTGGCACATTTTGTGGATTTTAAATTGATTGTAAAGCAGGCTGGAGATGTTTTGTAGTTGAAACAGAGATTTTTAGTCTCAATGAGTCTTTTATTCCGGGTTAAAAGAAAAGTAAAAAGTTGTCTATTGTTTCACAGCATTTACTAGAAAAAGAAAAAAATCCCAAATGCATTGCTAATTGAAAAAAGAAAAATAAGTGCACATTTTAACATCTCATTTATTCCCTGGGCTATCTGTAATGGTCTAATTACCCCCTAAAAGCTTCTCCATTGGCGTCTGTGTAATGAGGCCCCTGCAGACTTCAGGTTGACATAAGACTGCCTTCGGCTCGCCCCCCCCCCGCTGCACCTTAACCCCCCTCTCCTCGCTTTCGCTCCATCCGGCCTCAAGGGCCCGATGCGGAGCGACCAGCAGCGGCCCATCTGCGCAGGACGGGGGCGAGCACAGACGGCAGCCAGCGAGGCGGAACGTACAGGAGAGGTCCTGACAAGATAAAGATATCAGCAGCAGACAAGGGCACAGGAACATATTGATGGAGAGGGCCCCGACACCAGATACCTGCTATTTAAAACACTGCTTTTGCTTGCTCATGGATTTGTGCATGCTGCAGTGCCATAACCTAACGGGGAGGGCTCCCTCCACCCCCCCCCCCCCCGCCCGTCTTCATCCTCTCCGTCTTAACCCTCTTTTACACAGTGTCAAGCAGACAAACACAGTCACCCCTATAACTGCTAATGCTGCCGACATGAGGCTCCATCTTTGGCCCCTAATGAAACCGGAATATGTGTTATGGAGTTCCAAACTGGATCATATTAAAGCGATCCTCCCCTCTCTCCCACACACTCTTCCTCAGACTTAACCATTAGTGTTGCTCCAGTCTTTCAGTGCGACAGGGGCCCCGGCTCGGGCTCGTCTGGCCGGGGGCCAACGCCCCTCTGAGGACGGATGCTGGGATCCAGTCTACCCATTGGACGTGCATTGTGTGGAGCCAAGTGACAGTGAGTGTTGGGCAACAGCTGAAAGACGCTGGCAGCGTGAGCCCGTGTGGGGGAGGGCTCCCTCTGAGCGCTGCCTCGTCTACAAAGTGGAGACAGTATGTCAGAAAAATGTCCTCGTAGTTTTTACTACGATAATCAAGTTTGTTTTCGACAAATCCAGTGTTGGACGATGTGACGTACTCAGATCCTGCACATATGTTGAGTAAAAGTATAAAAGTATTAACATTTACACACTTTAAAAGTGCTCATTCTGCAGAATAATATATGTTGTATAACTGTACTATGATTCTTGATGCATTAATGTGCATAAACTATCTATATCTACTATATATATTAGTATTTAGAGAGCTATAGTATTATCTCCTATAAGAAAACATGGTACATTATCTGTTGATTTTATGTTTTGTGTTATTAATCTGAATCTGAAATGTTGTGGATTAGAAGATTAAAGTAGCAGAACATAGAAATACTCCAGTAAAGTCCAGTACTTGAGTACATTTACTGAGTTACTGTCCACCACGTCTTATATTTTCTCTAATTTTTATTAGCAAACAGCAACGAAAATACCAAACAATGAAATAAACTAATCAATTTACCAAGGTGGCATTAAACTGATTTCAAAATCACTACGACATTATTAAAGTTGCAAATGCCCATTAAAGCTGGAAATGATTTATTACAATGAATAATTCACATGAAAGTGTAAAAGCCATTAGCAGCAGTTATTACTTCACGTCCTGGTGATGAACTCTCAGCTCCTTCTTGATTCATCATGTCTTAATGAGCAGATCTGCTTAATTCAAATGCAATTTATTGCCTGTGATTGCTGATTAACTGATAATTATATCTGTCTCGTCTGCTGCACGTTGTTGAGGAGAACAATATTTGCACGATGGTGAAGAATCTTTTACCTTTTAAATATTTAACTTGTTACCTGGAAGAAGCGTCATTTAAATATTTCTATAATGACTTTCTGTATTCATTGTTTCATGCCTGCCTCTCTCTACAGTACACTCCTTTCCTTTCCTTGCCCCCCCCCCCCCTCCCTAGTGACTGGCCCCTCCCATGTCCCAAAGCCCATTATAGCCCCTCAGCCCCCCTGTCACATACCCCTGCCCCTGCCTTGTCACACCCCTGCACTGATGGATGGTCGGGGTCAGTGGTTCAGCTGTGGAGTTCAAGCCTGCGGGCTCCATGGACCCCCCCCCCCCTCCCCGTCCTTCTGCCCCCCCACCCCCTAACTTTTTTTTTACAACTCCTGCTCTCTCCTCCCTCTCGGATGAAAACAATGTCAGAAAGCTGGACGCTCAGCTGAGAAAACTCATAACTCCCAACCCAACGCTCTCTGTTCACACTTTCAGTCCTCGCTGGGCCCTCACATAGTACCGGCGTCCCGGGGCCAAATAACTCACCGGGGTGGGGGGGGGGGTCATGCTGGGCCTCACCTCATGTTCGATGGGTACAGGCAGGTCACTCTCTGTCACTGCTCTGTGAGTTATCTCTTCATAACGACGCCCTTTGGCCGTCTGCGAATGTGTGTGAGGATACACCCCGTCCAAGAACTCCTCAGCTTTAATTTTTTGACGTTGAGTCAAATTCGAAGGATTGTTTCTGCTTCTCTTGGCCGAGAGTCGCGTGAGCTCAGTTCTTTGTGTTGCTGTTTACTGTCTGGGCCTCACATCTGTGCAGCCAGCGCAGCTCCTGATCAGCCCCGTCCTAACGGCTCCATCTGGAGAGTCTCACCTCGCAGACCTGGATCCGTACTGACACACACTTTGCTCTTATGCTAATCACAATGTTTAGGAACGTAGAACCGACAAGGGGGGGGGGGGGGGGGGGGGGGGAGGGGGTTGGGGGTGGGAGGCCCGACGAATTCCAGTAGTTTTGAAACATGGCAATTATCAGCATTAGCCTGCACCCCCGACCCAAACCGCCAAAGTGAGCGGAAATGGAGGCAATCAGGGCCGATTTCCCTCAGAGATGCTGGATGTGCTGGACACACACATCCCAGAGACATGAGCGGCACCAGATCCCCGCAAGCCCTGACAGATGGGAGGCGAGCGGGGCAAGTCCCGGGGCCGACAGCAATGTTGCCAAAATTGCTCTTGGATTGACTAACAATTAAGATATCAGAAGAGATCACGGCGGCTCAGTGACAGCTGCTTCAATTGTTTGCACCTGCTCCTCTGGTGCTCTGCACATGTCTGGCACGGATTAGGCCGACTCGTGCTGGCCACATTTCACCTTTCCACAAGTGATTTACTCCAGAATCATCCTCCCGCCTCACGAGCTTGTTGAACACGCCCTGTGGCTGCGCTCCCATTAGGGGGCATCATTATCCTCGTCCTCGTCATCAGCGGCGTTGTTGTCTCTGCTTCTGTTTAACTGCTGCACTGCACTCAATACAAACAACTGTAGTAATGACAGCGATCATTGATTTCAGTCCTTACTCACAGTTTGAAAATGATTCAATTAAACTACACGTTCTTAATTATTAATGATTGACAGATTATCTTTATGTTTGTCTGTAAACACACATATGACTCTAAGTTCATCCTCTGAAGACAGTTAAAGGTAAATGTTTTTGTGCTTTATACATTATCTGTGCAGTTGTGAGATCCACAAGATCACAAGATCTTAAGTGAATAAATAGTTTGTTGGTTGTTTCGTAATAATCCGATAGATTTACTCATATTTTGGCTCCATTCTGCAGCATGGAAGATGGATTGGAGTCAGTTTCCAGTGCAAACACTCGGTAATGTTTGGAACAACAATACAGGATATATATTTAAGATATCTTTAGTTGTATATAATGTTGCAGTGCTTATCATTACACTATTACGTGCAGTTTTCAACACAATTTATGATGAATTATCGTATGAATTGTCTTTGTATTTCAAACTAATTTCTTATTTCATTATTCATTTGCCAATTACCAAATTTTCTAGACTTTGTTTTACTTGAATTCTTACATGATACCACACATGAGCACAGTTGTGTGTGTGTGTGTGTGTGTGATTATAATGCATGTGGTTTGAAGAAGGCAACTCTCTCCTTTTATCTTTCCATCAGCTTTAGGCTCCATTAAAACTGCCCTCCGCTCCGTGCACAATAACAGCAGTATTCTCTGTGTGCCGTCATTGTCCAGACCCATAAAGCAGCTTTCTTTTTCTTTTTTTTTTACCTGACGGAAAGCTTCCTCTCTGTGTGTGCACGTATGTGTACCAACAGTATTACTGATGGACCTGCAGACAAGCCAATTACAAAAGTATGTCCCTAAAAAAAACAAGAACAGGAAGGAAGGATGTCGAGGTGGCAGCCGGTGTACCCCTCCCACACACACACACACACACACACACACACACACACACACACACCGCCCGTCCCCTTGTCTGGCAGGGGGAGACGAGGCCGGTCGTACCCAGTGCCAACCCTCTGGAGCCAGGCCAGTCCCGCTGGACCCTCTGGATCGTATTCTGGTGTGGGCCGCTGTGGCTGGTCGGTCCCGCTGTGTAACTCTAGCTCCGTCTCTGACACAGTACAGGTATGTCCCCTGTGGCCCAGATTACCAGGGGACTGTGTAAACAGCCCTGCTAATCTGAGGAAGTATCCTGTTGGCATATTTGCGGAGCCTGCCTCAGCGACAGGTTTGGTATTTCATTTAGAAAAAGACATCGGAAGGCTGACAGTTGTGAGGGAAATTCAACAAATGTAATTTCTTAAATTGGGATTAGCTTCACTTCAGGAGGAGAAAACCTTTCTCTGCTTTGGGTCCTTCACAAAATGAAAAAAAAAGTCAGTTTTCATCTGTGAATTCTCCATTTTCATCCCATATTATTGTTTTAAAGAAAGAACAAACAACAACAAATTACATTTTATAAATTTATAACAACAGTTTAAATAATAATGTGTGTTAAACAGTATAAATAAGAATATTAGTTGAAATGTACAGTATAATTAAATCAATGCAGTATTAATGACGCAGAGTGACAGGTCAGATAATCTGATAAAAAACAAAAAACTAATAAAAATGTGCTTTATATTCAGTTTTTTCACTGTTTTGTTTTAGGGTTGAATTTGAACAACGTAAGATAAACGAGAACGAGACGTTCTTAGTGAAAACAACATGAAGCTGCAATGAAGATGCAAGATACGACTTCAGGGAATTCACGTGAATCTCTTCTCAGCTGGAGACAAAATGTTCCCGATTTTTCCGATACCACCTGAATGCAGCACGAATTGTCAACACAGGTGAAACAGTTCAATTCTGGATCAGCTCCATAATTGAACTGTTCTTCTTGGCTCCTGTTAAACTCTTCCATTTCATATCTATTGTGCAGTAAAAAACAAACAAAAACACAGAGAAACTAACCCGAGGAGGTAAATATGGACGTCATAGATATTACTGGAACAATCTTGGTAATCTGTTGGTTGACGGTGACTTTCCACGAGTCCAACACAACGAGGACGAGCCTTCACGTGACCTTAAATCTGGGTGTCACCTACCTTACCTTCTGTCATGGAGAATTGTGCTCCCTGCATCTTTAAGTCGCTTTAATCTGCTAACAGCTTGGGCTTGAGCCACTCGCTCATTTCTTTGGCCCTCTTTCCATTGTCCTATATGTCATCTCCAGGCAGACACTGTTTAGATATTAATGGCTGCGTGATGAGATGGGCTCCTTACAAGCCTGCCCTTCCTGGATAATTCATCATGCAGTGAATGACAGGTTGAGGTTCAGGTTTAGGTCTAGCTGCATCTTCTCTTTAAAGTTGCACCTTCATGCTCTCAGGTGGACAAACATACACGTAGAAGAAACTAGTTTAGCTTATAAGATTTCATAAAAAAGAAAAGGGGGGAAAGTCATTCATGAAGTGTGTAGAGGAGAGAACAATCTCGCCATAAATGGAGAACCAAAGAAACCCAGAAGACCCTGAGATGCAGAAAACACACGTTTGTATCGCACAGTAAGAATTATTATTTAATGCGGTTTCTTTTTCTGTTGCAGTGACTAATCCCAGAGCCAAATGAGAGAAGTAATGAGCATACTTTTCTGACATGAGAGTGTTTATAGCAGCGCAACTCTAGCATGTAAAGAGAGACGCATGGAAGCACTTCTCTTCCTTGGAATAAAGTAATTAAGGATCTCTCGCACATTTCTTTCTTTTCTTTTTTCCGCTCTCAGCCAAAGAACGTAGCTTTCTGTGTGTCGCTCGATCATCGCCGCAGCTTGACATCCTGACCCGGACATTTAATTTATTGATCTTCATTTTATTCGGATGTAAGGACCCTTTGCTCTTTTAAATTAATCCAGGTTAATTTGGCCCGGGCCCCCGATCCCACCCAGCATGAATGGGCCCTCTGTTGGGCGGAGCGGGTCCCGGCCACCCAGTTTTATGGGAATCTGCAGTGAATTAGAAAATCTGTCAATGCGAGAGGAGCTGCGCCGCGCGGATATGCCGTGTCACTCCACCTGTAAAAGAACTGCTCTTTGTCCATTATCTCCCAGGCTTACCTGAGGAGAGTTAACCTCGAGGTCAATAACATCTCCACGGTGTTTCATGACTGGCTGGGCCTGGGCCGGGGTCTGAGGGGAGCCATTGTTAACACGCAGCCTGCAGACCCACACTTCCTCCCTCTTTGGCTCTCCCCGTCAAATACCTCTGGGAAACAGATCTGTAAAGAGCCATAAAGATGTGATCACTTTCACAGGAGAGAGTCTTCATTGGGCTTAATACAAGCAGCGCTGGAATGTAAATAAGTACATTTACTCAAGTACTGCGCTTAAGTACACTTTTGAGGTACTTGTACTCAACATCAGTCTTTTCTTTTCAAGCCACTTTCTACTTCTGCTCCATTTCAGAGGGGAATAATTGCACTTTTTAAACTGCATTTTCCTCAAATCATCTATTATAAATAAGGTTGATGTGACTGCATTGAGTGCTTTTACTTGTAATACCAAATTACACACTTTCTCAAAAGTAACATTTTCACTGCAGGACTTTAATACTTCCTCCACCACTGAATATAAACGGCTCATTTTGTTGATTGGAGCTACAGACTCAGGGTGTATATACTATATATATATATATATGTATATGCCTTGGCATGCTGAAGATCATTGACCTTGAAGCCTTTTAAATGTAGTCTCATAATTGCACGTACTATATAGCTGTAATGCTGCGTCCGCGGGCCGCTCCGTACCCCTGAAAGCAGGGACGTGGAACTCTTGGCTGCACGTCCTCTTCCCCTCTCGTATGATTCATGCTCTTCTCGAGCCCGGCCTGTGTAGTTAAGCGTGCTGGTATTCAAATCTAAGCGTCCCAGATTGGACTATAATTTTCCTGTGCATATCTATTGCTCTCCCCGTAATCATCCATATGGTAGAAATAATTGTAAGATTGTAGGAAAGTTTTTGTGCCAGCCAAATAACAAGTATTTTGTCACAGCAGGGCAGCATTATTCCTCTCAATCCCACCCCTGCTGTGAGTAACAGGAAAGAAGTTTAAGTTAACGACTGCCAGCAATGGCTTTAAGATAAACAAGAGGAATAAACTGAATTGTAGAATAATTTTAAAAGCATATTTAAGGCTCTATTATGACAGTACAAACGATCAGAGGAGTTTTTCTGCAGCATTAATTTGATTATTTGCATTCCTTATACAAACTCATGCATAATGACGAGTCAGTGGACGGTGTCTGCGTGGAGACGCTCTCTGTTTGGAGGGAGACATTTGAATAGGATTTGACCTGCATGTAAATGGTGGGTCGGGAGAAGTTTACACTGTCCAGGTGTGCTGCCTTCACGACTCAGGTCCACTCTGTTTGTCTTCCAGCTGCACACAGAGCAATATGTCAGCCGCTCTTTAGCAAATACCTGCTGCATTTAAACATCCTCTGCCCTGCTTACTGCAGCGAGAGTCTCATCTTTGTAGCCTGTGCGACTCTCCGTCAGAGCGCAGGAACAAAGGATTTGTCTAATTTGAGTGGATATTTTCAAGTCAGTCGAGCGTTTGTCAACAAAGGCCAACAAAGCGGGACAGACAGCTCTGCGCTACGCAAGCTGACAGCAAATTAAACAGTGCTGGACTGATTACCGCTCGCCGTCCAACATGGATTTATTTTACCAAACAAAAGCAGAGACAAATGTCTTGCATGGAGCATGGGAAACTTGCCTTTTTTCCCATGTTAAACAAAAGCATGCGTGCCACGGCGCTGCAGCGCTCAGGCCGCACTAATCGGGTATTGATCCGCGTTGTAGGATAGAGGAGCCTCGCTGCCGCCGCTCCTTCCCTCGGAGAACTATGCTGTCAGTGCATTCACTAACAGCCCCAAGGGGGTGGTGTGGAGGCGAAGGAGCGCGCCCAGCACATCACCTGTTCCTCAAACCAAAATAGGACACAACTTGAGATGCAATTTTAGCAGCCAGCGGGGCTAACCAAGAGCAGCGACAGGGGCGTAACGCCTGGTGCTGAGTGATGATCGCAGGCCCTCACTCACAACCAGCTCTCCCTGGTGGCCTCATTTCACTATACCTGCCACACTGCGGTCTGTCATCAGCCGTGGACACTATTAATAACCCAGGATATTTGGATTTGGTTTTCTGTGCAGGCCTTATTTGAAGTTATCCACACGGCAGAGGAGATACTACTGTTATTTGTTTGGGGAGACGTAGTTCCCGTTTTATACCCTTTGAGGTTCTAAAGAGGTTTGTGCCGTCGTGTGCTTTCACATGTGAGATCATCTCGCTGGTACCGCTGGAAATCAGACCGTCGCTGAGAGCACGAGCTAAGTCAAGCAAATCCTTTGAGAGAGAGAGAAAAGAAAAAAAAAAGCTCCTATTTCCTGCAAAATCTGCTCCATAACATAAGATTAAAAGTCAAATAATCAGACTGGGCAGCAATCAAAATCACAAATCTTCCTCAAAGGCAGAGTCGGATCCTTTTCGTTGATTTCAGCAGCTGCATCTCAGTTTTTTTTTCTGCATTCAATTTGCGTCCTGTCTCGCTGCCATATTAAAACACAATAAACCACAAAACAAATATTTGTTTTTCTTTTCTCCCTGGAAGGAGACGGCTTTGAAATTCAAACCAGCCGCCTCGTAGCACACGTTGCTGCTGTGAAATCTAAAGTGACAAAGCATTTTTCTCTCTCCCCCCGAGCCGTGTCCAGACTCCTTCGAACCTGCTCAGAACAGCACATGTTTCACTTTTTCATCATTTGGAAAATGTTATACCTGCCTTTCTTCTGCTATTGTATATTTAATCCTTTGTGAAGGCTTGTGGTAATTTGCGGTTGTAATTACGCTGTTTCCATTAAGGAGTATTACTGCTAAATAGATCCATTACTCTAGACCTTACTTTGTCGTAGGAAAATGCCCGACCACCACAGTGACTGGACGGAGGCCCAGCCTGGATCTGAACACAGAAAAGCCTAACACCTGAGACCAGAGCTCCATCTGAACCCACTTTGTGCTGCTTGTGAGGCTCCAGGTGAAGGCAGTTTATACTGTGCTGCAGACTCTGACATCCACAACATTTAGAGCAGTTATTTCCAAAGTAGCTGCAAAATCACCCAGGAAAAGCACATCCATCAGCACCAAGTGAAAGAGGGCAACGCTTAGCGTGTACATGCGGGGGGGGGGGGGGGGGGGCTTATCTAAGACACATCGCCTTCTTAAGGTCGTGTTGAAAACGTTGGCTCTCTTCCTCGCCAGCATTGACAGAGCTTAAGGCCTTTTTTGTCACTGATACGTCTGTGCATGTCCCCTAAATGGGCGACACTGACACTAAGATGTCACCTGGACTTTGTTTCTGAGCACGCCTCCGCCTTCCCGCCCTCGCCCCCCCGGGGTGATTCCCAGCCTGGGCTCCTCTCGCTCCTCCCTTTTGCATTGAGAGACTAAACAATGCGAGCGAAGCCTCGAGGCTGTTTTTACACCTCCGAGCTTCGGCGGCCGCCCTCCTCCCTCTTTTTTTGTGAAATCTACAAAATGACAGGGCCGATCAATTGCAGAACATTATTTTGGGAACTTTGTAATAAGCGCATGAGGCCCACAGGGCTGTGTGTTGTTGTGTGCCATTATGGTGGCGGCCCATAGCGTGACAGCCCTGTGACAACAGCTCCTTTCAGGTTTAATGCAGAGTGACGTATCGGCGATAATCACAAACAGGCTGAGATGGTCCATGTTGCTTGTATTAGAGAGTTCTGCAGTTGGCATACGTTGTGTGGAAAAAAACACTGTTATTATGAATATCATTCCTACAGTGTTTGATTTAGCTGATGGGAGGCACCCTCCTCAAAAATGAAGTATTACTGTCCGTTTCAACCAGAATGAGCTTGTTTTTATAACTATGGTGGGAGCGGTTTTGGAAGGTCTTTTACAGTATGTTGAGTTCAAATCAATTTCCTTAAAAAAACACACAACTGTGTCAGAGTAAACCGAGAATCCTCCGGCTGATGGACTGTGTTTGACTTCAAACCTCAAGTCATTAGAAAATAATGTACTTCCTTATATTCTCCAGTGAATATGATAAATGCTACGGGAAAACATGCCAGTCCACAGTTTACTGCTTATTTGTCAGCGTATGAATTTGGCGCTGGTTCTCGGTAACATTCTGCCCCGTCGGTGAAGCGTGCCCGTGGATCTTTCCCTTCATTGTTATTAAGTGCCTTGTATCGTTTCCCTGGTCTTAACCGTGATGACAATGCTTTGAATCCCAATCATTTAGATTCCTGTAAACAGACCGTCGCTTTCATGTGAGCACAAACTACACAGTGAATACCCTCTAATAGCGCATATCAATTGCTATTAGGACCAGGGGAAAAAGAAGAGAAAAGGGGGGAAAAACAGGGGGGTCCGATTATCCCTGAGTCTCTAACAGGCCAAATAAATAGTACCATGTGAGTGATCTGGCCCAGAAGGACACCCGAGTCCAGGGGAGTTAGAGTTGTCCAAAAATCATCAGGGTTTGGGAGGGAAGTCGCGTACCTGCCTTACCTCAGCATCCCCTCATCATTAAGGGCTTAGTGTCCCAAATGGGTTTTACAGTCGCTGCTCTCGGACACACGCCGACGCGGAGGCGAGGAACCGCTCTCGGCTGCAATGAAAACCACTTGTGGAGCTGGATGCAGAGTATTACCTCATTATGATTATTATTCAGCATCCTAGACACAATCGGTTATAAAGACGAGAAAGTACAAAGCGACGCCCGCACGTATTTTACTTAACGTTATGTTATGTTACGTAGAGTTTTGGCGCTTAACCCTCAAGTAAAAACCTAATGAAACCTTTCCTCGACGTTGGATATGCACCTTGTGCCCCGTGTGAGACACACACCGAAAAAAATTACCTTTAAACAAGAGATGTCATTCGTTTTGCAGATATTTGGTCATAAAACATAGTAATAGACAAATAAAATGAACATCTGTACCAAATGTCGTGGCCACAAGTTTCAAAAATCATGACAAAATATCAAAGTTATTAGGATTCATAGTCTGGGAACCATGAATACCTGTAGAGCATTATAAAATCAATATCCGGGTTACTCTCTTTACTGTGTTCGCTGTAACAACGTGGAAGAAATAGTCCCTGTGAATGTGTTGACAGGGACTAACTGTCTGAACTTTTTCTGATCTCATTAAATAAAAAGACCCAACAAACCACGAGAGCTGAGTGAGAGGAGGAGGATTTTAAAAAGCGAGCGAACAGACAGAATGTCCCGTCAAATGCACATCCTGGCGATCACGCACTGCCTCATGTGTGTGTGTAAATACGCCTGAGCCAATGGAAATGAGCCACAGTGTGTCCGCATCAAACGAGCAGTTTGGACCAACTTCCTGCTTCGCTCAGGAGTCGCTGTGCCGTGGTGACGCCGCCGGCCGGACGGCCTCTCGCGGCCTCGGGTTGACGTCTTTATTCGTGCGCCTGAAACATCTGTTGGTGAGACAGTGGAAGCATCTGTCTACCTGTCAGCTGACCCGCTCACACGAGTTTTTGTAACTTAATATCGCAGGGAGAAGACGTAGTGACCTCGTGCCGCCACCGGCCGTCTGTCACCGTGCCGCGAGGAGCCAAGTGAGGCCAAGTGAGTCCAGAGAAGCTGCGTCCTGCTTCCTAGTCATGAGGCCGTATGTCTAAATGCAGCAGCACATGGAAATGTTTGCAGTGGCGCTGACCCCCAGCTGCCCAGTCAGCGCTGTTTGCGAGAGATGGAGCCTGTCTTTTATCAGTCCCCATTAGAGGGGACAGGGCTCGGGTGTGAGTGTGTGTGTGTGTGTGTGTGTGTGTGTGTGTGTGTGTGTGTGTGTCTTGCTTGAGCAGCCACATTAATCTCCATGAGTGAGCGCTAGCAGGTGTTAACCTATGTCACTCCTAATCGCCATGGCAACAGAGTCGTGGCACCTGGAGGTGTCTGTGAGGCTGTGTCATGTTTTCATCATCGCCCCCCCCACCACCACCACCCAACCACCACCACCACCACCAGCACCACCAGTAGCCAGTTAGCTTAGCATAAAAACTGTATGTCGACTGGTTATTTCAGCAGCATTAATTCCTTAAAGGTGGAGTCGGAGATGCTGGAGAAAGATATTTAAACTCAACACTCGAAAGGAAACAGAAACTTTAGCTCGTTCCAGATTTGACTTCCCTCTCGCTCCACCACTTCCTCTTCACACACCCACGGCCTCCTCATTCCCACCTCGTCACACACAGACGCTTGGTCGCTGAATATTACCGCGGTTCACATTGTAGCCACTTGAAAGCGCCGTATACAAAACGTGGGTATTTGACTACCTGATACGCGAGCGTGAACGACCCCTGCTGCTGATGGGAGACTGGCTGCACCAGTGTTGTGTGACTCTGCTGGAGCCACTATGTGTGTTTTCCATTTACAGAGCCAGGGCTGTGCACGAGTGCCAGATTTCCTCTTCGGCGCGCACACAGAACGGACAGCCAGCGCAGCGCGTGGGGATATTCTCTGCACTGGATTAGAATCGCTGACTGCACCTTTAAGTAAAAGAACTAAAATAAAAGGTAAAGAAGTAAAACATCTCTCTGAAGGATTCGGTCGCCTCTTGAAATAATAAGCAACTAAATGCAGGAACGGCATCATCTGCTCCGAGGGCAGCAGGACTCATCCCCTGTAGGCTCTTAAGCACAAGATGAGACTATCTTTTGGGATCAACTTGAAAATATCTTCCTTACAGTGTAATCATTTCAGCTGAGGTCAAGTACTGATGGTTTTCGGGAGAGCTTTCTTAATGCAGCCTTAAGTCGTCTGGCTCTTTGGCTACGTTCGTCTGGCAGACAGAAGTAAGCGATGGCTTGTGGAGGAAATGCTTGAGGAGGACTTTGTGCTGGAATGCGGCGCGGCGCGCTCCCAGAAGGCCGTGCAGCAGAGGCCCCAGTGTGGCTGCCACACGCCGTGATTGCCAGGGGTCAGCGCCGCCCGAGCCCGGACCCTTCAGCTCCAGACTTTGGGGTTCACATGTCAGAATGTTTCACCCGCTCGCTGCTGCTCCACCCGCCGTCCTCAGGAGGCCGCGAGAAGTCGGAGGATGTGTGCGAGCGAGTGTCAGATAAGCAAATTCAGATCAGAGATAGAAAAAGAAAAATTAGGAACGAGATAGAGTGTGACACGGAGCACGGTTGCAGCGGGGTTGTTTACCTTCTGAAGGAGGTGACGGTGTAGCCGAGCGCGGCCGGCTAATGCCGGGTGGCAGCTCTCCGAGGCCGGGCCCCCTGGGCTTTCTGCAGGCTGGCCCGGCTGTCATCTTTCTAACGATTTCTTTATTTTGCAGGAAGAGCTTGTCGCCAGGGGAAACGCGCCACTTCCGGCACGGGGAAACCCGACGCTGGGCCGGGCTGACGCTGGGACCCGCTGCGTCTGCAGCCACATCACAAGGGACCGGCGCAGCCTTTCATCCCGCCTGTTTCTTTGCTTTCTTTCTCCCTCTATCCACACAGTCATCAGTATCACCCTCTCTCTGAGAGCTGCCCTTCGTCCTCGGGGGGTTGGCTTTGCTTCTCAGTAGTAATAGTTTTCTTTCGACTTCTAAATGATTATTTAGAATGATTATTTCGCTGATACGTTGATAAGATCTAATTACTCTTTAAGTAATATTTTCCAAAGTGCGTGTCAGTCACGCTCAGCCCTGCCCGGTGCCTCCGCACTGCAAGAGCTGATCATATTAATGTATTATTTTAAAAAATCTCCCTTATTATTACCACCTATCTATTTCATTTTCAAAAATATTTATTTACATCTATTATTATTATTGTGTCAAAGTAAAAGCAAGATTGTATTATTATAATTATTATGACTATTGTTTCATCCTTTTTTTGTTCTGTTTATGTATCAAGTTTTTCTCTTCTCCATATTCTTACCGCTGCTGTAGCTTTAAAGTTAATACTGTTTTGTTTTTGCACCGATAAAAAAAAAAAGCAAAAGAAAAAGCAACATTTGATTAATAAAACCTTTTTTGTATTTTGCAAAATTGCAAACCTATTATTAACCATGACTGAATTTTTTCCGCTCTCTTTCGAAAATGGCAGATCAACGTACCAATTTCTGTCATAACCGGCCACATTAAAATCTTTTCGACCGCACTTGAACCTTGCGATTGATTTTGTAACGTATCTGAAATCCATTAGTGATTTTGGCCCCGGCCCGTTGGATCAGGGGTGAGCGGGGTCACGGGCTCTGATCTCACCCGCTGAAGCTTCGCTCTGACGGCGAGCGCACAGATCCCCAGAGCCCTCCGTCAGGAACCTTGAGAGGGCCTTGAAGGGAAGAAAACCAACCCCCCCCCCCCCCCCCCCCCCCCCTCCCCCCCGTCCAGCATAATCAGGCCCAGCCTCCCAATCATGAAACCCAAGTTGAGCGCGACTTACAGCAGTTCCCCGTGCTTCTCTCCAGGCCCCTGCTGCTGATTGTTCCAGAAACAACAGATGGAAATTGTGAGTGTAAACATGTAAATATTGCAGGAGTCATGGCTGAGAGCAGCGCGGCGCAGAGGTCCTCTCCGCCATCGCAGGCGAGCTATTACAACATGAAACGGAGCAAAGCCTTCAGAAAACAACCATTTTGTGTCAGAAGTGATAGCTGTCAGGATCCAACACACAGAAGCATAAACACACACACACACACACACACACGTAAACACACGCAGTCCAACCAAACCGACATAAAAGAAAGGCTGAAATCAAGCGTATGTGGACGGTTAAGGCTGAGTCACTTTGTGATCAATCTAATCTGATGAACAACGCTGCAAACAAAGAGGACGATGACTCAATTTGGTTAAAGTTAAATTATCAGATGGAAAACTTCAAACAAACCAGTCACTATTAAAGAAACTCAAACTTAGAACAATTCAAATATGTTGATGTGTATCTTACCAAGAAGAAAAAAAAAAAAGACTGCCAACAAAAATAGAATACTGTACGTGTGTGTGTGTGTGTGCGTGTGTGTGTGTGTGTGTGTGTGTGTGTGTGCTCTATGTTAAATTGCTCTCATTTTAATAGATCTTAATTGTGGTCCAGCAATCTATACGGGCACCTGAGTCAGAGCATGCAGCACAGTTGAAATGTAAACATTTTGGGAGACTGATTGGTATCCAAACCGCAGGAACGTTACCTGTCAAGTCCGAGCAGCGCTTACTAACGTGATGAGATGTGTGTGTGTGTGTGTGTGTGTGTACATGATTATATATGATTGAAACCCAGGCCTGCTCGAGACACTAAAAAAAGCTCTGGTTAAAATCAGAGCGTGCTGCTCCGCTCCAGACTGACAACGCCATCGTGTAATCTAAATTCTCAGAGATTTGATTTCTGACAACACAGGAGAAGAAAAAAAAAGTAAATTAGCAGCGAAAGTGAGCCAGACAAATGTTTGTCTAAGATTATATGACGATGATGACTGAAACTGTAAATATATTTTAAGTTAGAGAGAAACATTCGGATATTGGTTCATCTCTTCAGTCTCAGGAAATCATCCAGTGCAATTTTGGGAAATTAATTGAAAAAAAATGAGGTTTGACTTTACAATATAACATCGATTTCTTTATAAAATGTGAAGATTTCCTGCTTTTCTCGTCCTTTAATCGTTGAAGGTATAACTGCACTGGAAGTTGTGGATGTTGGTCTTTATTTTGGACAGTTTAATGCCCACAAATGTTTGATTTCCACAGATATTTATTTGAAATCTTCAGACTTTACGGTGCTCACAGCTCTGCCATTGTGTTTCTGAGAGCTGTGAGCTGCACCATTAAAGCCCAGTGATTGACAGCTGGGCCCGGCCTGGAAACTCTGTTGGGGGCTCAACACTACGGGAGGCGGCCATTGATATCCGTTGGGTAATTTTCTATTGGCAGGTGGGTGATGGCTGTGATTAAATCTGGGCTTTAGCCCCTGCCATCAGCATTATTGTGTCGGGATTCCCCGAGTCCCTGCTCTGCGGATCCTCTGTCACATTCTGTCATGCCAGCTTTGGACCCTGCCAGCTGGCCCCGTGGCACGGCATAACACAGACTATGTTAGCCCGCAAGGGCCCCCGCCTATCTGCACCCACATACACACTCTCAATCATGCCCTCTCGCTCCTTTACCTCTCCTCCCACCCTCCATCTCCCGACATTTAAAGCCCCACGCTGACATCCAGCACCACTGTTTTATTTATTTTAGTCTTCTGCTGTTCTCTCGAGCCATGCATCTGTCCATCACGCTCTGCAGATCAGCTGGGCACAGCCTCGATGGCGGAGGGTCACTCCAGGTTTACGATGTAATTTGCGTGGGCGAGCTACGTGGGTGTTAGTGATTACTGCTAAACGTGCGAGACGTGCAGGTCTGGTCTTGGTGGGCACCGCGGCTAAAGGTCAGCCGTGCTAAAACAGAGACGCTTCCTATTGATGTCTGACTGGAGTGTTTGTCTAAGAGCAAGGAGGCGCGGAGAGCCACAGCCGCTCTCATTGGCTTTGGCTGAGGCCACTTTACCTCACACACATAATTGGGGAGGCTTCAGCATGAGTTTGAATCATCTCTGGGCCGTCAACATCATAATTACCCCATTTGCCCTCCAAACTCTGACAAATTATTCTGAGCTAATCTGACCTTTACCGAAAGGGCAAATATTCAAATACTTACAGAGACATAAAACAATAATTGCAAATTGGTAGAAAAATAGCTTGAATCCTTTAAATAGTGAAGAACTATTATATTCTCACAGTCTGTCCAAATGGCTGTAAGTGTGTCCATTTAAAAATCAACATGACATGCACATGCAAAGGAAAATCACCAGAGGCAAAAAGAAAAAAACTCTCACATGATTACATTCGGTTTCACCTAAAAACACAAGGTTGGGATGAGAAAGCGTGATTTTTATTTTCCTTTTTTAAAACTTTTCCAACAACAACCGTTTATGAAAAGTCTTCATAAAAAGTCTCATGTATCAGAACAGAAAGCAAATGGAAAAGTATGTTTAATTAAAGCACACATGCAAATGAACATGGATGCATCCATGCACGGTCAAAAATGCCCCTAATATATTACACTTTTTTTTCTCAAGTATTAAATGATAATATAAATATATTTCAAAATATATATTTGTAAGTTCAACTTGTGCTTTAAAAGCATTATAAATAGAGAAATAAACTTTATTGTGTTTTATCCTTTTGACTCCTGGTGAGGCTGTGCATATATTATTTATTTATATTTCTTTTTTTATATATTGTCAATAAATGTCAATATAAAACTTTTTATAAGGCGAGACAGTGAAGATGCATCGTGCTGATGCAGGTGATTCAGCCGCAGAATCCCTGATGAAAAAAGCTTGGATGTCAAAATACTTAATTTTCCTGGGAAACATCTTTTTTTTTTTAAATACTTCATTTTCATGGGAAAACAATTTATTTAAAAAAATACTTAATTTTCCTGAAAAAAGCTTGGATGTGAAAATACTTAATTTTCATGGAAAAACTTTTTTTTTAAAAAAACAACAACTTAATTTTCATGGAAAAACTTTAAATAAAAAAAATAACTTAATTTTCATGGGAAAAAAAATTATTAAAATAAACCTTAATTTTCCTGAAAAAAGCTTGATGTCAAAATACTTAATTTTCATGGGAAAAAAATTATTTAAAAAGAAACTTGATTTTCATGAAAAAAGTTTTGATGTGAAAAAATACAAATTTTTTTCATGAAAAAAGCTTGAATGTGAAAAAATCTAAAAAACAAATTCAGTAAAAAAGTTTGGATGTGAAAATAAAACTTAATTTTCTTGAAAACAAATGTATTTAAAAAAAAAACAAAACTTAATTTCCTGAAAAAAGCTTGGATTTAAAAAAAAAAAAAAAACTACATTTTCATGAAAAAAGCTTGGATGTTGAAAAAAACCTTAATTTTCATAAGTAAGTTGCTCGGACATAAAAATGTTTCTTTATTGGTTAAGTATATACAGTATACCGTATACCTGCTATACAGTATAGCACATATACAGTATGTACTATAAGCCAGTATGCGTGTACATAGTGCAGGTGTGTGTTATCTCTCAGCGTTACATTAGAATATTACATTTCCACGGGGATCATCTTTCTCTCATTTCGTCTGGTCGCTTCAGAATTAGCCTGTGACACGTCAGGTGCGTACAGTATATCTTCAGCGCAGTGACCTCTCGCATAGCACACCTCATGCTGTGAACGTGTCAATATTATGAAGTGCTGTCATCTGATCTAACGGGGTCCGTGTCAGTACACAAGCTGTGACCCACACACACACACACACACACACAGCTTGTGTCACCCTGCCTATTCCTGGCTATTGTTTTAACAGAATGCTTTACTCATGTGCAATTTGTCCAATGCTGTATTTGTGAGTGGAGATGTATCTGATTACGTTTTTCCTCGCCGTACGTCTGTGTCTGACGCTCTAGCTCTGTTGACAGGAGCGTTTTGCTTTGTATTTGCAGATTCAGTGACTGTGCTCTTATTTTGTAAACTCAAAATCAGAGGCCAGAAAGTAGAAATGTATTGCAGCGTCAGTCCAGGCTCCACCTGTCTTTAGAGCAGCCTGTCATTTAATGAGCTGTCCCTGAACGCACCATCCTCTGCACACTTTTGCAAATACTGTACGGTATGTATACTTTTGTGTCTTTTTTATGCAATCAAAAAATGGATTTGAGAGCAAAACTATCAACAGTAAAATACATTTGTGATTAAAAATGTATAAATGTGTTAAAAGTTGTGTTTGCAACGTTATGTGTCCCTCTCAGAGTTGCTTTAAAATCATTAGAAATATAGAAATAAGCTTGTGGGCTTAACAGCAAACAAAAACTTTTAGATTCGCAAACATATTTTGATTGCAGTGTCAACAGTTTTCCTCTCAAATCTATTCTGTTTGATTGCGTAATAAAGACACAAAAGTGACTCCATAACACTGACGTAAGATCTAAATGTGTGTGTGTGTGTGTCCACGCCCTGCACGCCTGCGTACGTTTTCATTTTTGTGTGCACATGTAAAAAGCAACAAATGCCAAAACACACACGAGACGTTCGATGTGTTCAAAGACGGCCTGTCTGCCTTATTTCAACACTGCCGACATTCACAAAGACGTGGAAAAATAGATGTTGAAAATCGTCATTATTACCGCTTGTTTTTATTCCATCTGCTGCAGCACAGTATCTGCCATTGATGTTGCCTACATTTGACTTTCTTTATTGTTTATCTTGAGTATCTATATCTGTTTACCTTGGTGTGGGTGATTCCTTCGGGTGCTTAAAATGATTTTCGCCGATGACCTCACCCTGTATGTGCACTTGACAACTGGGAATTGGTTCATACAGAACATTTTGGTGCAGCTTTTCTTTTTCTTTTTTGAAAGTGGATGTAAATGATATATTTTCTCACATAGTTGAATCGTCTGGGAGTCGGGAGGGTTGTCACAGAGGTAGCCAGCTCAGCTCAGCTGGCCCCGCGAGCAGACGTGCATACTGGCAGCGTGCTCATCACAGACGGTAAGGCTGTCAAGTGGAAGGCTTTCTGTGTGCCACAGGAGCATACCGGAGCTGTGACGCACACTTCACCCATCATCTGTCGCCGTATCCGCACAACGCGTGTCCATTTCTGATCGTTACATACAGGGAGACTCACACAGCTTAAAAAATGTCCCTTTATTTTCCTACTATGGCGAAAGCAGGACTCTGATTGGTCCTCGCTGCCCTGGCTGGTCGGGTACGTTTGGGTTCGGAGTGAGATTGGTTAGGTTAAGGGTCAAAATATCAGCGTAGGACAGGATGCCTTCGCCGTCATCCTGCATAATAATGATTATTATGATTAGAGCAACAGGCTTTCGGACAAATGGGTATTTTTCGGACAGTTGGGAATAGCGGGCCAATGAAACTCGGTTGGGTTTAGTAAAGGTCGCGGTTCGGGTTAAAATAACTGTGGAAGTGACGTTATGTTCTAAAGTTACGTGGAAAATAAATCCTGGTTGACTCCTGGTGTCACACACTCGCAGCCTCCAGGTGAGAGTGTGTGTGTTTGGACCTCCTCCCTCTGCAGACTTTAACGCCATTTATACTTCCTGGTTCGCGTTTACAGTAAGTGGATTACACACGCACTGATTTTGGGGGCTGTACACACATTATAGTGCATTACTTTCCCGCAGGTTTAGCTACGAGCAGCCTGAATCTGCACAATGGGACTCGTGAGTCGTTGAATGTGTGAAGTGAGTCCGTTTGATTCCTATCCACTCGCACAGACTCGTGCACCGGCTGCGTCTGGGACCAGTGGATCCCACTGGTAGAAGCCACATTAAAGGTGAGTGTTGTTATTCTGCCTTCAGTCCTGCTAGACTCATCAGTTATCCTCTATGGCCTCCAGGATGTCTGCCATCCCCTCGCTCCCTCCTGTTTGTTTTGAGACAAATCTCAAAGTGGGCGTACGGAGTGAGTGCGTCTGTCTGACACAAAAGTACAAACACATCTTTCATGTCTAAATAAATCTGACAAAGAAATGCTTTATGAGCTGCCACCTGAAGGTAGTCCTAAAAGTCGCGGTGAGCAAAGTGGCCATAACGTTTAATCCAATTGGCTTCCTAACCGTCTTAGCAGATGCTAGGCTGTAATATGAAAGTTATTCACCCACTCACTACGGCACTGTGTCTGTTATATCACCATGTCCTGTTATTCTTTATGGCTTCCATAGGCACTAAAGAGGAGAGAAGTTATTTTCTTTTCATTACTTCTCTCTCTTGGGGGAATGGGAGACTTGGTCCAGCTCTTCCCCTTCAGTCCAGAAATTCTTTTCAATTAAAGGCCTATCCTACCAGATGGTAGAGACATTAAGCCAGTGCTCTGTTGATGTGCCGCCCCTGCAACCCAACGGACAGCCATTTCATTTACCAGGCAGTAAATCTTAAGGCACCTAATGCCCCGCAGCACAGCACCGCCAGCACCCGGCTACACACACCAGCCAGGAGTGTTACGCGCCGCGCTGAACTTTTACAATCCTGCACTCTCTCAATCACTCGCGTATTGTCTTTGCCACGGATCAATTAAAAGGATGAGGTCTAAGAACGTCCTCTAAGAAGCGAAACAGCAGCAGAGAGCATTGGAAGCGTGAATAATTTATCCCGAAACCCTATCACAGTGTTTGTATCAGTTTCCATCATAAAGCTTGCGGAGGGAGGGGGGTGGAGGGGAATACATCAGCCTGTGTGACAGGCTCTGCAGGGAGGGTACAGTAAAGGCTCTACTGGGCAACCACATACACATAAATCCACTCGCTGTCGCCGGATAAGAGGAAATGGCACAGTGAGAGCGTGGCAGAAAGACTTCGCCAAACCTTAAAGCTTTAGAAAACATTTTTACAGGGACAATCACAGACTTTTCGAGCTGTAAAAGCCTTTGGTGAAAGCTTCATGTGTCGCAGGGCCCACAACCTCCTGAAAGTACGAAGGAACATCGTAAACAAAAGCCAGAAAATCATCGAGTTTTGCACATTCGTTTTTTACACGAGGTCCACAATTTACAGCGTAGTCGATGCAGTTTTATTAAGACGTGAGTCGCCAGGTGATGCACATGATTTCAGATCTTTTTTTTTTATTTTTTAGGAAGTGTAATATCTACTGCAGCTGCTGCAAAAATATACAAAGAGCTCCTGGAAACACAATTCATTCCTTCCCGACTTAATCTAGACTTTGTTTATAAGAACGAATGGTATGTATGTGTCAAAACAGACACCACAGACTGTTCCCAGTTTGGGGAACTGGGATGAACTTCGCTGTCGTGAGATCCATGTAAGAGAGAAGTCGGCCGCTTCCTTTGTGTTTTCACTGACACGATGAACGGATCATTTTGCATTTGGGAGCAAATCAGCTCCGAAGCGACGTCTGATTCCATAATACCAGACACTGATTGCTTATCAAAGGAAGTTGCCCGGCATGTTAAATTTCGCATATGTTTTCCTCTATTGCTTTACTTTGCTTGAAATATGAGCGTATGATGAGAAGCAGAGCTGCTCCACGGGCAGGGAGGCAGAGCCCAGGGTGGCAGAGTGCAGAAATACGTCTTATGAAAACACGCAAAAAACAAAAGCTTCCCTCACCTGCAGGAAGAAAAAGCAAAAGAAGGATGAGAACAGAGAAATCCCCTCAGGAAAGGATCTAAAAATGTCGACGTCTACTGTTTCCTGCGGCCTGCACAGCTGATTTCATGGTATGTGTGTGAAGGATATTTTGTAAATACTGTCTGTGCTGTTTCATGAACATTAATGCAGATTTGATATTTGATATCTGACAAAAAAACAAGCTTCTTAAGTGTTGATTTACATCTCCGTCAAATGTCTGCTTTATATACAGGAGCTTGGAATACAAGGACGTACGGTAATTGTACATTTACGTTGGGAAAAACAGAATTCCAAAGTGTCCTGATGAAGGACATCGGAGCTCGTTTGCCTCCCGTTTCCTGTCACGTTCGGAGACTTGTAAAAACAGCGCTCCTGGTGAGTGAGTGAAAAGCAGCAGAGTCTGAGCTCACCTCGGCCCCGTCCTGGCCCGCGATCGCAGCCCGCAACTCCCACTGTTCCCAGCTGCCGAGGCGGGGAAGAGGAGCTGGGGACCGACTGAGCTGCTACTGCCAGCGAGCTGACCGCGATCTGCCGTCAGAAGCCTGCGCCAAACCTCGCCTGTCCCAGAGGAAAGTGCCATTTTCTGCAAGAGCGAGTGAAAGTCTGGTTTCAGGCGGAGAGGGCAGCTTGTTAGGCTGCTCTGCCTTCACCCACTCCTCGATCAGCGGCAGCTCTGGGATGTTGGAGGAAATCCCGCAGAGTTGGAAAGAGACTCAGTCAAAACAAAGGCTCCTGTCAGGGCCCACGAGCACTTTCACACACGGTTGTACCTGGTAAAGGTGTTTGCAGTCGCTCTTCTTATTACACGCATGGGTGGAGAGGGGGATAAGTTATTTTACATCATGTGTTTTACATCTAAGGGAAAATTCCAGCTTATTACAATACACTTAAGTAGTTTTGGCTGATGGATAACACACACGGGCAGACATCAGTGTACTGTAAACTCGTAGATTAGCTTAGCATAAAGTCTGCAAGCAGGGAGGAAAGCTAACCTAGCTCCAAAGTTTTAAATAATTAACCATCTTCTGATAACCACACGATGGCAGTGGAAAGAAACAAGCTTTTCTTTTGCATTTTATTTTTTGGAAACCTGGCTACTGTCTTCAGATGTGAGAGTGTGTCAGACTTCAGTCTTAAAAAGTCGTTTTTAATTCTCCGAGTGTACGGAAGGCATGAGCAACACGTTACATATTGTTTGTTTAATCCCCGCACGAACAGAAATGTAGAAAGTTGTGGTTTCACGGGGGAGTTCGGCCTCGTGCTGGATCTGTTTCTTGGCGGGGAGCGGGGGCTTTCTTCTTGTCACCCTGAAGACGAGGCAAACAGCGAAGACTCCAGGAAGTCACTGGACCGGGATATAGTTTGGACAGAGCCGGGCGAGCTGTCTCCTGCTGCTTAACGCTGAAATACAACAATGAACTTGTGGCTGCAGCTTCACAATCTTCCCGTCTCCGTCCCCCCACGTTGCCCCCATGTTCCCCCCAGAAGAGGATTATCCTTCCTGGTTGTTGTACATCCGGCAGGACTTCTTGTCCATCTCTGGTCCTAATCTGTCCTGCATGTAACGAATGAAAATGGCCTCTGTCTCTTTTCCCTTTCAGACAGAGGGCTTTGAGGCCGAAGTGTCATTTTACTCAGCATCCTTAAATAGATCGTGCGGAGCGTATCCCCCATGGAGGTGAATGCATATCATGTTAGCAGGGCTGAGTAGGTGCTAACCTGCTGCTGGCAACCTCCACACTAAACAATACTTGTTACAGAGAAACACAGAAATCGGATCACTGTTGTGTGAAAAGTGAACTAATGCTATGTGGAGTAAAACACAAGAAAGTGTAACGCAATCTAATGCTTATTGTTGTCAAGTGCTGGTTCCCTTGACAGAATTACATGACAAGTAATTGAATAACAACAGGGAAGTCTGAGATTGGAGAGTCCGATATGTCGGATTTGGCAAAATTCTCAACCTGAATAACTTTTAAAGTTTAAATGTTTTTTTTCTACTCCCAAAAAGAATCAAATCTAAAATCATCAACTGAACTTAGAGGATATTTTGTGTCAGTTGGCCGTCGTCCTCCTACGGTTTGTAGCTTAATATGTCTACTTTATTTATGGCGTGGTTTTACACCACGATATGAATTTACATTACCATCATCGCATTAAAGTTATTAATCTTACGTGGCCACAAATAAATACCTCATCGCCGTGATCCTGCACGCTGTGGTTTAAAGAATAAATAATTGCAAATGCACGCGCCAGCCTGATCTTTACGACGCGAGACGCCGCTGCTCATGGAAACACGGCCGCCAACATCAGCACAAAATAAAAGTTCCTTGTAGCTGCTTTAAAGCGGGACGACGTGACTTTAGCTAATTAATAGCCACTGCTAAATGCTAAACTGCTGTTTTGCTAAAGGCTGCTAATGCACTTACTATTTTCTAATTTAAGATAATGACGCTATAAGCTACGGGTCATATCAACCTCTCAGTGCATTGAGCTGAGCAATAGAGAATTCAACTTTTTAATATTCAGAGGAAGAATGTGTTATTTGTTCAGTACTCTCGCTTCAAAGATTAGAGTTTAACTGGAGGTTTGTTCCAATAAATGACGAGGTAAACGTCTCTGTGATACTGTCTTACAGTTTTATTAAAGCGTTGCCAAGATTAAATCTGTAACAAATGATCTGATCCTGTTTAATCATCCCAGCGCCTTAAATACAGACTTTAAGGCCTCGTGGTTAAGCGAGTAACAATGTGTAGAAGTGACACGCATGAAGACGTGTCAATTACACAAACCTCAACATTGCTTTCAGCACGGACCAGACACGCCGCCACGTACACGCCCTGATATTTACCTGAGCTGGTGTTGGAAAGTCATTCGCAAACTTAAAAAAAAAAATATCCCGGGGCATCGAACAAGCCGCCTGAGAAACCACCAACAGCTCTGCTTCCTTCCCCTGAAACCCTCCCCCAGTGCCGTCTGCGAGCCACGCCAGCGAACATAAAGACGTGATAGCTCATATAGCCTTGGCTACCTCGCCGTGCCCTGCAGTCACAAGCCTATTGTTGTCGTGCTCTTTTGAAGCCTGGGAAAAATATCAAAGTGTTGGAGGCTGACAGAGCTTTGAACAATTAGATGTTGGCTGAGCGACAGGAAAACCTTAGACAACAGGAGAGAGGGATGAGAGAGAAGGAAAGAAAGTGACAGACAGAGAGAGAGAGACTGGAGTGTGTGTGCCCTGATTTTGGCTTTCCCAGTTTCTGACTGATGGGGCGAGGAGCAGAGCGGGGGGGGGGGCTCAGATATTAATGTCCTGAAGCATGACAGCTTGACAAGGCCGCCTCCATCTGCAGCAGGAAGGAGCAGGCCACTCACACGGCCTGGCACAGGAGCCGCCCGCTACAGGTAGACACGCAAACATGTAGACAAGCTCAGGAATGTGCGTCTGTCTGAAGGCGGACTGGGCATCAGTGCGTCGAGCAGCGGATGCCAAAGAGCGTCCCAGTTCCAATAGGAACGAGCCTGTCGAAAAGGCATCCTCTATCTGACAGAGGAGGAGAAAGAGCGGCGCAGGAAGAGAGCGAGGAAAGGAGAACGCCTGGTGTACGGCCTGCGCTGCTCCCCTGCTCCCAGCCAGTGCAGGAAATGAAGAAATAGGATCACATCAAAATATGCGAGCCCTATCATCCCGAGCACACCTTTCCAAAGGCCACGGGCGAGCCAGCGTAGGATTTAGGAGATTAACCTTTTGCCAGATTAAACAATTCTATGGAGCTTATTAAAAAATGTGTTTTAACGATGAGCAAAAAATGTAAACCGAAGGTCTGAGGCGGTCGTTGTGCGAGACCTGCCAACAAACACAAAACGTCCCTAAAAAGAGATGACGAAGTGATTATTAAATAATCAAACCAGAGAAGAACAAACAGTCATCACTGCGCTGCCAGCACACGAGGCCGCACTTAATAAGCTCTGCAGGAGGATTATATCACGGCAATGATTTAAACTAAACTATTAGAAACAACACTTTTATTTTTTTATTGCACGTTTCTGCAGGTGTGAATCGACACTGATATAAAATTCATTCATGTGCAAATATCTGTTTATGGAGTTGACGCCTCGGCTCTGCACCTGATGCAATAACTTCTCACTGACGCATGAAATGCATATTAATCCACAGCTGAAAATAGTCCCCAGCAAACTCTAATTGACCGTTTGAGTAATGTTTGAATCAAACTTTATTTATACAGCACGAGTCAAACATCAGAATGCAGAAAAGTGCTGAACACAAGAATAATAATCTCATAAAACATTTGATATAAACTACAGTTCCCAGCTGTTGAGTTTGTATTGTGACGTGTTTTTAAAGATGGACACCGTCAGTGTGGACGAATGAGTCCTGAGCGATGGTGGCGTGAATATGAAGCGCGTGATAAACCCGTGAGAAGAGGAAGCCTGCAGCGGAGGTTGTGAGGCAGGTGGGCAGTGATTACTGCTGCCTGCAGCTCGCACAACATTATCTGTGCCTCAGTAAATTCCCTTTTATTTGATTTAATTTCTCCGGGTTGGGAGTTTCTTGTGGTTCCGTGACATGAGCCCATAACGCGTGCACACTCTGAAGCCTACGAGTTTAAAACACGTCTTCATAAATCCCACTATAGTTTAGTTTATACGTTTGTATGTATTGTGTGATGTTCTGGGATGGAAAGCACATTAACGGAGTGTAAACAAACGTGTGACGCTGTAGATCACCGAGTTATAATCAGGGGAGCGAAGCAGGCCCCTGATTCATTTAGTGCTCGTTAACACACACACACACACACATGCACACATGCACACACACACACACACAGTGATATCCGTCATTCTGTGACACATGCAGTATTTGGTGATTTATAAATGTTTCTTTCTCACTGTAACATGGAAGATGATTTTTAAGCAGCAGTGCCCTAAATCTCTTTGAATGAGTATTATTCTTTTTTTTTTTATTACAGGTTTGAAGAAACTGAGAAATGTTTATGAGACACACACTTAAAGAGTAAAAAGAAAAGAGCACACACACACACATGGGTATCAGCTGGGTTTCATTGCTCTCTTTTTCCTCCTTTCCGTTGCGCTCTTCATTGAGACGTGGGGAGCTCATAAAGAGGCCGGGAGAGCGAGAGAGGATCTGGGTGATGTAATTTGCTCTTAGCGTCAGTGTGGAGCAGTCCGGTGATTTAGCAGGAGTGTGCTGAAGACATGACAGAGACTAATTGCTTTCATTAATCACGTTTTGCCGGGCCCATTTCGAGGTAAACTAATTGAAATCCTCTTACCTGTCAGGGCGCCAACCATTGTGCGGCCGGCAGGAGTCACGCAGGGAGGAGGGGCGGGCTGGGGGCTCGGGGTGGGGGGGGGTAAAGGTGCAGGGAGAGAGTGCAGGAGGAGGAACAGGCAGGAAATGAAGCTTTAACTACAAATAAACCATGTCTTTGTCTAGACAAATCTCTTTTCAAGCCTTAATGCTCTCTGAAAATGTGTTAATGTCATGTGAAGTCTTTCAGGGGCTGCAGGGCCGCGGAGAAGCCAAATGTGGCTTGGGAAGAAAGGCTGTTTTCCAGCAAAAAATACCAAATCAAATTATTCCCCTGGCCCAGCTGCCAGTGGCGTCGGAGAGAGAGGCTTTCGGCATTAATACCTTTGTGTGTGACAGGGGCCATTACTGAGCGAGGCCCCTTTATGGTGGAACAAAACAGAGACATCAGAAGAGCTCTGCACACAGTGGAGACGTAAAGGTGAGCGGATCCTCTGGACGCCATGTAAAGAACAATGCAAGAATCAATTACACGACTGCTCGCTTTACTTAAAGTGATAAGAGAGGAAGCTCGACCGCTCGCTGCTGCAGTTACAGTCAGGCCAGTTGTATGTTTTCACATACAAATATGAAAAGAAATTGATTTTTTGTACATTTAGAATTCATTACACCGCGGAGCAAGAACTGAGCGAGGAAATAAAAACCCTTTAAATATCCAATAGCATAAAGAGTGAAGTAGATATTTATTGGACGACAGCATGGCGGCGTTCACCTGAATGCAGGGGGTTATGTATTATTACAGATTATACAAGTATAATTGTTCCACTTTTTATACGATGATTTGGGTTACTGTAGGTAGAATTATTTAGGAAAACTTGGAAAAATAGTGTTTTTTTTATTGTTGTTGTTCCTTTTCTTATACATCTGTGGCTTTAATCTCAGAGGAAAAGTCTTTCCTTGGAATATTCTATTATTTATTTTTTCTTTTTTACA
This sequence comes from Bovichtus variegatus, assembly GCA_943593645.1. Lineage (NCBI taxonomy): Eukaryota > Metazoa > Chordata > Actinopteri > Perciformes > Bovichtidae > Bovichtus > Bovichtus variegatus. The sequence goes on from CALSCE010009814.1 coordinate 813,081, forward strand.
CACAATGGCCGTCGGTCGTCGTAGTTTTATGATTACAATGCGCGGCCCTTTTCTTTAAGAACATCAAAAGCTAAGCAATCATGTGACCTGGGTGTCTAATCCACACATACCTGTCCACCTCACATATAATGTATAAGAAGCAGACACACACACACACACACACACACACACACACACACACCTTTTTGGCAGTGGTATTCAGGAGTTGCATAGAGGACAAATCCAAAAGTGATTGCCGTGTGAAAGGCCCTCCTCCTGCCTCGAGAGTGCGTCTCCAGTTACGAGGTCACAGACAATTAGAGAGAGAGGATCAGACTCTGTTGTCATGGTGCTGCAGAGTGACTCTCTACACACACACACACACACACACACACACACACATATATGCATATACATGTGCATAAATACATAATACAGGACATGAAACATTGACAGACTTTTACAATTCCTCACAAATGTTTTAATCACATACAAACACACACCTTGCACCCCCCCCTGCACCCCCCTGCACCCCCCCACTCCCTGTGTCAGACAGACACTGCCTCAGGCTTCGAGAACAGACATTTTTTTGCAAGGCGAAAATGTAATTTAAGGTTCAGGAATGACTTTATTTGCCAGAAAAATATAATCTGTAGATCTGCAGGGTGCTTCCTGAACACCTCTTGTCACCGCGCTGTGGTGTAGCGAGGAGGAGGAGGAGACGGGCCTGCAGGGACACGGACCGACTCCAGATCTTATCGCCGCTACCATCCCGTATTAGGTTACATCCATTTTTTAATTTAGCATACTGGGAGACAAGTCAGCATTCACAATGAAGCCTTTATGATCCGTGTCGACTCAGTGCCAGGGATGAGTCTTTCTCTTCGTCGCCCTGCGTGTTAACAAACACACACTTCAGCTTCCACTAATCAGGACATTATAGAAACTGATGCTACCTTCAAAGCCGCTAACGTTGCATGTTTGATGAAAATGTGTCAGTGGTCGGGCGTGGCCTCCAGTACAGTCAATTCACTGTCAATGAACAGAAGTAATAATGAGTAATAACTAGCGTAACTAGCTAACAGTGAGCAAACAGTTTCAAGCAACATGAAGTAAAGTCCTGAAGAAACTGTGGTTAATGTGTGCCACGCAAAAAGTCTGCAACTGTAGGTAGAGGCAGTTCCCTCGACGGTGTTATACAGGAAGCTTTATTGTTTATATATTAAAAACAGTGCGTTCACTTTTTGTTAAACTTCCCTTAACCGTTTTCTTACGAACCCCCAAAAAACAGCTCATAACAACACTATTAGCTTAGCTTAAATATAGTTAGCTGGGCATGCTAACACTTGCACGCACCGTTTAGTAAATTCTCTACACTTTTGCCGTGTTTTTGATTTTGGAAAGGCAAAAAAGAAGAGGAAAAAGAGTATGTGTCCCAGTGCAGCTCCACACACACCTACACATCATGTGCTAAACTATGAATAAACAATCGCTGATGGAAGCGCTGCCTCGCGCTAACCTTTGTGTTGTAGCAGCTTCTGGTCAGGAATTATATCCCTGTGGTAGTGCTGAGCAGCTCATGAACTACCTGCAACAATTAACATAGTGAACTCTGTCAATGGAGAATCATGAATTATGGATTCAAGTTTAAATACGCCAGATCCATCGGACGCAGGCCTTCAGATTATGCATGGAAACCTTTGTGATGAGGGACGAGTCAGTGTCCTCTTGTTACTGTACGGAGGTACGAGAGGGCAGTACAGGAGAGGGCAAAGCCGGGGGTGAATGTGTGTGTGTTGGGGGGCGCAGGGGAAGGGGAATGGGTGAGGTGTGGGGAAGAAGGGAAGAGGGGGAAGCCTTGGTTTCCTGTTCCCCAAATTCCCAGCTCCTGTCTGCGGAGCAGGTACACAAAGCCTCCCTTGAAGGGTTTGGAGAGGGGCGGCAGGATGAAACGCAGCCACTGATGGTTAACAGATCTGTCCCCCTGGACGCCCCCCCCCCCCCCCCCCCACCTCCTCCCTTCCCTCTTTTCCCCTCCCGCCCCGTTTGTTTACACTCTCCCAAGCCTTTTTAGCATTTTCTGGCCGGGCCGGGAGACTTGGCGGGGCTCCACGCTGCTGATTGCCATATTCCCAGACCAGAAATGTCACTTACCACTTTGCTCTCCTTCATCCGCCAGTTAAACCCTTTGTAATCCCCCAGAAGAGCGGAGTCACCCAGGATATCGAATATTTTTCTCCTGTCCCAGTGGCTCCTCGCCCCCGTGCTGCGCCCCCGTGTCCCCCGCGCTGCGCCCCCGTGTCCCCCGCTCAGACAGAGGCAGAGCACAGAAACCATTTCAGCCAACTGGAACCAAACATTAACATTCCTACTGGGGCAGTTTGGGAAGAGAAATGTGACATAAAACAACTGAAGTCGCTCCGTTTACAAGATGAGTTTCTCTCTGGCTCGCAAGTTTAAGGGTTGTGCACCCAATTAGTAAAAAACGGGTTTCGTTAGTTAGTTGGTTAGTTAGTTGGTTAGTACCCGGGGACTTTGGAGACTTTTGTCACCACAATACATGGAACTTCATTTGTGCAGCTGAAAAACAATGTTGCATTTTATTTACTGCTGTGAGCATCACAAACTAAGTTTAATTCACTTTGTATTTTGGGGTGGCAGCAGAAATATCCCTGGTAGCAATGACGTTACCTCGTTACCTCCACCAGGCTCAGTTTGTCTGTTTCTCAGCAGGATTACAGAAAAACTACCGGCCTGATTTCTATGAGACGTGGTGGAAGGCTGCAGGTCGGGCCTACGAAGAACCCATTACATTTCGGAGCGGATCACCTGGCGGATGCACGATCTTCGCTAACGTTGCGAGATCGGGCATTTGTGATGCTGTTCCAATGATCGGAAAAATGTGTCCCCAACTGGGGAAATCCACGTGCACGCCCCCGCAGGTTGGAACAACAACTCTGAAACTGATACGACGTGTTTTTAAACGCTCCGAGCAATAAAATACTACACAGCTTCTTTGTCGTTTCCACTTTACGGCTCAAGGCTCATGAACACATCGGACTCTTCTCACACTGCATCTTGTTCCTTGGTTGTATATTATATATTCCGTATATGTGGCAGTAGCTTATTGCATGTATAAAGCAATAAAAAATGATTTCCTCCGCTGTAGTATTTCAGGACATAAAGCAGCAGCAGGACTAAGAGGAAAAAGAAACATAGAGCCTACCTATGAAACAGGGTTCACCTCTCCTTCAGTCCTACTTATAGAAAAAATAACATCACCCGTGACTTATCGAGCAAAAACAAGCCAAGGTGGGACGCAAAGGCTGTTTTATTAACCGGATGACACAGAGTTTATTAAACTGGCTGAGAGGCTCCTTCTGCTGCCAGGCGAGAGAGCTTGGCCCGGGTCCGAGGCCCGACTTGGGAGAGCCGGCCCAATTAACACCCGAGAGGGAGGTCCTTGCAAACACACACACGCACTTTGTGAGCACACACAAACACGCTGCGCATGCTCACACACACACACACACACACAGCACACAGGGAGGTCTGCAGCCAAATAAACCAGGTAACTCATAGCTCAGAGTTAGCTCAGAAGTCAGCCACGTGCACACACACACACACATATTTACACACACACACTCACAGTTGTAGGGTGGCCTTAGCTGGCCATATAAATCTCTGCCACTCACCTTCAAGTGGAGTGGAGCGGTGGGCCCAGTAAATATGAGGGAGTGTGTGTGTTTGACCGCAGGCGCAGGTGGAGCGCTGGTGCGGTTGGGCAGACGGTGAGCATCACTCCTGGCAGCGCAGCGCTACGACCTCACGGTGGTTACGAGCCTTTTGTTGAACTTCAGCGCCTGCTTAGCTACAGCTTGTTGTGAAAGTAATTACGTCTTTGTGGGAGGCGCGCAGCGGGAGTTACTGCTGCTACTTCCAAGGACAATTGCTTGAAAATTAAAAAGAAAAAAAAACACTAATACGGCATCTTGATGAACAAGAGAGAAGAGTTACGTTTCAACATGATATTTGCAGCAACTACTGCAGAGCTAGTGTTGGATACATGATGAGAGACAATGGCTCCCACTGTATCTCAAGGCTTTATTGAAACAGCATGGGCTTTGTCAAAACAACTACTTATAGTAAAATAACACATCATGTGCGATGCAGTGGATTCCAGAGAACCCAAATACAGTTTCCTCATCTTGTGGGTGCCTCAATGTGTGTGTGTGTGTCACAACCCACTCTTCCATAAAGACCAACTCTTTTCTAGACCAATCAGACTCAAACTCTCCTCCAACATAGATGTGCAGCGCTGTGTGGGACATAGCTGTGGACGCCTGGCCCCTCCGGGGTCGACACTCCTGGCTGGGATCCACCGCTTCCTGATCACCAGCTGTCCCTGCCCCACTCTGCCTGTCAAATCCCAGTAACTGAGAAATAAACAAACAGTAAACAAAGGGCCTAGTTTAGCACCAGCGCCCGCCGCAGCATGACAACAGGTTTGTCACTCTCGCTCGCCTGCCAAGGCTAACCGAGCCTCGCGCTCCGGAGAGGAGCGAGAAGTGAAAACCACCGGAGGAGGAGCTGCAATCAGAGGCAGCGGGTTTGTCTATCCTGCCGCCAGACAAACAGCACGAGCCGGCCAAGAATAAGGACAAGCAGACTGAAACAACCTAATAGTTTTGAGCAGAAACTCCTCGTCTCCTCTCTCTTAGTGTCTCAATCTGTGGACATCTGCTCGCTACAGACACAAATCCCCTAACTTGAGACACACTAGTCACCAAGAGGAGAACACAGGCCTATTAATAGGCTTCCTGCTCATAAAAGAGATGTGGCAGATCAGGTTATTTGGGGGGAGTTTGATATGCATGTAACACAATATTAGTTCAATTGTGATGCACCGTCAGAGGCCCCCTCTATGGAAATCTGCATGAAATCACTGTCTGGGCAAAGTCGTAAATCACCGATGGCGTTGTTTATTATTGCAGTACAGTTTTATGGAGGGCGGGCGCTTTGCTGGGACGTCCCGGAGAGGAATGCCCAACAGAGAACCTGCGAGGTAATGGCCCCTTTATTTCCACGAGGGGGTTGATGGGAGTTCAGAGAGGATTCCATGGTCACTGTACGGCCTGATTAAAGCACAGGAACACCTAAAGCTAACGAAAGCAAGCACGAGATGTTCACAACATGTCAACAACGTGTCAACAACATGTCAACAACGTGTCAACAACGTGCCAACAACGTGCCGACAGCCTCACAGGACCCTGAATCTCCCAGAAAAGCAAAGTTCTGCTGGAGGATTGTAAGTCAGGTACAAGCCAAACAGAAACAATCCAGCTCTTATTTTTTATTCCCCGCTGTGGCCACCCACACCCACTTCTTCTCTCTGAAAACGTCTGGTTGTGTCTGAGTTTTTCTGCCAGGTCTCTGAGCATCGGGAAAACTTATCAAAGAGAACAGAGCTCCATTCTGTGCAGAGCGCGCAGTCCTCTCCTAAAAAGACAGCCAGTCAGGAGCTCAGACACTACTTAGTCTTTCAGCTGTTCGGAAGTGGAAAAGCACATTAGGGGTCATTGTGCCGGCACATTCCGGCGGTAGCAGCCCGACTTGCTTTGTCCAGCCTGGCAGACATACGCGCCTCACCCCGGCCATCACTCCTACTCCATCTGAAAACATAATTGATCTGGATATTAAACGGGCCGCGCGGCTCTAAATAAAATTCCATGCATGCTTAATTCTCCAACGTGGTTTGGAGGCCGGACACTTTCTTCCCCGTCCAGGCTTGTGTTTCATGCTGGACTGTCTTAGCTGTGACCACCTCATAAAATCCGCCTCATAAATATCTTTCATGTGTTATTTAAACTAACTCAGCTCTCTATGGCTTGGAGAGCTTTGATATGTTAATTGTGCATCGGAGGCTCCTACAGACGAGGAAGGAACGATATAATACACATATCGTGCTGAGCGTCGGCTTCAGGAGCCTCAGAAATGTGTGACGCATGTTTTCGGCTATTCAGAAAATCTAGCGTTGTCTCGCAAGAATTATGAAAAAAAATCTGAATAATAGAAATGCAACAAAAACAGAAAGAGCATTTAAGTCACGCTGGTTATTCCGAAACAAAAGCAGTCAGATGAGCCTTGGTGTACGTTTTTATTTTATTTTTATCAGCTATTGTAGGGGGGGGGGGGGGGGGGGGGGGGGGGGGGGTTGTTTGGTCTAGACTTGCACCAGCTCCAGTTTCTATTTGCTTCCTGGTCGGATTAGTGGCCGAGGCCTGTGACACTGGAGGTGCATACTAATGTTGTTCCACTATTACTACCACACAAAGTAGTAAAAATAAATATATACGTTGTCTGCAGATTAAAAGTGTTTTAATGTCCGTGTTAAATTGCATTTTGCAGCTTCTGGTTTGTACTCAAATGGGACATATTCTGCTAATATTCAGGTTCATACTTGTATGTTGCGTCTCTACTAGAACATGTTTACATGCCTACAGGTTTTGTCTGTCTGAATATAGCTGTATTCACTCACACACACACACACACACATATATATATATATATATATGTGCACAAGCTTTTGCTACTTTTAAATGAAATAAATCAAGAGAGCAGCGTGTAACAGTTCACAAATCAGTTTTATTAATTTAAACACAATCAAATAATAATGTCAAAAACATCTGTACACATATTTTGCAGACACAACAATCTTTTGCGTTTCACAATGAGGCCCATGTAGTGTAAAGTATTTCCAGTTTGCATTTATGATTGCAACATAATAAAAAAAAAAAAAAGCGTGCTGTATGAATCTATAAAACATTCCCTCTAGTTACCTACCATTACCTTGATCTAGCAGCAATATGTAGATACCCCCGAGCGCGGGGGGAGAAGTTGTTTCGAGAAGACCGGGGGTGGGTGTGTGTGTGTGGGGGTTAAGGGAGGGAGGGGTCCAAATTGAAATGTAAAGGCCAACAGTGATCATGTGCAAAGGAGGGAAAAATTAGAAACACAGCGAATGGGTTTCAGTTTAAGAAATTCACAGTCGATAGCACATGTCCTGTTTGTTCACAAACCCCTCGAAGTTAGTGGCGTTCCTCTCGATGCTCCACGTCCTCGTCCACGGCGGGAGAAGCTTTATGAAAAAGGCTTTTCTGTCTGTCAACTAGTCCAGA
>CALSCE010009814.1:820637-860418 GCA_943593645.1 Bovichtus variegatus
CGTTTTTATTTTATTTTTATCAGCTATTGTAGGGGGGGGGGGGGGTGCGGGGGGGGGGGGGGGTTGTTTGGTCTAGACTTGCACCAGCTCCAGTTTCTATTTGCTTCCTGGTCGGATTAGTGGCCGAGGCCTGTGACACTGGAGGTGCATACTAATGTTGTTCCACTATTACTACCACACAAAGTAGTAAAAATAAATATATATGTTGTCTGCAGATTAAAAGTGTTTTAATGTCCGTGTTAAATTGCATTTTGCAGCTTCTGGTTTGTACTCAAATGGGACATATTCTGCTAATATTCAGGTTCATACTTGTATGTTGCGTCTCTACTAGAACATGTTTACATGCCTACAGGTTTTGTCTGTCTGAATATAGCTGTATTCACTCACACACACACACACACACATATATATATATATATATATGTGCACAAGCTTTTGCTACTTTTAAATGAAATAAATCAAGAGAGCAGCGTGTAACAGTTCACAAATCAGTTTTATTAATTTAAACACAATCAAATAATAATGTCAAAAACATCTGTACACATATTTTGCAGACACAACAATCTTTTGCGTTTCACAATGAGGCCCATGTAGTGTAAAGTATTTCCAGTTTGCATTTATGATTGCAACATAATAAAAAAAAAAAAAAGCGTGCTGTATGAATCTATAAAACATTCCCTCTAGTTACCTACCATTACCTTGATCTAGCAGCAATATGTAGATACCCCCGAGCGCGGGGGGAGAAGTTGTTTCGAGAAGACCGGGGGTGGGTGTGTGTGTGTGTGGGGGGGGTTAAGGGAGGGAGGGGTCCAAATTGAAATGTAAAGGCCAACAGTGATCATGTGCAAAGGAGGGAAAAATTAGAAACACAGCGAATGGGTTTCAGTTTAAGAAATTCACAGTCGATAGCACATGTCCTGTTTGTTCACAAACCCCTCGAAGTTAGTGGCGTTCCTCTCGATGCTCCACGTCCTCGTCCACGGCGGGAGAAGCTTTATGAAAAAGGCTTTTCTGTCTGTCAACTAGTCCAGACGGACACAGAATGTATTTTCAAAGTCGAAAATAAAAACACTACATCATACAAAATTACGCTCGCTGTACAAGAGTTGTTATAGCGCTTGTATAAAAGATAATAAAACCTATTCAAGCCTGCTTTTTTTTTTTTTTTTTTTTCTTTTTTGTTTTTTTAATCTCAGATTTATTCAAATTTGTTGTTAAAATGGCTCCCAGGAGGCAGGACATTGCGAGTTTGCTCACTTCCGAAAAAACGTAGCAGTTTACCGTCAAACGCATGGGGTCAGGGCTGCAAGCTGGTGACACGCTGTGAGCTACCTTTCTGAATAACAAACCAAAAACTCTTTTTACACACGAGTGTGAAAAGGACTTGCAGTAGAGGAGACCTGTTCGCTGTATAAAGGTGTGACGGACGCTTCCTCACGGGATCAAATGAAAGGTCATTGACACTTGACATCCATGCTTTTGGTCTTGACAAAACGATTTATCACAAAATCCCATTATCTACATATTTGTTTACTGAACAAAACGTGAACACATCAACACTTTCAGGCGTCGCACAAGCTCATGTGCGATGGGATGCCTTTTATTATAATTTTTTTTTTTTTTTTTACTTCAATGAAAAAGCATTGCCACCTTTCAAGAGCACGTACCTAAATGAATATAGGAAGGAATAGTCCAGTGATTACAAACTTACACACACAAAAAAGATTTCCTCTATACACGATTGTCTCAGCATTGTAAATAAAGTTTTTTGTAATTTTCTTAAATTATTAGAAAACCCCCTTTTTTTTTTTTGTTTTGTTTCTTCCATTAAACGTCTTCCTCTCGCCGCGTTGGAAATCAACAGCACTTTGTAAAAGGCACGAGTCTTTTGTCGTCGAGGTGCCTTCTCGGTGGCGCCGCGCCACTCGCAAAGTCTCCGTTCATAAATAACACGCTCAGGACTCGCAGGCCGACGGTTAACTGTCCGTCCCAGGATGGAAGAGACTCAAAAGTCGGGCAACAGAAAGAGGCGGGAGGTGAAGAGCGAGAGGGAGAAATGTCACCAGCAGTAGCCTGCGGTTGACTGTAGCTGAGTTCTGTGGCGAGGCGAGGCGAGGCGGGCGAGGCCATCAGTAGCTCTGCTCTCTTCACAGGTGTGAACCCTGACAGAGTCCCGGCACAAACAGGGGGCCGTAAAACACTTTGACAGCTTCAGAAAGCGGCCAATTCACAGTAACCAGGGCAAGCAGCTGCAGCGCCGTAAATTCACCTCGCTCCTTCGCTTCAGGAGGAAAAAAATAAAAAAAAAAAAAAAAAAAAGTTTAGGGTTAAGACGAAGTGTGACCACATGTCAGCACATTAACCGTGTGCTCAGCCTTTTTTCTCTCCATTCTCCTCTTCTTTTCTTCCTGTGTAGTGGAAGACAGACGCCAGGCAGCACAGGGGGGTCTCTTCTGAGCTGCAGGGTCTGCAGCAAGCGTGGGACGGGGCTGGAGGGCGGAGGTGAAAGGTTGCAGGGTATGCCGAGGCGGAGCAGGGTGTAGTGATGGTGCTGCAGTGCTACAAGTACTCCAGGTCTAGAGCGTGGTGGAGGGCCATGAGGTCTGAATGGCTGGAGATCCTCCAGAAGGGCATGTTGTGCTGAGGGAGGAATAAAAACGGCTTTTTTAAAACACTGAAAACATCTTATGTTCTGTGCAACGTAGGCCTGAACCTGCAGCACTGCACACTTTATAATAACTAATCCTGTGGAGGAATTATTTGATACTTAATAAAGCACCTACAGGCGACATTTCGCTGTTAGGTAACCCGAGTTACAAAGTGAAGTATCTTATGTACGTGACGTAAGGTGAGTAATAAGTCAATAACACAAACTCCCTCGAAACGTAATTGACAATTCAGATTTTTGCACGAGAAACGTAATTATTTGCAGTCCTTGCTGCCCATCTTAGCACATCCAAGAAGAAGATTTTATTGTCTGCAGCTAACACAAGTAAGTCAATCTGGTGCTTTCACCAGGAAAAGCAATCATATCAATATCACACTGCTCCTCTCGCTCCCCGGCGTCTGTGCAGCCGAGCATACATCTGTCCCTCCAACTCATTTCTCTTCCGCATCAACGCGTCGTGTTTTTTTCCACCAATCTAATCCAGTAGCTGTCTTCAGCCTGGGCAGAGAAGAGCTCCCCACAAGCTCTTTTGAACGAGCCTGCCAGTGTGTGTTTGGGACAGTGCAAATGAGCTGTTGTTCCCGAGCGGAGGACGGGGGGAGAAACCCGAGTCGCAGAGAATGAAAGGAGCTTGTCAGGTAGAGTCCTCGGCTCCTCGGTGTGTGGAGCCCATTACCCTCCCTTATCAAAGGTAGGGCCTCTCCCAGGCATATGTTCCGCTTAGGGGAGCCTGCACTGACCCTTAAAAAGCTCTTTGCTTTTTGTTTTGTAAATTGTCTTTGCTTTTAAGTTTAAAAGCTGGAGATGCTATCTCTGCCTTCTCTCCCGGGCGATGGTAAAAAACTGAAGGCGCAATTGTTTCAGGGATAACGAGGGAGAACTTTTTAGACATTTGCTTTTGTAGTTCCACGCAGTGTCAGCCTCCTGACGGGGGAAATTGTTGTGTTATTTCACGTCCTCTCTGATGTTGACACAGAAACCTTTTACCGCATGGCGTGTCGTGGGACTCGCACCACTCAGACGACTTATCCCTCCATCAATGTCACACTCCAACAACTCAACACGGAGCAAAAATATTTGCATCTTTTTCCACAGTCATTCCTGAAGCCCATATTCCCAGGGTGTGTTCACTTTTCATAATACAGAGCTATTGCTTTACACACTTATCCAGGGTAAAGGTTGCTACTTCTTCCTAATCGCTCTTCATCTGTCTTCGCGCTTATATCCGTTGTTTACTGGGAAACAGCTGGAGGCTTTTCAAAGGGAAGCTCCGACACTGTGGCTCACCGTGACTGTCAGTGAAATATGCTTTTGGCCCGCTGATTAATTTGCTAATGAATATGTTTGCTGTGTGCGGCTTTGGATGCGGCATTTGGTTTACATCCAAACTTGGCAGAAAGGCTGAACACACAAATTGGGGAACAAGCGCGGACAGGAAAAACGAAAAGGGAAATGTCAGCCTCGTCTCCACAGATACCGTCGGCCTTCTTCATCCGTCCCGTGCTAACGGCTTGTCCCCGCAGTAAATATTCTAATTTCAACCCTAACCCTTTATGCATGCTCTATTTACAATGTGCCCTTCAACGCACCTGAAAGGACTTGCCGAGCATTACACGCACAGCATTCACGCTGCTCAGGGCAGCGAGCAGGAATATATAATTATGGCATCTCTCCCCTCCCCTGCTCTGTAAACCTGAGATGGAGGAATAGCGCTGATTACACACTACAGACTTTCTCTCTTGTGCTTGGACGCCCTATGAGAGGACAAACGAATGAAAGTAAAGTAAGGAGGAGAGCTGGAGTCTTTTCTTTGGAAAGCATGGCAGGTATGTTTTGTGTTTTGTACTCGGAGTGAACTCCTGACCTTACTCAAAGTAATCAAACGAGGACTTTTCTCCTGGTATCACTGATAACTGCTTTATGCGGTGTCTGTTATTCCAAAACTTCTTACCTTTTTCGAGCCTTGCTCCTCTTCCACTCCATCTCCAACAACAATGTAAACAACTTTCCTCCCGAACCTTTGAATTACTCTCTCGAAGCAGCTCTCCTTCCCTGTGGGCGAGCGACAGCAGGATGTCAGTGGAGCGTTGAGTGGAAGCAAACAGGCACACGGACACTAAACACCATCAAGTTGATTCAAAGGCACAGGGTGACAAGAGCCCCTTTAAAAACACCACACGTACAGAACAGGGCAGAGTGCAAACACTTTGAGCTCAGCGAGGAGATGTGATAAGATCAGGCCTCACAGAAAGAATCTGAAAAGCATCAACTCTGGGACAACTGGACTTAAATCAGCTAAAATCACTCCTGCATGCTCCAGGGTCTGCTGAGGGGGAGCACAGGCTCCAAGGAATACTTCACCCCAAAATCAATTACCAACCCTGTGTTGAATTCTGAAATAAAACTTTAAAAACTCTACTGCAGAAACAGCACTGAGGAGTAACTAGTGCATGTGTCGGGGAAGTAGTGACATACGGCCCCAGCCCTAAATGAGACTTATTCTGCACGACTTGTGTGACAGTTCGTAAACGGATGTTTTCAGGCCCCCAAATACGTCAATTCATCAAGAATGGTCTCCGTTTTTTTGGATTCTTGGTTCAGCTTTGGAGGCAGGAGAGTTCAAGGTAATTACCAGACAAATGGTCATTTTTGAGGGTGAAGTATTTCTTTAACGCACCGCAGAACCCCGAGCTCCAAACTCGGGAGTGAAGCTTGATGTTTATTTTGCATTGGTAACAGTGAAGAAGGGGAAGGACGGGAGGAAAAGGGGGGAGATTGGAGAAAGAGGAAGAAGAGGGGGGGGGGGGGGGGGGGGGGGGGGTCTTGTTGCTGTGGAATGACATAAATGTGCAGAAGTGGTTTCATATGCAGAGACTGAACAGGAGAGGCCTGGGGAGGCCCAGCGCAGGCCCAGCTCCAGGAAAATAATCCCAGGCTGATTAGGCCTATTCCTTCATAGGAGAACATCAACCTTCTCCAGTGACTGGATCTCCCACCCCATCCACGCCTCTGCCCCGTCACTTAGGTAGCATGTGTGTCTTAACTTGTTACACTCACCGAGCTAAAACAACAAGCATTCGTGTTCCCGGAGTGATGGATTCATCACGCAGGACGCGACACAAAAGAGGATTCAAATCGCACATTCACCTATTTTGGTTGCACTATAAATATTCTCGATAGGAAAGACGATCCCCAGGCCGTAGAGCAGGACTTTAGCCAGGGCCGGGATGAGCTGCGTGGTGGTCACCAGGATATTCACACAGTTTGACCTGCAGTGGAGGAGCAAAGGGATGACATCATTATAAATCACTCCGAGGGAGGACAAAAGAAAACACAGTGTGCAGAAAATAAAGACGCTGCAATGCATCAATTGTTGAAAACATGACATGCAATGAGGGATCGCATCTCAGATTCCTTTTAAAGTCAGATATCTTAGCACACTTTCAAAACCAGAACACAGATTCAGAGCATTGGCATTTTCTTTAATAGTTTGGGAATATGGAGTTGACTTATTTACACCACATGCGAGTTTATAAATGTGCAGTATGGGACTGGGTACAATTTTCCTCACTGGAGTCCTACCTTGAGTGGATTAATGTTAGTGCTTTCAGTGCCAGTGTTAACCAGGAGTCCGTCAAGGCTTCAATTTCTGCTCGCAATTGCAACCAGGCTTCCCTTTTGGCTGGGCCCAGCAGACCTGAAACGCAGGGTAACATTGTTTGGGTTGGACCAACCTCCGAATACCACTGAAATTTTCAAAATTTACCCTGACCAAGTGTTGCGGCATGTGTGCTTTTAGAACACACACACACACACACACACGCGCAGACACCCACACACCCACGTACGTCCGCACACTCATTTTCTACTGGACAGTTCTGCACAGAGCGGCGCTGGTTGTTGGGGATTACCTCCGACGTTATTTTTGTAGGTGGTGTAGATTTCTTTTACTCGTCTGTAGCGGAAGGCCAGTTTTCTCATCCAGTCCACGCCTCCCCGCACGCCTGTGGCCAGACATAGATTGGCGCTGGTCGCCGCTGCGTGGAAACCATCAGCGCCAAAGTTATACGTACTGAAAGACAAAAGAAAGGATCCGTCAGCACAGGCGGCGCCAGCGGGCAGAGGGCACGGTCGAGTTTGAAAGCGTGCTCGTGTTGCACCTCAGATCCTGGCCGTTGTCATCGGAGGACACGTCGTCGATATGCACCTGGTCACATTCCTGAAACACACGAAACGAAGAGTTTGAGTAATGTAGGATTCACACACACCCTCTCTTTTTAAAGAGAGGTTTGTTCCTCGTCATCTTTCACTGGAAACAACTTTTTCACTCAGGATTTCGTGCTTTGGCTGGACACCGCAGTCCTTAACGCTCAACATAGATTTTTTTAACCACGAGGGTTTTCTCAGTCAAAACAATAAGAAAGGCGGAGTTTGGTGGCGTAAAGCAGTTTGAGGTTTCCCCTGCTCGCTGTTCTGCCGCCGCTCACGTTTGTCAGCTTGTTTCTCTGAGAACTTCAGATCCAGACGTCCGAGGACTAAAATCCTTCATCTTCAAATATAGAGTTAAAAAGCACCAGGATGTAAAAAGTGTCTTAAAACTGGATAAAAAGTCAGTTTGTGAAGCTTCTGGCAGACAAACACAAGCTGACGCTGCTCAAAGGGAGACGATGCCTTCAGGGACACTACACCTCTCTGGACACAACTCTACGTATAGAACACAGGGAGACGATGCCTTCAGGGACACGTGTGTCTGGACACAACTCTCTACATATAGAACACAGGGAGATGACGCCATGACAGCAGAGAGGAAACGATGCCTTCAGGGACACTGCACCTCTCTGGACACAAGTCTCTACATACAGAACACAGAGCAGGTCGCTCCAATGTGTAAATGTTACATGTTATACCTTCAATCCTCTTCGCCTTGACTTTCTCTTTATATCCTTTCGGGGAACATTCTTCTTCCCTCGTGCCCTCATCTGTCCAAACAAAAACTAACCTCATCATCAGTCAGAGTGGACTGCTACCACTAGAGGGATCTAAAGATATGCACACCCACAGACATAACCAATTAAGTCTCAATCCAGCAACTCCAAACACTCCCCAGGTTGGCATGTGAACAGCTAAGTCAGCAAGTACTGATATATATATACATACAGTAGAAGGATGTATGAATGTATGAAGAGCCTTGGCATTAATGGTCTGTGTATGTGTGTGAGTGTATGAGAGTGTGCATCTCTAAACACATGTTCCCCTCTGGGGGTGCCTGGCTCCTCTTGGAGAGGTAGAGGGATTCTGCAGCTCTGCACTGATTCTGCCGGTACACAGTAACACAATCCAGACTTTCTGGTAAATGTAACCTACTAGAAAAATTGAACCTGATGCTAACCGCCAATGAAATTATGACCTCTGATTGCTGCTGCGCCACACACCAACACAGCCCCGGGGCCAGTCAGCCAGTCAGCCGGCAAAAGAGTGTAGGAGAAAGCAGACGAAAAATCTGTTATTAGTTTTCCATTTATAGGCGAGTTGGAGAGTGCCTCCCCCTTCCTCCCCGCTCTCCGCCCCCCTCAGCCAGCTCATATTGTGAGGGAGTCCTGCCTTGGCATTCAGATCAACACATTTCACAAGGCAGAGCAGAGGGAGACGAGCAAAGATCCTTCGTCTTGCTAAAAATGTGCGGTGGCGAGAAACGTAGCCAACGGTTGAGCAATAGTTTGGTTCAGAGCAGAAAGCTTTGAACGTGACGTCAGACTGATCCGTTTCACCTCTAATCTCGAATAAATAAGAGACGTCTCTATCAAGTAGTTCGAGGTTGGGCCAAAAAAAAAAAGAAGGTTAGTATCACCTGTTTAAAGTTACGTGAGAAATAATAATTTCTCAGGGAGAGAATTCCTCCGGTTTCAAGTATGAAAAATCCCTCACGATTTTTTAAGCTTTTTAATTAAGTTTCATCCGGCTGTTAAGACACCAAAACACAGAAAGGACTTCCTTGTTTTAAGTCAATCTAACCGAGGCCAAATGCTGACGTTATTGCATTCCTCTCTAATGCTAGAGCAGGGTAAGGGTAAGGGCTTTGGACTGTAAACCTTTTTTATTTTACTGGTTCCCCTCTGAACAAATTTTTCATCTCCCTGGATTTGTGGGGAAAGGGAGGGGAGAGCGACGTGAGGAGAAACTCAAACCAGCTGTTCTTTAACAGAATTAAAATCTTGACCCCCAACCCCTGCTCTAATGCAGCCATTCTCTCGCCAAGCCTCTCCCAGCAAGCCCCGAGATCCAAAGAGGAAAAGACTTTGACCCCGTGACCCCTCTCCGGGGCTCCGGCACCCCGATAAGGGGGTGGAAGGGTAGAGAGGTGGAGATGGAGGAGAGCAGCGGGTAAAGGCTGGGGGAGCGGGTCCAAAGTGACCTCACATGGAGCGAGCTCCGAGCCCCGCGTTCCACAACACGGTCTGCCAATTGGAGATGGGGCGCAGGCGGGGGCTCTAAGCTATGTCGGCCTAATCTGTTTCCAGACACTCACCAGCAGAAATTTAATAGTTGGAGAAAGCAGCAATTTGTCCCAGCTTGACGATCTGCTGCCAACAAATTTGAGGACAATTTATGTTCGCAAATTATCCCCAATTTTTTTTTTTTTCTCACAACGCAACCCAAGCCAGAAGTATTGGTGAGCTTAATGCTTTAAGTAGAAGAGGCATGTCTGTTTGTTTAGGAAAACAAAAAGTGCACTGTGGGTTAAGCCTTTTTTCAAAGCCTGGAATGCTTCTATTATCCAGTAATTACCTGCTGATGAATCAGCGCTCGTTTGCCGTATCATTGCCTAAGTGTACGTTGTCTCCTGGTGCCTTGTGTGACGACAATAGTTCCTCGTGTTTGTTCTTCCCCTGTAATGGGTTTCTTTCAGAGTCTGACAGCCAGCATGGATCAAAACAGTGATGTGGGAACTATATTACCTGTTAATTATGGGCCTACTTTAGGGGCCAGAACTCCAACATGACCCGAAACCACATAAATATGTCTCAGTCATTAGGCCTAACTGCAGCCATTATAATTGCTGCGTGATTATAATAGATTTTTCATGGACTTTTCCAAATCCTCAAGGCTAATAAACACATCAAACCTCCACAAATGTGTGAAGAAATTCAAACAATCCAAGAAAAAAAATACACTTTCTGCGCGTTTACGTAGTTTTTTTCAGTTATCGAGATATTATAACACTTAATTAACAGCTGAACGGGGCCGTGTGTGTGCATGTGTGTGTGCATGTGTGTGTGTGCTGTGAATAAAGAGGGCGGGGGTTGTTGGAAGAATGCTCCAACAATTACTGTTCCCAGCTGGGGCTAGCATAAACCTCTGCACCGGCTTCCTGGGAAGACGAGGAAAGCTAATAGAGGAGGTGGCTGTGGGTAATGTTGTACAGTTACCCTTACACATACTCATTAGGAGGCACTTCTGAAGGCCTCGTAAACACCACAGAGTCACGGATGGTGCAGGTTCAAGTCAGTTAAGTACAGTCGTATAGTGGAAGTGGATAGGATGGAAAGAAAGAAACACTATGGGGGAGCTGGAGTTTACGGACGGACTCGATGCATTCCAGGGTTGCTGGATGGACGGATTACGAAACACCCAATAAATGGTACAGATGTACAGATAGAAAGCAACCAAAGGTACCTATGTTGTTCAGCTATTCCTGAAATGTTCCGGAACATTTCCTGCATGGCCTCGTGTGGGAATGCAAGCAGTGACATTGCAGGGACAAGCGAAAAGAGTTACGTCCGTCTGACGAAAGACGCTGGAGCCACTCGTCCGATGACGTATCTGAATCTGCAACTCGTTAACGGTTCAGTATTTAATGTTGAATACAGAACAAGAACATTGGCACCTGACAAAATCAGCTCCGACTTGTTATAGTCGTGTAAAATTGAACAAGATAATATTTAGATGCATACATATACATCCTCATCTTCTTCTTCAGACGTACTGTAACTTGTTGCATTACCCGTATTTGTGAAAAAGACGGGGATGTCCCTGAACGTAGCACGCTCACTAGCGCTTCCTGAAAGGTTATCCCCGTGTTTTACTGGGAACAACGTGGCTCGTCGATGTACACGCAGGACTTCATCAAAGGGATTCACAAGCACTTAAAGTTGCTGTCACTGACACAATAGTTTCGTCCGTACACCACTAACAGCAGAGTGTCAGGGCTGCGAGATGGTGGCAGTCGGAGCATTTCTCAGAACCTTTTGAACATGTCTTTTCCATCGAATCCCCCCGTCCTCCCCTCACCAAGCAAACAGCGGTCTCTCTAAAACCTACAATCACCACTAACTCGCCCCAGATGTTCCTACTGTACCCAGGAGTGAAGACCCTCCACCAGAAGCCATCGCAATTACTGCTTAAACAAACACTGCGTCTTTCTGCTAAATTCATCGGCCACATTCTTTTCTTTTATCTACCAAACAGCCTTAATCTGTGCAGGAACGACACCAAAAAATGCACAACAATTGAATCTCTACATCACTCTCTCTTCCTTTCCCCGTCTCGCTGTCTTTCCACCAGTCTGCTGAAAACTCCTCGCAGCGGAGGAAGCTATCAGAGCCCTCTTTGTTCCCTTGGCATCTGTCATTAAGCAATCAGCGATGACGGGCCGAGTCTTCCTGTAACCCTGGAAAGAGCTCAGAGTGGTGACTGCTAACAGGCAGAGGCAGGGAGAAGACAGACGGGGCAAGTCAGCAATGCACGATGCCAAAACACAGAAAGGGGCCGTGCTATCTAACTCTCGGACCCGGCCTGGTCTGCGTCCCCGTATAGACAGCGTACACTTTTTTTTTTTGGATACAAGCATTGGCGGATTATGACCCAATGGGCCTCACACAGACTTTATAGTTCTTCCGCCTCTTCCAGTGGTCATTTTGTGTCTCTTTGTAGTCATTTTGTGTCTCTTTGTAGTCTCTTTGTGTCTCATCGCAGCTGTTTTGGTCTCTTTGTGCTCCTTTTATGTCTCTTTGTGCTCCTTTTCCCGCTTGGTACGTGTCTCTTTGAGTGACGTATTGTAGGTGAAGGCCAGAGGGGCCCTGACACTTTGTGCCTCTGGGGGCAAGTCCATGGATGCAAGCTGCCCCACTCGCCCCCTCTCTTTCAGGTGAGCCGTTGGGGTGGGGGTGGGTGGTCAAAACCGCAGTGTGAGCGATAACAGCCGTCATCACAGCATTCCTTGTGACCCTACAGGCTAATGCCATGTGAAAAAGGCTCATCCATGGTTCGCAGGTTCTCAATACCACCACTCCACCGGCAGTGGCTGTCATCCCCCCCGTGGTCTGTGACCCCCAGCAACTTCCTTCTCCGTTCCCACCACAGGCACTCCTGTCTGGGGGGGCAGGGGGGGGGCGGAGGGGGGCTGTGATTACCTGGGGGTCAAACACAGGATGTGGGTAACAAAGGGAGAGTTCTTCGAACCCACTTCATTCCAATCCACAATCTGTGCTTGAACAGCCACGGAATTCAAACAGCGGCGCCAAACAAAGCACAGGTATGGAGACGCATATGGTTTTACAGAAATTCACACGATCAGGCGAAGGGATCCAGAGGGAGCTGGAGTACACGGCGCTCAGTAGCAGAGAGAATCACCCCACAGGTAGGCAGTGAAAGGTAGGAATTATTTACGCGTGATGGACGAGCTGCTTCTCATTATTTCCAAAACCACACCTCAAGGAGAGCGACATTAAATGCAATATCAAATCTCAGGCGTTTCAGCTTTTTCCCTTCGCAACACATGTACCCGCGGAGAAACTCCAGAGTGTATTCGTGCCAAGTGGACTTTTGTTTGGACAAATCTGTGCAGTAGTTTCCACTCTGCGCTGGGCAGGTGCTGTCTCCCTCTTTGATTCAGGACAAGAAATCTATTCCTAAAAAACACCATTTGTCACCAGACAGCAATGTTATATTTTCCCCCTTTTGGCGCATGAACCGGCCGCGTTAGGGTGGTGGGCAGAGGGTGGGGGCGAGGTGGAGCTCTGCGAAGACTGACAGGGTGGCTTTGAAATCTCCACTTTCTCTCTGTAGTCTTTCCAAAACACATCAGCGCGCCCGCCTCCAGACGTGATGGAGTCATGTCGCGGAGCGTGACAGCACTGCTGCATCAGCGGCCAGGCACACCATGAAATACCCATCTGACTAAATACACCTTTAACTTCACTGTTTTACAGGTTTCAGCAGCAGACTATACTGAAAAAACAGTTTTCCACTGGTGCAGATCTGGATGGGTTGTTCGGTTTTATGTGTTATGATAGTGTCATCGTGTTGAATATACAAATAAAACCTGCGGCACAGAGCTGCAGTGTTAATTGGTGAGCGATCAACTGGATGACTTCATGATTCAATTAAAAGCACAGTTAGCATTATGTTCCTACTTACTGGGAATAAAATCTTTAAAATATACTATCAAGGCAAACACCATAAAGCTACCAATCATGTGTAATGGCGAGTACAGGATCTGACTCTCTGCAGCGGGACGTAAAACCAACAGAATGGCTCCACGCTAAGAGGCTCTGGAGGGCCGTTTCAGCCACGAGGAAAAGGTAACCATGCGTTTCACAGCATCTCTCATTAACAGGCAGCCCCTGGGTGAGAGTGACAGAGGAGGTTTCAACCCTGCGACTGCAGGCTGGGAGCTATAAAAGGCAGCCAGCTCGCAGTGTCACAGGGTTGCTCCACAGGCACGTACGTGTGTGTGCTCGCAGCATGTTTAGAGCGCATGTGCATAAGTGTGTGAGAGAGGGTCGCACTCAGCATGGAGGCATCAGTGCACTAATTTAAAATGTTCCCACCTCTCCCCCTCTCTCTCCCTGTGAGTGGTTTGCCCCCATGCCCTTTCTCCTGCAGACAGGGAGGGTTGTTTTCTCACCTAGGGGAAGGGGGGAGCCTTCAGCCTCCGCACCCCACTGAGAGGGGAACACAGGGGGCTCGGCCAGGCAGAGAGAGGCCCCTGGTTCCCACATACCGCTCGGCGTTAGCGCTCGGGCCGCAGCGGCGCAGCTACAGTAAACTCACACCCCGAGTCGCTGCAGAGCCGTCAGTCTTCCCAGTGACTTTACTCTCTGCGGGCTTCATTATACACATCAGTTCAGACCATCAATTATCTCCACGTTCAGCCCCAGGCCACAGCAGGAGCATGGTTATCATTATTCCTTCATGGATTAATCTGCTGGTTGTTTTCTAGATGAACATTCTGTCAAATCTCCAGATTTTAGAGGCTAAAAAAAAGAATTTAAAGACATTTTTCCCATCAAAAAATTACTTCAACAATTACTCGATTAACAAAATAGTTGCAGATCGTTTTTCTTTCTAATCGTCGCAGCTTTAATTTATAATATTTAAAAAACAAGATATGTGAACAACACATTATCTCAGTAATTTACTCGTAAAGTTATTTATTCACTTTGAGTTTATTCTGAAAATACAATAAATAAATAATGAAATTATTGATATTACTTTTCCTTTAAAGCAGCAACGTGTGTGTGGTGTGTGTGTGTGTGTGTGTGTGTGTGTGTGTCTTTTGGGGAGGTTCAGTATTTCTGGGCTGCACCTTCGTTACTATTGAAGAGCTGATCCAGAGAAGGTTCGAGGAGAAAGAGGGACGTGAACCTGATCCCTGTTGACCCCTCGGCATGCCCTCTTTCTTTTTATGACTTTCCTCTGAATCGTCACTCACCGGCTCTATCAACGCCGTCCAGCCTCCACACACACACACACACACACACACACACACACACTGACTGAAGTGAGTCAGCACTTTCACACTTCCGGTTGCCGTCTCACAGACAAAGCTTGTTTTTTAATGGGTTTCTGCTCCTACGACATAAAATACGTCAGCGGATCCCTGGTGACTGTGACTGTAGCTTACTTATATATAATATAAGTATTTATATATATATAATTATCTCTATTATATAACAAAACGTGTAAATATAGTTTCTTTTCTGCTATAATCCAAAGGAAAAATCCCACTATTGTATGTTTAGAGGCTCGTAAACAACCACGTGAATTCAACTGATTATTTGTTCTTAAAAACACATATTGTAATTTCTTGCAGTTTAAGGCAAATTAAATGTAAGACTTTTTTTAATGCAGTTTAGAAAACAGCTTAAGAAACATTTTAGACGCATCTAGATTGATGTATTGATGTAAATGCGAATTTTTTTACAAATTATTTTGAGACTTTTTAATGCAGCGTCAGAAAAAACGATTCATAAAATCCTACTTCCCTCGTTTTAGCATTTTTAAAATAAGTTTTAAATCCATTTTATTTAATGTTCTTGTGCAGAGGCTGGCAGGACAACAGTGTTAAGACCTCGACGGTCCACACACACACACACACACACACACACACACACACACACACACACCACTAACTCTGCACCTGTGTTTCTGCACAGCCTCTGGGGTCTCCCTTTATGGCTTAGACTAAATTAGATGGACCATATGCATTTCTGCACATGCTTAAATACATAACTGCTGCTGGCGGCGGTATTTATAGTTGGACAGTATTTAGCTCTATCTGAGATGGAGGACTGTAAATCAGCAGAGAGGAAACACAACTGGTTAGAACTGGCACTTAACACTGGAGGAGGGGATCAATACGCCTCCAGAGAACGTCCCTCCTCCCCTGCCGTGACGGTTAATGACGATCACGCCAGCGCCTGCGGAGAGCTCTGCTCATTGGACGCTCTGGAAAGCGTCCTTGCTGCAGACCGCCCGTTGCTACCTCAGCCATAACGCCGCTCTAGTTTTAGCTGGAAGAAGTCTAAAGCTTTAAGTGTCAAAACAAAGTCTAATCAGTTGAGATAGAGCAGAAGAAATATACACGTTGCATTATTTACAATAATTTCATAAGCAGTCTGAGCTGCCAATTCGTCTGCGAACGCCTTCATCACACATGAAAAGAAATCAAAACACGGGACAGATGTTGAGCGAAAAACCACATTTAAGCGTTGTCACAAACTGCCATTTTTTTTTTTTTCCCCAAATGATTGGTGCACATCTATTAAATAAAGTGCAGCTACAGTGGAGTGTATGGCCCGGGCATAAGGAAATATTTAACCAGCCAATTGCAGCCAATTAACTTTGATCACGATGACTGCGTGTGGAATCTCAGTCACTCGTCCGTCTGCGGGAGAAACAACATTTTCTTCTTCCGTCTTTTCTCCCCCCCCCCTCCCTCCTTCTTGGGTTAGCTTCATGTAACAAAGCCGAAACACGGCGCTGAGTAATGAGACTTGGCAGACTTGGCCAGCGATCTCTTCACACTTAAGTATCAAACAAAACATTTCCTCCGCTGTGAGGTTGGCGTGAAGCAGGACACTGAGGAGAAGCGCCGGGTCAGTGGGATCAGAGTCAGTGCGAGGAGGAGGCAGCGCCAAAATAAAACGCGCAGACAGAGAACTGGCGTTGAGGGAAATGACATTGAGATGAATCGCTTTGTTTATTGCTTATGTGACGAGCACTGATAGTAAGTTTAGGTTTAGGGCTGTTGTGATGTACAGATATAGAAAAATATCATGTTAAAAATACACATATGATAATTAATCCAGCGCCTCTTAAATTATTTCTTTACGTGTAATGTTTACAGTTTAGAGCGGCGCCATATTTTCTTTTTAAACCCGACACATATTTTTCTTCCTGCGATCAATATTGCTCCATGAAAAATACTCTGGTTGTCTGATAACTTGATCACGAGCAACAAAAAGTTTCCCGTTTTTTTTAATGAAGTTGCGGCGTGTTTGTCACGTGACGAATGCGCATGCCGGACACGGTGATGCCGATGCTGAGGGGATGTGTTGTGCAGCCCCGGCGTTGAGGGAAATGACATTGAGATGAATTGCTCGGTTTATTGCTAAATTGTGATGTGCACCGATAGTTTGTCTGGCTTTGACATCTGGATCTTTTCAGTACATGCAGCTTATAAGCATCCCTGACCCTCTGGCCCCGGAGCTCATCCCCGATCCCACATGCACACCTCCCTACCCTTGATCCCTCCATTCCCGTGCCCCAGGGGCAGATTTTACACTCGCCGTACATGAATCAGGGGAGAGGCGTGGGAGGGGAGATGGCGGGGGATTTCCTGCTGTGACGAAAGGGTCTGTGGTGTAGGTGGACAGCGACACCAGGCACACAGCTTGACACACAGACAGACAGAGCGGCCACAGAAACACTAGAGCTTGACAAATTGAGCTGGCCGCTATGGGAGAGGGAAGGAGGGGGGGGGGGGGCGGGGGCAGGGCTGGTGACCCGGGAATGACGGAGACTGACAGCACATGTAAAATTCACGGTATCCCTCGGGCTCCGAGGTAATACTTCACCAAGTCAGATTTAGGACTTTTATAACGCCACTCGGATGAAATTCAAGCCGAACTTTGAGGAAAAAAAAAAAACGACATCAATTACTTCGGCTTGGGGACAATTTTGCCCAAATGTTTATTGTAACGTAAAACATTTTTGAAACTTTTTGAAGTGTTGTATCTGGATCTGCACGATGGTAATGGGATCGATTATTGAGGTTTTTAAATTGCCAGAAAAACAGATTCACGAAATCCTACTTCCCATGTCTCAGCATTTAAGATCTAAGACTTATTAATACCTTATTTTTAGATGAATTAATTTAATGCCTTTTAGGACTTTTTAAGGGTCAGAGGGAACCCTGTAAAGCGCTGACCCACTTCCTGCTTCCTGCACTCCTCAGCATCCAGCTCCTCCGTGGCATGGCCCCACATTTCTGAATTTATAACCCAATACTCTGATCTTCTGACCGATTGCTCTTAAATATCCTACGGTGCAGGCTCAACACGGGGGATCTTGCTTTTACTGTTTCAGCTCCGACTCTTTGGCAGCGCCTCCCCCTCAGTGTAAGCTCAGCCGTCTGTATCACATTTAAAAAAAGACGTTAAAAAGCCCACTTATAGTAACGGCTGGCGTCTTGTTGCTTGCGTTTCCTTTTGGTTTTATACGTCTTTTAACGCTGTTTGTTTGTTATATTGCTGTTTTTGAAAAGTGCGATGTAAATAAAGTGTATTGCTATTGCTCTGAAAGCTGGTGAGCAGAAGGCTTTTGTGCAGAACAGGAACACAGCAGAGCGACAGGCTTCACAAAGAATAGACGCACCTCCAAGTCGTTGAAGAAGAGGTGCGTGTCGGCCAAGTTGAAGATCATTTCCTCCATCCTCAGGCCTAATGATACAGATGTCGGCGGATCCTGAAAAACAGACAAAAACTATTAAAACCTTTCTTCTGAATATCCAGGTACTTTTTTTTTTTTTTTTTTTCCATTCGCAGGGGTTAATGTGGAACAATAAATAACGCTGTTCCCTGTAAGTCACTCAATTAACACAGAATCCTTTTAAATTCCTCAGCGGGCCATTCCCATAAAAGAAGACATTAGGCGGACTTGAAAGTTTCAGCCTCTGTTTACGACTCTCCGAAAGGGACCAGAATAGTCATCAGAAATGCCACAGACTTGAACGAATGCAGTAAAAGCATGTCTCTTCTCAGGAGGGGGGGTCGCTGCAGAAGAGTCGGGGGTCACAGCCTCGTCGTAAATAGCCCATTCTCCACATACTTGTGCTGATGCATCATCCGATTGCTCTCTAGGTGATATAATACATTTCCCCTCTGAAGAAGCAGCCGCCGCGAGGTGATAATTCACATTTAAAATAACTCAAAAGGCAGAATAATTACTGATGGTTCCAAAATTTTTTTTCCTTAAATCCTGATCTCTGCCCGTAAGGTGACACGTGCTGTAATGATGATAGCGCTGCACCGTCTGTAAGATAACACCGGGAGAGGAGCGAACGACGTTGTTAATAGTTAATGAGCCTGGGACAATGTGCGCCATTTAAAAAGATAATGAAGTGGAAAAAAGTGCATTGTCACAAAGACATAGTGTGATGAAGAAAACTGCTAAAAACACATTTATTTAAGCGGAAGACAACCACATGCACAACTCACTATAATTAATGAACCGACTGCAGAGCTTCGCTTCCTTTCTTTTCACATTTACGCCTCTTTTCTCCTCCTTTTCTTAAATCTTTAATCAACAGATTGTCTTCATTAAGCACGGGATGAAGGGAGACAATGGCGGGCGGCGGAGGGGGATTTCCTGCAGCTGGGTGAGACTGCGTTAAAGTCGGCACCAGGAGCAGGGATTACGGCGTTAAACCACCTGAAGACACACCTGAGCTCTCTCCTGATTACCTGTCACGCCCCTCCACGCTAAGATGACGGAGGACGAGCCACACAAGTGGAGCTCCGTCCACACTGGTGGAGGCGTTCTCCTTCCTCCTCACCTCCCAGTTCCAATCAATCTTTCAGCCAGAATTCATCAAAAATAATTAGCCTCCCACGACCCCCCGAGTGCATTATGGGATGGTTCGGTGGGAAAAGGCCGTCTTCTCCGGGGCGAGCGAATCCTTTCCAATTAAATCTAAACAATCAGTCAGTGAGGGAGTTAAGAATACAAGCAGGCCAGAAGGCCAAAGTGCTGCTGCTGTCACTGCTGCAGCACCACCTGCCCCGAGACGTCAGTGCCATCCACAGGGGCGCCAAACCCCCCCCGCCCCACCCCGCCCGCCCCTGAGCCCCTTACCAATAACAACCCCCCATCCATCCCCACCCACTTTAAGCTCCAGCTCTGGCCGGCCCAATAGCAGCACAGCTGGCCTCAGCCATCAGCTTTATGGGGGTGAGCTGCCTTGATGCCAATTAAAAGAGCTGATAAGAGCAGCAGTGTGTTTACGTGTGTACGAGAGGGAGAGAAGAGTCAGGGAGAGTGGGTGGGAGGTCACGGCGAGGGAGAGAAAGTGTGGATGTGCGCTCGCTCAGATACACGTCTATTTATAGTCGGCGAGGAGGGAGAACGCTTCGGTTTGTTCCAGTAAGATGGGATAGGAGCAAAGTGGATGAAAAGGTCTTTGGGGGCTTCTCCTGCTGCGTACGGGACAGCGTGTCCCCTTTTATGCTCATTAAGTCTAAGAAACACATTTTTATGGGATTTTTCCACATACAAGATTTACATTTCAAGTGCATTCTTGCATCTTTTGTTCTTCAGAAGATGAAACTGTTGACCATTTATCTTTTAAATGTTAAACGTCCATGTGCGAAATTGTGTTGCGCTGATATCCATCATTTTTTGTTCATCAAAAAATGGATCCAGTCATTTACTGACAGTGATTTATTTATTTTATGGAGAACTTGGACGCTAGAATTTCAGCGGCTGTTCATCTTATTTTGGGTAAATATGAGAGTCCTGCCTCTCTCACTGAGCTCATGATACTCTACCTTTGCCAACTACTGCACTAAAACTGTCAAAAATGAATAGAAATGCTTGAAAACGGTTTATATCTATATCTCCGTCCTCGCTCTTTTAAAGCTCCTCGTCAGTTTATGTGATTTTTTCTGCTGTTTTTATTTATTTAATATCTTTATTCTCCGTATAATTGTACCTCCATTGTTTGCTGCTCGTGTCCCATAGTGTTGTAGTGTCATTATATGTTAATTCTTGCTTTATACATGTTCCTTCCGCTTTAAAAAGCAAAAGGGCCGATGACGGACAGGAGGCGGAGAAAGGCTGCTTGTTGTGGTGGATGTTGGTCCGCTTCACTTTCTTCTCAGAGTTAGTTTACAGATCTGCGTCTCTGATACGCTCCGAGGTAGCGTGCACTGTGGTCGCTGTGCATGTCTGCCTCTTATAATGCTGCTTTAATGTGACAGTGTCAGCAGGTTGAAGCATGAGAGAAACTAAAAGAGGAAAAAAAAAAGAAAAAAGGAGTGAAATGTGCAGAGGAGGAGGAGAAGAGGGAACAAAAGAGAAAAGAGAAAGTGAGAGAGACTCTCGCGGCTGTCACATCCGATACCAGTTCTGATGGAACGGGCCCTTATGGAGTCAGGAGTGTTTCCTGTTTCGGAGGAGCACACTGGAGACCCTGTGTGTGTGTGTGTGTGTGTGTGTGTGTGTGTGTGTGTGGTTGGAGAGTCCCTGATGGCTGAGCCACAGCTCCCTAAGCCTCGGCTCTCTCTTTACCCAGCATGCAGGGCTGAGAATAACGTAAATAAACAGTGGAGGGTCGTGGGGCAGCCCTCTTTCACCCCAAAAACAAAACACTGCCCCCATCAAACACCCCCTCATACCAGAACAAAGGCGCAGAGCACGGCCCGCGGACGCTAAGCTCTCTGACATATGAGCAGCAATATGTCATTTTTGACTTCAAAACCAGACACCTCCATAGCCAAAACAACCGGTGATTAGAAATGCTGCTCTGCCACAAAAATAAAAACAAGAATGGAGACGAGTTTAAAACTGAATGTGGGAGGAATTGGCTTAAAGATTCCACAGTGGGTATTATACCTAAATGGGAAAATAAGAGGGCTATATAGAACCTATGACCTCCAGCAAACCATGAGAATAGGATTCTGCCTTATTTCCCAAATTGTTTGTTTTGAAAGTTTAAATTTAGAGAAGCAATTTAAACGGAACAACAAATAGCGAAGCCTGGAAAAGCAAACTCTTCATCTTATAAGCATACACAGTGACATGGGATGGAAAACAACCTTCCTGTACAATAATACATGTTTGTTAAGGTTTATATATGTGATATATTTGTATTTGAATCCTAATTAAAGCAGGTTTGAAGGGAACCTCTGTGTTCTCAAGTTTTCCCTCTGAATTACATTCGGTGGCCCGCCGGGGTCTCCGGGGGGGATCCCCGCCTGAAAAGGACGGATTGAGAAGCACTTAATTAAACTAACAATGTGGCATTTCTGAAGGAGAACGGAACACTTAAGATGTGTCAATAGACATCCAGAGTGCAACTGTTGTGAGCCCCTGCAGCTGAGCCCCGGCCGCCATGCATGGCTGCAACAGCTGCAAAGAGCGGTCGGACGCTCCGGCCTCGTTGGACCCATTAAAGAAAAAACAATTATCTGTACATTGAGTTCTGCTCTATCTTCTCAGTGAAATCCATCCTCTGCACAAACCCCCCCCCCATCTGAATCTTTTTTCTCTCCTTTGAGTGTTTCCGTGTTTCGCTCCTGCCACAGTCTGATGTCACTCACCCGTCCGTATCTGTTGGCGTAAGAACCCGTCAGCAAGGAATGGAAAACGATGATTGTTTCATCCAGGTCCCAGATGAAAACTCGCTGCAGAGATGGGGGAGGAGAGAGAAACAAAGGGAGAAAAAGAGGCAAAATCAATGGTGCACTCTGTCGGGCTGCAAGGTGATCCTCCTGGTCAATAGGCCGGGAGCGTGGCCGCGTGGCCGCGTGCGCCGCAGGGACCGGGATCCATTTGCTTGGGCTGGTCACCGCAACACTCGCGCTTTCCAGCCTCTGCCCTTTACATTAGAGTAATCAATAGTGACAAACTAATTAACTAGATATGTTAACACGCCATGATGTCAGTGCTTTATGCGCGCTATTAACTTTGTTTGAATTCATATCATATTAATGAAGAGTTCTCTGAATCACCTCGTTTATTTTGACATGTGCTCCCTATCGTGTGTAGATACAGCGCTAATACTGCAGTTACACATATAATATATTATATAATACTCTCAAAACTTAAGTAAAAGTACAAAAGTATTAGCATCAAAATAAACACAGAGCATAAAAAGTAAATACTCAATCTGCACAACGGGACATTTCAGAATATTATATTTTAAATTATTGATAATTATTGATGCATTAATGTGTTCATCACTTTAAAGCAGCAGCTGGTAAAGTTTGTGAATTTATACTTGGTAAAAATATTCCGTGGTTATATTTTTGTTGTTGATTTTGAATCCTTAAAGTAACTAGAGTTATATATATATATATATATATATATGTAGTGCATTAAAAGTACAATATTTCCCTCTGAATTGCAGAGGAGCAGAAGTGGAAATACTCAAAGTACCAGTACCTCGATATTGTACTTGAGTTCCTCTCCACCGCTGCTCCTGGTGCAATAATACCTCAGTGAGTCTCAGCTCGTGTCCAGTATTTGATGACTACAAATATATATTATTCACCTCAGCGATGACTCACTTCATCGCGCGCCTTATTGATTATTCACGAGGTATACACGAGAACTTTATATATGTGTTTAGTGATGTCACATATTCCACAATGCATGAATAATGCAGTTATAGTTAAAGAAGCGGTCTTTAAGAATGAAAGTGTTGAGGCTGGTGTGGCAGCCGTGTAGTAAGTGGATTAGCGTGCATGTGCCTCAGACAGGGCGAGGCCGTCTGTCGCCACGGTAGCGGGCTCACCCTACCTCAAGGTCGGAGTCAGGCGGCGGTGATGGGTTGTTGTTCCTTCTTCCCCGGCCACGTGACTTTCCATCCGAGGCCCGGCGCAATCGATCCGAATCTGAATCTTTAATGGGGGTTGATGGACTGTGGATGGTACTGTACTCTGCTGAAAGGAAGGAGAGGAGAGAATAAGAAGAGCACGAGCAAGATGTTATTTGCTTTTAGCAAAGAAGCGCGAGCGACCATTTGTCTCAATGCAGGACAGACGGCTTCCTGGGACATTGTTTTTTTGTGATTATGCAGGCACACAGGTAACAAACATGTCATAAATCAGTCACTAAAAGCTACTGTGCTGCACGCTGATTTAATAAACGGGAGGTAATGGAGTACATGTCGACTGGAGAGAGAAAAGATGTCCGTCATCTGGATCGGATGGCTGTGTATGAAATTAATTAAAGATTCATGTCTTTGGTGTTGATTGATGACAACATTTCAGGAGCATGTCGGACGATTTTCACTGATTTATATAAAAGATACAATCCGTGCTCGGATGATGCATTCAAGTCACGTGAAATTATGGGAAACTCTACATATACAATCCGTGCTCGACTGACAGATGATGCATTCAAGTCACATGAAATTATGGGAAACTCTACATCTGCACACTGCAGTACATGTGATGGTTGAAACTCGGGACGTCAGTTTCGGTAAATAAAAATGTTCTTAAAATGTAATTTTAAGAAAAAAAAGGGCAACAATCAGGTGTGTTGCTTTTACTCCACGGTCTCAAAGAGCTTTGGCGTCGCATTTCAAAGCACTATATCCACTTAGAGCCGCTGGAGTTGTAAATGTTTTGCCTTTATTTCACTTTCTCTGTTGGCTTTGCTGAAGTTTATTGCAGCATCTCGATCAGGTCGTTGGATCGGACTCCAATCACGCAAGTTAAACTTAAAAAAAAAACCTAGAAATTGTGCAGCCCGACCGTAAATCAAGCTGCAGACATGGGTAACGGGGCAAAAACGGCTTACATCCCTAGTTGAAACCATTTCCTAATAATATTGTGCATTTGGTTGAGAATATTTTTGGTCTTTAGCTCATGTTCTCTCATCAGGAGCAACTTCCTGTCACAGAGAAGAAGCTTGTGGATTTAAAAACAGAAACAAGGCTCCGAGAACAAGGCGACCCTGCGGCGTGCGGTTTGATCCTTACCTGCAGGGTTCTCTGGGACGGGCTGGCTGGTGATGCCAGTGGGGGGCTCCTGGAGGGTGTAGGTGGTGGTGGTGGAGGGCGTGCTGGGGCTGGTGTTGTTACTCGTCATGTAGGGGGAAGTGTAGGGTGAGCTGTTGTAATACTGAGCATACTGCCCCTGACCGAAGGCTGGATAACTGGCATAGTCCTGTTGAGGAGCACAGAGTAGGCTACATGTAAAAAAAACAAGACGAAGAAGGATGTGTTGAGTGTGGAGAGAGAGAGAGAGAGAGAGAGAGAGAGAGGGAGAGAGAGAGAGAGAGAGAGAGAGAGAGAGAGAAGGTAGCAGGCGGAGGAGAAGACGGAGGTTTGGCAGAGTAATGTGAGATATGCCCTGCACCAGAGTTGCTACTTTACAGTGCAGATTCCAAAACATAAATGCAAACACATGTCTGTTCTGTCCTACATCTGGACATCCGTCTGTTTTTTCTTCCTCTGTGGTATAATACGTTTGTGTTGGAGGAGGTACTGTAGATAATCCTGCGCACAAAGCTTTTGACATCCTGAGTGATTTATGTTTGAATGTGTCATGGATGAAATGGAACATATTGACTATGCATGTTTCATAAAGGTTTCCAGGCCGGGGAGACGTCTGCAACGCAAACGTGTACAAACTGATACCAGATCGGAGCGATGAGCTACCTGCTGCGTGCTGTTGAAGCCGCTCGAGTTCGTCAGCGAGTTGTTTCCTGGATACAATCCTGACGTTGTTGTGAAAGTGCCACCTTTAAGGAGAAATAATACTTTTCAGTTACGTGTGAAGAGCTGCAGCGATCAAAAGTCTTTTTTCTTTAAATGCTGTTTTCTGCCTCTCAAATACGCAGTTTCACATCATAATAAAGTGACAAGACAAGTGAAGACTTTGAGAAACTGGACATTTTTCTGTATTTTCTGACAATTTAAAGACCAAACAATTAGAATTACATGCACGTTACCAAACAAACAGCCTTATTAAATCTGCAGTGACAGAAATGTTAAGAGGGAAAAAAAAGATTTTCTTTTGTGAAACAACTATTTGAGGTGGTGAACAGAGGGAGGCCTGAGGGAGGGGGCGCCCCCACCAGCGGCCTTATCTTCTGCTTCCTTATCAGTGATTGGATCAGACCTGATGAATGACAGGGAGGGGGGGGGGGGGGACAGCACCGACCAGGCCCGCACAATGTGAGGAGGACAAGAGACTTTTGTGTGTGTGCTACCGAAGGAAACGATGGATGCACTGACGGAGCATGAGGGTGCTGGGGGGGGGGGGGGGGGGGGGGGGGGGGAGGGGGGGGGGGGGGGGGGGGGGGGGGGGGGGGGGGGGGGGGGGGGGGGGGGGGGGGTTGACATCCAGCCCCAATGAATATGTATGTTCCTCTTTTCGTCCTCCTGGGTAATTAAATCACTCAAAAGGGGCTGATAGCGTCTAATGGCTTAATAATATACATGGCATGAGTTATAGAGGAGCGGCGGCCCCCGGGGGCCCCACATCCACCTGTACTGTCATGTCAGGCCAGGGCGCAGCAGGAGGCTGGTGGAGAGGCAGCGCAGGAGAGACACAATTATCACCATTACTTTCTCAATCATCTGCAATAGTTTGATTGCACTAAAATGTTTTGATTTGCCTAAAAAAAATCTAAATCTTGCTCTACAAATCTTTGAAGGAAATTCTAAATGTATTTATCTAATTCCCACTGCAATATCCACATATTATATATATATATATATATATATATATATTTATATGTATATACATAAGGCCCAAGAGACTGCCGATGCTTTTTAATGCAGATTTGCAAACCTGTTCTTATTTATTCATTTATTATTTATTCTTATGTGTCTCTATGTTTTTTTGTGAGCCTCTATCATTATGTGATAGATAATAAAGAGTTTTTTCAATCTTGAATCCTAAACTGGACTCAAAATGTTTATAATGCCACTAGAACAAACAACCAAACTAAACAGATTCAACACTTGAAAGACAATGAAAGCTCGTTGCCTTGGGAAGCGGACATTCTGGTGCCTGCAGCCACAACCACATTTATAAAGAGCGCTTAATCACAAAGTGCTCAAAGATTGGTGAGAGAATTGAGCTGTGAGCCGGGAGCGTTTGAGTCGATGCACTCTAAATGCAAAGCACAAATATTACATCTACTCCAGTTTAATTCATTGTGAAGGCTGCGATCGCAATTATCAGAGGCTCATGTGTGCAACCATGTGCATTATTCTGCTAATAACACAATATATAAACCAAATGTACGAAACAATAACAGCAAAGCTTCAGCAGTTGTTGACATGATCAACCTTGTGACATGAAAGACTTTCGGTTATAAAAAACACGGAGTTTTGGATTGCATAGTTAAAAAAAGCTCCTTCACTTATCACC
Source organism: Bovichtus variegatus (assembly GCA_943593645.1). NCBI lineage: Eukaryota > Metazoa > Chordata > Actinopteri > Perciformes > Bovichtidae > Bovichtus > Bovichtus variegatus. The sequence continues at coordinate 847,200 of CALSCE010009814.1, forward strand.
TCAGTGATCCTGCCGGAGCCAGAAAGCATCCCGCAGCTTCGGTGAAAACGAAGGGGGAGATACATTTACTGTTTCTTAATGGAGGCGTAATTACACCTTTGTTCCCAGAGAGAAGCAGAGGGAGTTCCTTTCATCCTCTGGTCATTGGCCCCATCAGGAGGGCCCTCCCACACCGTGACAAACGTGAAGCAGCTTTCAGAACAGAGGGGAAGGATCAGGGAAGTGTGTGTGTGTGTGTGTGTGTGTGTGTGTGTGTGTGTGGGAGGGCATGAAGCATGAAAGAAAGCACGAAAAAGAGGAGACGTTGTGCAGAGTGTAGCCTGCCAGTTAGCTACCCGGCGCTGCGGCCAACAAAGAGAAACAAACACCTCCAGAGCTCCCGATAATACAGGATCCGCTAATTATTTGTGCAGTTTCTCACTCTCTGCTTCCAGCAATTACACACACACAGCAGATTTTTTACCTTCATCCAGGCCTCTGCTGGTTATTTTCACCAGAACTGCTCTCGCTCTCTCTCTCTCTTTGCTCTTTTGTTTCATATTTCAATGCCTGCAGGGGGAATTTCCAAACTCCGCAGAAAAGTTCAACATCAAGTGAAAGTCTGCGAGAACAATAAGGCAGAGACAAGCAGGAGTAAGGCCGCGAAGGACAACAAATTAGCCAAATGTGCGGTTCAAACAGTCACGAGAGCTCGCAGGCGGGGTCTGAGGGTCGCTGCGAGGAGAACAAGGAGCCACATAAAAGCCGAGGGGACCCCCGCCAGCAGTGAGAATGAGCCCATGCTGTTGGGAGTGGTGGTGCTGGTTATAGTAGGGGGGGGGGAGAGAAAGACGGGGGTCTTGTGGTTCCCCGGGGGGCATGTTTTCTCTCCCTCCCCCTGTCCTGCTCCAGTTAGTTCACTCACTCAAGACCAGACATCTTCCCTCCCTCCTCTCCTGCCTTCTGGCTCCACAATTGGAAGTCCATTTGCTCTGCTTGATCAGTCCCCTTGCCATGGGCTATGTCTATCATCAGTGCACAATATTTGTAGCAGAAGTTTGTATGCCCCACTTGGGAATAGGCTATCAAGTCCAGATGGGGCTCTCCTTTTAAAAAAAAGGCCAGCGAGGCTTCGGCTTCTTCAGCCCGCACCGCCACCGGGACAGAATGCTGGAATCCAATTATTCAGCTAATTAGCATCTGCTCAGTCCGTCTCACACACCAAGGATCAACTCTTTATTCTATACTTGTATTTTTACATTTCCGGCTACTTTATACTTCTGCTTCACTGCATTTCAGAGGCACATATTGCATTTTTTTTTTACTCTAGTACGTTTATTTGTTAACTTTTATGTTGAATATTCAGAGCAATGACACAAAATGTAGTCAATAAAAAAAATGAGGATGTAATAAATTGGATAAAGATGAGACTTTATTGATCCCTTGGTGAAATTTACAAGCTACTCAGCAGTATATATAAAAAATAAGGCCCCAGATTTACCAGCAGCAACATGAATATATAAAATGATAATATGACATATATAATTCTGATTCTGCCTGATGAGAACTTTTACTTTCTGTACTTCAAGTACATTTTGATGCTAATACGTCTGTACTTTAAGTACATTTTGATGCTAATACTTCTGTACTTTAAGTACATTTTGATGCTAATTCTTTTGTATTTGAGTGTAGAAATACTCTGGCACAAGTAAAAGTCCTGCATTTAAATTGTACTCCAGTGAAAGACGAGCACACTTTGTCCACCGCTGTTGAGGTTTCTTCAGACAATCCACGAGAAGCGCTACGATTGCAAAACGGAGACGCACCAACGCACGGTCCCCTTTTACGATTCGGTGGCACGACTTAAGCACACGCACGAAAGAAAAGAGCACGAAACATTAATCTAATCGTCCTCCGCCTTGACAGCTGGCCGCAGGCTGCAGGCAGAGACAGTGTCCCAGTCTCTGCTGGGGACACCCCGGCCTGAGGCAGATCAATAGGCCAGAGCGAGTAATGCTGATGGCGTGGAGGAGACCACTCATAGCGGGCAATCTGTCATCGGACATGGCTGTCCATTACGGACGCTGCGCGGCATCCAACAGCCAGAGATAGCAGGAGTCAGTCGGAGGGAAAGAGCATAATACTTGAAGATGAATGGGCACATAATACTGTCATCGAGTTAAACCACTGAGGGCAGGATAGCAGCTTAAACTTTCTGCCATACATGCTGCAGCTCTTCTCTCTCGCTCTCCTTTTTCAGGCTGCACGCTCACAAACTCCGGCTGTGGCCGACTGTATTTGGTTAAGAGGCGTGGAAAAGAGGCTTCGCCGCGCCACATCTGCTGCTGAGCTGGCGTTATTTATTGTGAGATGCTCCGGAGGCTCTTCAGCAACATGTGGAGATGTTTCTGCTGTCACACATTAGGTAGCGCAGGAGAGAGCACGATGCGAGATGTTAGTTGCAGGTGGAACAGAGGCTTTTCGAAGCAGAACAAACAGAGTATTCGACACACTGCACGACAGGAGGCTCGGTCTGCATTTAAAGAGAAGGTATGACGGGACGCAGAGCAGACGAGGGGGAGAGCAGCGCTCAACAACTCATCTTTATCACTTTCAAGGCCGTAAATCTCGACGGTCTCAGCTCTTAAACAAATACAAATATGATCACAGGGAGAGAAAAAACAAAGGCTGGGGAGTGGGGAGGACATGGCTGGTGCCTCCTAAGTGCCTGCCATTTTTCCATCTGTGTTGATTCTTTTAAGAGGAGAGGAGAGGGAGGCAGCCGTCGTGGCTGCACATAACGACCGCCGGGATGCAGCCATCTTTCGGGGGTGAGTGCGAGGGCTCTGCATCCAATTAAATCAGGGACAGAGACTTTTTTTCCTCTAATCTTTTCGTGCAATAAACCTTTTTTTTGGATGGGGAACACATGGCAGAAACATTGAAATGAGACAAAGTAAGGAAGAAGAAGAAGAAGAGGAGAAAAGTGCTGTTGGCAAAACATAAAGATGGAAAGAGAGGACAACAAAACAGAAAGAGAAACACATCAGAAGCCAGACTCCCGCCGTGTTTTCAGATCGCTGGAGAAGAGTTTTACCTCTCATGACGTTCAGCTATTTTTCTGCAAACTTGTTACGAGCGTAAACTTGGACATGCTTGAAAGAGAGAGACGCTCTAGATCTAGATGCTTTAAAGAGAGAGACGCTCTAGATCTAGATGCTTTAAAGAGATGCAGCTCTAGATCTAGATGCTTTAAAGAGATGCAGCTCTAGATCTAGATGCTTTAAAGAGATGCAGCTCTAGATCTAGATGCTTTAAAGAGATGCAGCTCTAGATCTCACTAGAGCTGCGACTAAAGATGATGCCGATTGTTTTCTAGATTAATGGTTCGGTCTAGAAAATGTCAGAAAATAGTAAAAAGTGTCTCAAAGTCCAAAATCGTGTCTCTAAATGTCAGATATTCACGTTAATATGACATAAAACAGAGAAAAGCAGCAAATCTCCACATTTGAGAGGCTAAAAAAAACAGCATTTTTCTGTAATTTTTGCATGAAAGAAAAGACGGCAGCTCTGCATCTCACGCTGCACTGTGACACCATACAAACACCCACACTGACGTGAAGATGTATTCACAGAGATGTCCTCACCCTGCATCTGGTAGCTGTAGGGGGCCTGTCCCGTCTGCGGCGTGGTGAAGCCGGAGCTGTAGCTGAGGAAGCCCGTCTGTCCCGGGGATTGGGACTGGGTCAAACCCCCCTCCGTCTTTATGCCTGCCCACAATGGACCTAAATCAGTTAGTGACACCAGATCGGTTTGATGCACAGACAACAGTCAACACGCAGGTTTGAATTACACTGGACACAGCGACGGGACACAGCATCTGTCTGTTAGCATAGCACACTTATCACGACGCACGAGCGCCGATTATCTGATTAAAGACTTTTACTATCATCATCATCGTATTACTTTGCGCCGGGTTCTGCCGCACTGCGAGGGAGCGGTCTGGCTGTAAAACCAAACCGCATGTTAGGACTGGGACTGTTTGATTTCATGTTATCATTAGTGTTATTATTATTGTTATCGTCATCTGTGAAGAGACATTTGTGTTTGTGAGTGAAAGCGGCCTCTGCTTACGTTCACTCAGTCACGATTCTATGCAGCAGTACGTTGCAGGACTCCATTCAAATAAACACAGTAAATTCCTCCACATATTGGAGAGTCTTTTGGGGTCAAAACACTCGAAAGACTTTGGACAAATAAAGCATACAGTGAGCCATGTACTCTGTGTTTTCTCTCGCAGTGCCAGAGGAAACCAGTTTTTGTTTTAAGATTTCTATCATGAATCTTTCAGATCTATCCGAACAGCTCGACAAGCAAATTCAGTTTTATTGCAATGAAGGAGAATATGCAGGCACTAAACAACGACTCAGCGTTTCTGCAGCTCCTGCTTTTACCGGAGGGATTGTGGGAACAAGTTCTTGGTCCTGACCTTCAGGAAGGAAACATATTTTAGTTGTAGGCAACTTCTCTGAGCAAGACAAGAGGAGGTTTTAGAGAAGTCTTACCATAAGCTGGGATGCCGTAGGGCTGGCCAGGCTGGGGGTAGCTAGCATAAGCTGCGGCCTGCTGCATTCCTGTGGTGTACTGCGTCTGCCCATACGCAGCCATATTTTGGGATGAAGGGGTAGGAAGAATATGCGGATATGTTCTGCTATTTGAGAAAAGAAACAAAAAGACAAAAGTGAGAAAGGCAGGAAGAGCGGGAACCGTGTTTAACCCCCGAACACCAGAACACAAAGTTTTTGCGAAACTGACATGAAATTCCTCGCCATTGTGCTACTTCATTTTAAAGCTGGAGCCAAGCTGCAGGACAGATAGCATCGCGCGGCTCATATACGTACTGAAAGAACAATAAATTGCAAAGGAAATTTTTTTTTTGCAAGATAATAATTACAACAGATTTCAGAGCTGCAGACATCCAGACAAACAAAGCCGGTCGAAAAAAAAACCTCCGATCTAGCAGAAGGATCTAATTAAAGATCCAAATGAAGTTGGATGCTGCTTATTTTTAAAATAAAAAAATAAAAGAAGCCTTACTTGGAAGGGTAAATCTGTGGAGAGAACTGGTGAGTTTGTCTTGGGCTGAAGCCACTGGTTCCAATAGCTGAGGAGAGTTAGAAAGAAAAGAGGCAAGCACATATTTAAACTTTAAGAAACAAGGTAAATATTATCTTTTGCCAACAGAACTTCTGGATTCCAAGGAAACAGTAATTACACTGCATTACTCTGTTTATTTTGGTAACCTTATTTAAAAAAAAAGGTGGAAAACCAGAGAGCAACAACGAAGTAAAAATAATCAGGTGAGAGCATCAGGTTTTTTTTTTTTTTTCTGCTGACCCCGCGTATCTCTGAGATACGCCTGCGTTGCCACGACGACCGCTGGCGTAAACACAAACGGGACGATCGGCGTCGGCTTCGGCTGCTTCTCAGCCACATTGGAAGTGACATCACTGATTGCAGGTAATGAGCGCTACTGCACAACGCTTCCCTCCATCCGGCGAGCGACCGCGAGGCTCCACGCTGCCGCTGACTCGCCACAAATAACTCGCAGAAGAAGAATTTGCTTTGATTCTGCAGTAAGAATTATATTAGACCCACAGTGGGCTTTTTTTTAAATTTATTCTCAGTGTCAATCAATTTGTTCCTAACGACGTCATGTCATTGTTTTCTGTTTTAGTTGCTGCTTTTAAAAAAATGTCCCCAGTCAAAAGAATTATGCAGATTAAATACGTTTATTTAAAACTATTTATTTCATGTTCACCATGGCTCCTAATTTAAAAGTATCCCACACTGACTCGTATTTCCTCACGTGCTCGGTCTATTTTCATTTTACACAATATGCAAATTTACTTTTCTTTCCTAAAATAATTTTTAGAATTTTTTTTCTCAGTTGACAATAATTACAAAACTAAGAATGTTTTGAGAAGATAATAGAAAACAGTCCTTGTCTGTTAACTAAGCTGGTAGAATGAGACTCAAATAAACAATTATTAATAGGAACATGTGAATTTATATTATTTCTTTCAAAGTTGCATAAAGATTCAAGATTCAAAATGCCAATTTTGGAGGAAAAAAAGTGAAATAATTATTATTTTTTTTTAAATCCCTAACATACACACATTATAGCTTTGAATTAAATAAATAATGTTTTTAATACTTATATTTATTGCATTAATATATGAATTTTGAATAAATCACAACAGTGTATTACAATTCGTTAATAAATTCCAGTTTAATAATAGATCCACATTTAATCAAACAACAATCACAGTTCTGCCACGTCACTCGTGTTGAACTGCGGCGGAGCGGCGCCGTTTTGAAACATCTGTCTAATTGGTCGTGACATGTAAAATAAAGGATTTGGTTGCTGTATGTAACTGTATGCTGTAACCCCTCACACACGTTATTAATATTGAACACTTTTCCCACATCAGCAGCACCTGCCACTGGACAAAACCTGCTCTTCTGAACGCAGCTTTGGGTTTCCCCCCGTGGAGGATATGGAGGATAAGATTACTAAATTTCATTAATATTGTCAGAGACAAAAGTCATAGCAGTGATTTATGCGCTGCTAGCGTTAAGTATCAAGTGCTTAGTTAAACAGTTAAGGAAATACAGGAAAATTAGCAGCAAGATAAAAGCGTGCACACGGATGCGGCGCATGTTTATAGGAAATAAAAGTGCCGCAGGTTGACATGGATACGGGTCAGGGTGGACAAAAGAAATTATCACATTAGTGGATATTTCTTTCACAATTCCTACAATGCTCATTATACTCTGAGGCTTTATTTAGAGATGTGTGTGTGTGTGTGTGTGTGTGTGATGTTCCTTTGCTGAGGGGAGGGTGTGAAAACGTCGGCTCTGACAGGGCGATAGGGTAACAGCCCGTGGAGAGCGAGGGCCACGGGGACGCCGCGTCACTCCACCGGACAGACAGGTTCAGTGCATTACGGGTCATAACTACACACTGGCATGGGAACCAGCAGTTAACACACACACACACACAACACACACATGTGCAAGCAGATAAATATGCTGACAAAGATAAGGGAGAGTCACTTCTTCCTAAACACACACACACACACACACACACACTATATTGGTGTTTTAGCTGCAGGGACCCGGCTTATAGGTCAACCATCGCTAGGCTCATGTCTCACTAATTACTTCTGCAGCTGTGCGTGTGTGCATGTGTGTGAGTGTGTGTGTGTGTGTGTGTGTGTGTGTGTGTGTGTGAGTGTGAGAGGCAGCCAGGCACACACACACACACACACACACACACACACACACCGGTCCTCCAGCCTCACCTGATCCTGAGAAGCTGTCTAGAGAGGTGTCTGCTACCGAGGTGGCGATTTCGCTGCTGCTCATTGGCTCGGTTTTAACTGCAAACAAAGAAGCCACACTGTCACCAACACGCACCCAATGAAGTCTGGAAATATAAAATTAAAATAAAACAAGATCAGATTAAAGTCTAACTACTTCAGGGTTTGAGATTTTCACATTCACAATATAGCAAAAAAAAAAAAAATCATTATTCAGTGTAAAATAAAAGGCAAACAACATTCAGGACAATAATGTGTAATATATATAATATAATGTATCCATTCAAATGTTATATATTTGTATTTTATTATCATCTTTATTTCTTTTTTGATGGGATTTATCTGATGGTGTTAATCTTAGTCCGTGATCTTTGTTATTTATTTATTTATTTAAAATATAAATCAAACTTTAATTTGTAAATAGCAAAACAATAATTATATTATCATTGACATTTAATGATGCATTTATCAGTACTTAAGTGCAGCATGAAATAAAAATCATGACCGTACATGTGTGTTATAGTCACGGATGTAAAAAAAAAATAAATAAATAAAAAGAGCTCCGCAGGGCAGTACATGTATGGAGTATAAAATCTTTTTCAGAGAGCAGCGAACGCTGTTTGACCTTGGATCCATTATGCAGCTCAGCGATAGATCTGCAAAGACAATTTCACAGCTTTCTGACAGCTCAGGGATCTTTGAAATCAATCCATTACACTTCAGGCGGGCTGGAAGACTTTTTCTTTTCTCTCTTTTTTGGCAAAACAAATTGACAATGTGGGCAAGGGAGTCATGCTCAGTGAAGAAGCCAGTTGCTGTCATGTCGAACATGTTTCCGCTTTGCTCGTTCAGCGCAGGAACACATGTTGACGAGGGGGCAACACACCAATGACAAAACAGTGGTAAGGTGCATGCATGAACCAGCACACACTCAGAGCACAGAGCACACAGTAACCACTGTTTTCTGGAAACAGCGAGGAGCGTCCAAATGAAAACAAAATGCTTCACAATCTGACCGTTCACTAACAATGGACTCAAACCCGGTCGGTGTCAAATCATGCTTGAAACAGAACACCACGACAATTACAGCGAGAGTTTCTGAATGAAAGGCACAATAGTTGAGGCAACTTTAGAATTTGGCAGTTGAAAAACAATGCATTTGTGGGACTTTAAAAAAAAAAATAAAAAATGCAAATTCAATTTCAAAAACTACAAAGAGTGCTTTCATTCTTGCCCTCAGTTGGAAACGCCAAGTATTGTCCTTTCATTGCGTCACCAAGAGTAGACAAACCTGCAGCGGACTGTGAGTTAGACCCTAACAACCAGTCTGCAGTGGTAAGCATTGTGATGTTATCACCTGGGGGGAGGAAAGAATGGCAGAGGGACACATGACAGTCTGCAGCACGTCCACCAACACCAACCTGAAGACTACGTGACGGGGATGTTTGTGACTGCTGCACTAAACAAAGGCTCTGCACACAGGTGAATCACCTGAGTAAATAACTATGAACAGTAGAGACCTCATGCAAAACGCCCTCATTTGCATGTCCTGGGCTTTGAATAATTACATGGTTGCTTAAATAAACAGCTAATACTCGCTGGAAAACAAATACTGGTAGCACTGACGTGTTTAAGGTGTAAGTATGAAGTTGATCCTCTGCATTGTTTCGACTGGATGCTTAATACAGCATTAAAAAAAAGTGCAAAGGTGTCGATAACTATTGATTAAATATCTAGAAAATGTCAGAAAATAGTGAAATGTCCTCCCAGTTCCTCAAAGTCCCGTCTTTAAATGTCCCGTCAGTCCAACACCCACAGAAATTCATTAATGTGATATAAAATCTCCATATTTGAGAGGCTGAATTACTTTTTAGGCGAATATTTTTCTGTCGATCAACTAATCCGTCGCGACTCGTTGCAGCTCTATCGTCACGTGACCCCTAAAAAAAACACTAAACTTTCACAGCTTTATTGCTACAAATGCATGAACGCTGCACTGACTTACTTCCAGCTTCACATTGAATGCTACGATACAGCTTCTGTCCCCATTCTCAGCCCTTTTTAAAGTTTAAAATACCACAGAGGACAAGAAGAGCAGCTGAAGAGCAGCAGACCGGCACACATACCTTCAGTGCCATTGGGTGTCATGGAATTGTTATTGATGTGGGAGTTGTCGAGGTTGGGACCATTAGGAGACTCACTGCTTCCACTTACTCGGCTGTGAGGACTGGCTAGATCCTGCATTTCCATAGACCTGACGAGACACACACGCACATGCACACACACCAAATCAAATTACACATATCACTCTGGTTTCAGGGCAGACACGCGGCTCTGATGCACGATGCAGTGCACGCAATGTGATGATCCACCAGTCCGGATTTAGAGAAATAAACATGAAAGTCCACAAAAAAAAATATTATTAAATCTATAATTCAGCGTGATTTAAATAACGACACCTCGCACGAGATGTTTTCAACTGAATTTCAAATAATGACGTTTTTGTGCGATGCCAAAAAATATGAAAATGAAGAAAACACACCAGGCAAAATGTGACACACGGAAGAAAAACAAAGCGGAATTAAAGGCTATGAAATGAATAGCAAACATTCTGACGAGGCAGTGTCTCGTTTCTGTCTTTACAACAAGCTCGCTGCGAGTCACCGTTTCACAAGAACAACACAAAGTGTTTACTGTCAATTTACTCCCATGTATCTTTAAGCACAAAGGGCCCTAAGTGTATATCGTTTTGTGTGGTACGGAAGACTGTTAACAGATGTTTGCTGGTTTGAGGCAATGCTTAATGTGCCTGTTAAAAGTGCTGCAGCACTCTGCCTGATTGTCAGGGCCCATGCCTCAGTGATGGGCAGATGCGGAGCTCATGAGGCATGTGTTTGCTCTGGCAAGCTCCTTAATTGTTTCTGTGTTTATACAAAAGACCACGCCACTAAAAACATTATTCTATCTTCTCATTTGTGCGCTCAAAGGATTTGATGGAGTGTAGACAATGGAGGAGAGAAAAGAAGGCACGAGTGATTTGAAAAGGACGGCCACAAACTCCAGACCCCATTTGTCTCCGCCACCGCTCCCACTGCAATAATAAGTTAATGAAATTAGGAGAAAATGTTTTGTACATTATACTGCCATTTACAATTATATTCCAGGGCTCTGGGTATCTCTACTATCGATAAACATTGGCCTTTTACACAAGGCCACGAAGATAAATGCTCAGAAAACGAGCAGCCTGAGTGCTATCAGATGGCACGAAGAAACCAGAATTATGTGATAAAAAGATAGAATTATGATATGCATTTACTCTATTTAACGTGACATTATAATGTTGTGATATTGTGATTCTTTGCAGTAAGGCTTGGCAAATGTTGTCCTTTCTTGCGGTTCAAGTCCAATTGAATTATTAATAGAAAAAAGTATTTTTAAGCATAATATTAGAGACTAAGAGTCACACAAGAAAATCAGTAATAATAATAAAAAACTATGACACAGAGGGATAAGTCTTTTTCACACATACTACAATAATGATAATAATAATAATAATAAGCTTCCCGGATGTAATTTACTTCACACCCTCCAGGCACACGACACCACAGACAAATAAAAGCACATTTAGGACGGAGAATATTTCTCCATTTCACTTTTACTACTCAATCCTCTCTTCTCCTGCTTCGCCCCAAACTTTGCTCTCATGAGCTGACGACTAACAAAGTCTTCACTTCTCCAATCAGACAACACGGCCGGCTGAGGGAAGCTGTGGAGCAGAAGTTCTGATGCTGCTGGCGCGGGCTCAACTGTGCTCTTACCTGAGCCGAGAGGGCTCGGAGTCTTTATCCTGCCTCCACCTGCCCCTGCAGAAACAATGTCACTCCTTGTTACTGCAGCTCGATGTCACAGTCCAGAGCCATCCATGACACAAAAAGGCTTGTCTGAGAAAACATTATTGTTATTCTGCAGCAGAATGGGAAGAGAGGGCTCGCGGGGGGAACAGAGGCGCACATTGTCTCTCTCCAAGCCGCAGCCCTACTCCGCTGTTGTTTCCTCCTCCAGGTCCTCCCTCCTCCCTGAGCGAGGGGAGCACGGCCGAATGACGGAAAGGTGATTCATCATTGGTCTACGACAGCTGCAAACTGGATTAGCCCTCCCCCAATCAACATGCAAAGCGGCTTAGCCAAGGTAAGCAGGAAGGGGTGTGGGTGGGGAGGGAGGAGGGGGGGGGGGGGGGAGGGGGGGAGGGGGGGGAGGGGGGGGGGGGGCAGGGGCTGAGGGGCAGCAGAGGGTGGGAGAGCCTGCACACTTTCCTGCTCGAGGTAGGCTGCTGCTGGAAGGAAGATGGGACTTGTTGAGCGCAGACCAGTCGAGCGTGACACCCCCAGCGTGACACCCCCAGCGTGACACCCCCTGCATCTTCAGCACATCTTTCATCTGCAATTGACACTATCTGAAATTTATCAGCACTCCCCCTCCCGGCATACTGACAGGTCCTAATGACCGTCAGGGCTGCTTCCCGCGGGCCTGCCCCAGCCTGGGGCCGCGGCACGCACACACACACACACACACACACACACACACACACACACCCGCCTGACTTCACACAAGGCAGAAAGAGAACAATACACTCACGCAGACATCATATATAAATCTTTTCTTTTTCTGTGGCAACACAGACACTTATGTCTTTTTTTTTTTTTTACGTCTTATTCTTTGGCACACATAACTCATGCCTGTATGTCTGCATGCATACACACACACACACACACACACACAGGGCACTTCAGAGGCCCCAGATCAGTGGTGCAAATGTACACACACACACACTCTCTCACACACACACACTCACACACACGCAGGGCACTTTAGAGGCCCCCAGATCAGTGGTGCATCTCAGACAATGAAGGAGACTGGAAACAAGAACACGGAGAGCATATGGAGCCACATATGTTTCCTATGACGCTACGAATGCCTCTATTACTCTCCTTTAGCTGACAGTTACATTTTGCTGTCCACTCCCGCTCTGCTCTTCTCTCCCAACATCAAGCAGAGCCATATACTCGCACGGCTATAACACTATATTAGCCCCGACTCCACCACCATGGGAATACAGGGTCCACTAAAGGTCAGCGGTATTCCTCTGGTCAGGCAAAAGACATATAAAGTATTATTTAAAAAAAAAAAAATAAAAGAATCCTAGCATGATTTTTTAATGGCCGACTGTTTACATGAGCCAGGGTAACCTGAGCCGCATGGTCTTACGGGGTTTTTTTCAACAGGCTTTGCTCTTCACACCAAGGCAAAGCCTTCATGAATACCATTCCAGCTTTACAATTCGCCTTCTCTCCGACTGCTAATGGTACAGCCATCTTAGCAGAAATAACCATTACGTTTAAATCTCGCCGTGCGAGCTCAGGACAACAGCAGTGCCTCCTCCTGGCATTTCCCAACACCGAAAATATGCAGAGGGGAAAGTCCACCGAGGTAAAAGCCATGAAGACGAAAGAGAAACACATTTTGCCACAGCACATTAACAGCGATCAGAGTTGTGGTGGCGAGATGTGGTGTGTGTGTGTGTGTGTGTGTGTGTGTGTGTGTGTGTGGTTTCTCTGTTCAGCGGTGCAGGCCAACGAAGCCATTACCACGCCGGTGGCTCAGCTTTTGGCAGCAGGTGAAACCGGCCAGGTGAAGAGACGGAGGGGGAAGATGGAGGAGGGGGGGGTTTAAAAGCGCAAGCCTTTCTTCTGTGCCGCTAAATATTTATTGTTTTAAAGAAAAAAAAAGAAAAAAAAGAGGCTGCGTTCAGCATCTTTGATGTGCTTCTCACTTCAACCTGAACTGCCAGGTCTTTG
>CALSCE010009814.1:860428-902410 GCA_943593645.1 Bovichtus variegatus
GCATCTTTGATGTGCTTCTCACTTCAACCTGAACTGCCAGGTCTTTGAAGCTCACGAGAACAAAGCCGCGCTGGATGAAGCGCTGGAAGTGTCATCAAGAGGAGAAGAGAAGAAGAAGAAGTGCCACAACACGCTTCGCCTCACCGCTGTTTTGCTGTTTCGCTTTACTTATTCCAAGACCTGCGTCTCCGAAGGTAAACACAGCCACAGCCAAGCTCCTCCGCATAGATCATCTCAGCATGCAGGCTGTCTGACCGGCACAAATCGCTTCTCCACCTCTGCTACATCTTCTGTTACTGTGCAGCAAAGAGTTACCACGTCACCTGCTCACGCATTTACAACTTTACTGCTGCAAATAAATGGATGATGAAGAAATACGAGGGAATTCACCGTGTTTATTTCCCCTCTCCACTCCCCGTGTCAGCCTTATTAGATAATAATGTTATAGTCCAGAGTCCTGAGCATTTTACAGTCTATGTCAGCCATGTGTTGCCAGTTACAACTTTTGAGAAACAATGCTTTAATCAAAATCTAACTTTAAAACAACTAATCCCCACTTAAGCTGGTCAGCTGAATCCACATGGTGGCCCAGGAAAAATAAATCCACTCTCAAAGAATGTAGATGCAGACAACAATTGGACACAGATGTGAGTGGAATTAGGCACAGTTTACAAAATGCTACACTTCACTTGTGTCTCTGTACGTGGCCGAAAAAACCACTGCTGCCAGCAAATGCAACATTGAATAGTTTAGTGCTTCTTCCTCCTCAAACGTGAAGTATTTTAGATAAGACGGCGACTTTCACATGGAAAGACGCTGTAGCTTTTTCCTAAACTTGTTTTCTGAGAGAGACAATTAAAGGAGTTTGTTTAAATGTATTATCACAGCATGGGGAAACTTTATTATATATATATATATTTTTTTATATACTCCATGCACCTTTATTTTAACAGATGGTCTGTGCTTGGTGCACGGATGAGAGTTACGTGGATAAACTATTAAAGCATATGGTGATTCACACGTAATTATACATTTTGTACTGGTCTGTAATTAAAAGCACAATTATTAGCAGATGTGCCGCGTGTTGATGTGCAATTTGTCGTTGTCATTTGGTTCAATCCGACACGGTGCTCCAGCAATTCACTCAATAGCTACGTTAAGTCTGTTAATACTGTGCTCTTCAACCTTCAAAATGATTTCCAGAAGGCCAGTCCGCCTGCGAGGGGCCATCAAACAAGATTTAAGGTGCACATTTTATCCCAACCTGCCTACCAGCGTGACCAGCGCAGAGCGAGAGGCTTCACGACGCAGAGATGAAAGAAACCCTAACGATTAGCTCACTTTAATGCTCACTGTCTCAAACCTGAGGCAGCGATCTGATATGTTCATGAAATTATTATCTACGCAGGTAAAGCAGCCGAGGAAATTCTTAAATTGCTTGCAGAAGGTAATAAAATTGCAATTTTTTTTGTATTTTTAACAGCAAAAAAATGTGTATTATCTGCACAAAAGGCAGGTTTTACTATCGGCACTTTTGCAGTACAATCCCTCTGAAGACGATTTCCTTATTATGCTGCACAACGTCAACATATTACAGACAATCACACAAGTGGGTATTAGTGATTGGAATCTTTAAAGCTCATTTCCTGTTCTTTCAGCCACATCTTCCAGATCCAAACAGTGGCCTGTTAACAAAATAACACCCACAGTATTTAGCAAACAACCCCTGGCCACTAATCACACAGTATGGGCTACTTAATAGGAGGTCCCCTGCTTCCTTCTTCTTTCTCTCGCGCTCTCTCTCTCCCTCTTCCTCACTAATCGCTCTATCGGTGGATCAATTAGCCCTCTGTGTCTTTCACCATTTTCAATCTCCTCTCTGAGAGAAGAGGGCTCGGCCTGCGATACACATCTATACGGAAGGCATCGGGCCTTGGGCAAACAATGCCACCGTCACCGCCGACCACTCCTGCTCGCACACACTGCTGCTACACATGCACGGAGCTCCGCAGGCCCGGCGGACAGACCCTGATCTCTCCCAGCGTAAAGCAAATACACAGAGCAAACAGCCTCAAATCAGCCCGCTCATTATCTGTTAATAAATAAGGTTATTGTGTGGGTGGATGGCTGCAGCAGGCGATCACACACACTGTCATGTTTGTCTGCGCCGAGCGGAGGCCACTCTGGCTCGCGAGCCTCCCAGAACCTCTCCGTTCCCTCTCTTTCATCTACAAACACACACCTTTCTAAACACCCGAAAAGGCAGGCGTTTGGAATTAGAGGATGAAAAAGGAAAGAGAGAGGGGGGGGGGGAGGGAGATGAAATGCCCCTCACACACACAATAATTCCCTGACTTGTGATGTAAGCCTGTGATCATACACAGAACATTAAACCAGAACATCCTTCAATTAGAGAGGCTAGTGATTACAGCGGGTGAGCCGGCACGACTGCAGCCAAACGCTGGCGAGCGGAGACGCAGCGCGGCCGGGAGTCGAGGCCTGTTGTCTCGGTCAGACGGCGAGAGGCTCTCAGGTCTCCCCGCAGCATTCCTGGCCTCAGCAGATGGCATTAGATGTCAACTGCTTTGACTGTGTTGGTTTTGTTTGTTCTGCCAGTCAGCGAGGGACTCCTGCAGGGGCCGGCGTGTTTTCATAGCCTGATCAAAAATGTAAACTGGCGAAGGAGAGGAAGATCCCTCTTTTTAAAAAAAAAAAAAAAAAAAAAAAAAAAAAAAAAAGGGAGAATGTGGATGTATTTGTAACACGAGGTTTCTCCGTCACGCTGTCAACGTACAGCTTTTTTTTTTGCTTTTTTTTTTTTTAGCATTTAAAAAAATCTATTTAATTAAGCAAAGAGAAAAATTTTAGGTGATAATTTTTTTTTTTTAGATGGTAATTTTAGGGGACGTTTTTCGACAAATGATAAATATAATTACAGACAAATTAGACTGTTAAATTTAATAAGTATTGGACAAACTCTATGTTTTATAAAATCAGAACGAATCGTAAGATTTTTTTTTTAAAGCAATAATCAAATACACTGTAATATACTTTAAATTGGTATTTAAATAATATTATATTCCATTGTTAAATCGACGTCTTTATCGGGACGTGAGATGCATTTACTTTGACTGAATGAAAACTTAACATTCATCAAGAGAAATTGTTTTTCTTTTAGCTATTTATCTTTCAACATCCCCATCAATTGCAGCCGACCTGTGAAGATTAAAGCCTTCCTCCTGCGTTGATATTATTAGAGCGATGAATAGCTCCACAGTATTACAAATACTGCAATAATAAAAGGTGTAGGTGCTGCTTTAAACCCAAACAGTTAATGAGCACGTACGTGCAGAAATTAAATGGTAACTCCTCCTGCTCCGTGGATATGAACGCTTTAATTTAGAAATATATCTTGAATTAAATGCGGACGCAAATGTACCAAATAAAGGAGATAATTCCACAAATCCCCCCCCCACACACACACACACACACACACTGACTGACACACACACACACACACACACACACTGAAATACTCCAAAAGAAAACGTGATATCACAGACAAATTAAAGTCATACTCACTACAATTATGGTTGAATCCCTGTGTGTTTATCCCTTCTTATATCTTCTTTTTAAAAAAAAAATCTTGTACAGCGAGACGGTTGAGTCCAGCAGGACGGACAGTAAACCCTCTAAAAGAGTTCTTCAGGTAGAATCTGTAGCACAATAAATGTAAACTACAAAACTACTTTTTTCTTTTTCATTTTAGGCGTTGGAACCCATGGAGCCCCGCGCGCTATCTCAGGAGACCCGGTCCTAGTGAGAAAGAGAGTTGTCCGATTACTGCTTCAGGCAGTGACTAGTGAGTGTCTGAGGAAGAGGGAAAAAAAGAGAGAGAGTGAGAGAGCTAGGCGGAGGGAGGGAGGGAGGGAGAAAGGCAGTGAATGAGGGAGGGAGAGGGAGGCTGCTGCCGTTTGAAAAAGCAGGAAAGTTGCTCGCTGCTCTCTCACAGGAAGACTTTGGGTCTGGAGGAGGCACGGGGGAGTTGTGCCTCACACCAGCTCCCCATATGTCATTCAGTCACAGCTTTAAGCAATAGAGCCCTCTGCAGATTGTATCAGTGGAGACTAAGACAATGAAATGGCAGATCTGTCCACCGGCCTGCCTGCTCCGCTCACACACCCCAGGGCCCACACTTCTCCTCTCCCCCCTTTCTCTCTTGTTTTTGTTATGCTCTTTTTCTCTCTTTTTTTTCTTCTTTCCACCACAAACCACATTTTTCTGCTCTCTCTCTCTCTCTTTCTCTCTTGCGAGTCTCAGGTCGCTGCTGGATTTCTTTTGTCGTAGAGGGACTTCGGAGGGTAAACAAGGGCTTAGGTCATTAGCTTAGGTGATGGAAGCCGGAGGTTTACCGGCGGCCGAGCGGCTCGGCTCTGTCCGTCTCCACAGCAGTCTAGTGGAAGTCCTCCGTCAACACATACACGCCGCGTCTGTGTGCAAGGTAATGACTGCCTTCTGTCTGCTCCAGGTTATTATTTCAACTGTGCGAAGCCGCTGCACAAGGCCACGCTGCTACTGATGAGCTCAAACTGGTGATTTATTCAAGCTGGTGATGAGGCTCGCACAGCTCTCGCTTCAATGTGTCCTGCTTCTTTTTTTTTTCTTTTTCAAGAATAGCAATTCTGTGTAATGGATGGTGGAGAGGTCAATGGAGCGTTTAACATTGGTTTAATTTCCACATAATAAAAGCTGCGGGTGAAACGCCGACTATAATGCTGAAAAATGATTACCAAGAAAGAGGAAATCATACATTTACTACGGTAAAGAGGTGGTGACAGAAGAAGAACACCCGCGGCCAGAAGAATAGCGAGCTGTGTGTGCATGAAGTAAAACACGGAGGCGAATCTTTTTTTAGACGCCGCGTTGTTTTAAAGAATTGATAAACCGGTCTTTTTTTTTCTACACAATTATCCGTCAAAGCTCACAGCCCAAAGTGAAGGCAGGTCAACGCCAAACAGCCTCGGCAGCGGTCGACCAGCCGCTCGCAGAAATAGATCGGAGCTGCTCCTGATTTAAATACGCCGCAGTCACGACGTGGACGCGCCGCCTCGCTTTCCAAACCAAGCGCCCGCAGGTGAATCCTCAGGCTCACGTTTCAATATGGAAGCGTGAAATATATTGCACGTTGAGCAGGTTCTTGATAACTCGATAGACTAATAGATGCGCGGGGACTCTCAGGTAACTATTTCTAATAGCGGAGGGGTACACGTGCCAATCGAGTTACACTGCATTTACTCTGTCGCTCTCTATTTCAATAAGCAGCTGTACAAAATTAGTTTGAGATGTAATTTTGCAAGTGAGTTATTTTCAAATTGCACGGTATAATTATCCAGAGTTGTTTATGTCTCGACGACTAAAGTCAGATTTTCCTCGTCCTCCTCCGTGCGGTGCTGTAGGGATGTTTTGAATCAAGGCTCCAATCAAGGCGGCAGTTTCGCTGGTGATGTTCGCTGATTACTGCGTTCATGCTGCGTTCATGCTGCACAGCATTAAGTGAGAGGAGCTCAATGCAAACAATCGGATTTAAAATGCACGTTAAACTCGTGGAAGATGCCGAGTTGTTGAGTTTGAGAGAGATGCATTTACACACGTCTTTAAGCTTTTTGTGTTGACCTGATGAGAAATATTCACATATGGGGCTGCGACTGAGAATCACTGTCATTGTCGGTCATTTTCTCGATTATTTGATTAGTTGTTTGGTCTATAAAAAGTCAGAAAATGGTGAATGTCCCAAAGACCCAAGACGACGTCCTCAAATGTCAAAAGATATTCAGTTTACTGTCATAGTGGAGCAAAAATACTGAAAATATTCACATTTAAAAAGCTGGAATCAGAGAATTTTTGCCTTTTTTTTCCTTTTAAAAAAAAAAAAAACTTTTCTAAATAAATAAATCAAAATTTGAAATAGTTGTCGATTAATATAATATTTGACAACTAATCAATTAATCGTTGCAGCTCTATTCACATATATTAAATATCACATTTTGAGAGGCACTGAGACATATTGAACACATAAAAAAACCTTCCTTCAATTAAACGTAATTAAATTAGAACAATATAATAATCTTTTCTGCGACTACGTATACAGCCTAATGGATCCTGCGACATCTGCCAAATGGAAGCTCAACAAAAGATGCACTGATACAGTTCGACTGACATCAGCGCTGAAACATCACGTGCCAAAAAAACTATATCAAGTAAGAAATTTGAGAAGCGTGCTAAGATTAAATGTGAAGCCGTTCTTTATTAAGGATTATCTTGATGGGACTCCGTGGTGCTCATGTGGGGTTGCAGGGATGCCTGCCTGCAATTTAGAGTGAAGAGAGATCTGCACTGTCCTGCGCTGCCAACAGGTTATCCACTCAGCTTCTCACACACATGAAAATAGACTCGCGTCCAAATGGCTGAATCCGTTTTCAGATAAGGAGCGGAGCGTTGTTGTACGTCTGACTGGAATCCTAGCGCTTCTGCGGCGAGTTTCCCCCTCTGTCGCCGCACAAAGGGGGAACATCTCTGTAAAGCGAGCGCGCTTATCTTCACAAAGAATACACAAACGGCGTGAAAAAGGTGCAGGAACGAGGGATCAAATGGTGCAGATGAATCAAAACGCTGACACCCTGGTGACACAGTTGCAATATTTTCATATGCATATGCTGCAAATTTGTTTGGGTAGAGCTACTACAGTGTTTATACAATGTCACACACTGGGGGGATCAAGTTCCCTTTCTGACACAAGTCTCAGTAGAGCATTACGCTCCGAACCTTCCCAAGAAGGGAAATCTGAACTTGGGATAACTTTGGATAAAATAACAGTTTTTATATATTTATACAGGCATTACTAGGTGAAGTGTTCACCTATTGACTAAGGAGAAAATACAGAAAGCCCTTAACTACACAAGCCTCCCGCCCTCCAGACTTGCCCCCGACACAAGTGGGACATTAAGTTTGCTGGATGGCAATTTGTCAAAGGGCTCTGTAAGTGCTGGTACTGGATATTCCCGAGTTATTCAATGTGCATAGTTTCCTGTTGAAAATAACCGAGCTGCACCGAGTGACATATCCTCGGTGAAGCACAGCAGCGCTGATGACCGAGGGAAATTCAAGATCATTTTCAATACTATTCCACTCCTCCTCCGTTCCCAGCGCTTGTGTTTTGAACTCTGTAACATCAACTCAAAGAGCAACAGTGACAGCTAGAGCAATCAAAGCAAAAACAAAAAAGCAAAGCAACATCATTTTGAGGCCCAGAAAAACATGTTATGTTTAAGATGTCTTTCTGCATGCAGCATTCAAGTATAAACAATATAACATTAACTCATCCATCCACCGGGCTTTCATTAAACTCCAAAGAAAAACTTTGATGATGACAAGTTGCCACCACAAAAAAGAGTTTGACAGCGCAGACAGATAATTTTGAAGTCCCTCAAGGTAAATTAGTAGCAAGTCAAGTGCTTTCAAGTGGTGAATGAAAGTTTCCAGTGAAGCCAGGATTCCCTGTAAACAAACATCAGGTCGGCCCGCCTCGCCGAGGAGCCGTGATAAAAGTAAACACGGCATACCTCGACGTGGAAATACGGCGGAGGAACAAAGGAAATGGTTAACCTCAGTGCACGTCACAAACTTAAATGGACATGGTCGGAGCTATCGAAAAAGAAAAAGAAAGGAGCACATGCTTATGAATAATAAACTGTAGCTTCAGTGCAGGCGCAGCTCAGAATGTACGAGTCTTTTCTAAACGTCGGTGTTTTACAGTGCAGTGCATGCTAACTAGTATTTGATTAAAGGACACTCTGCGGACACATTTATCCAAACACACACCGCGAGAGACGAGTTGTACTTTATGGCTGGTGAGGCACACCTGGAGAAAGTCTACGAGGACCCCCAAAATCCTCAGACAGACACTTTATTGCTCTCCAATGGCCCCAAAAAAGCCAAACAAGCACACTTTAGAGACCTATTACTCAGAATGAGACATCACTACGGCTGGAAGCCTCACCGCGGGCATTACGCTCAAAATATACAGCCTGTTAAAAGATAAAGAGAATAATACGAGTGAATTCAGCTCAATAACTCGCATAAATAAGGTTCGTTCAATATATCCAGAGATTTATGTCTTTAAAGAGTCTCATTGTAGCCATCGATATGTGATGTGAGGCGCACTACGTGTGTCCGTGGTTGGGTTTTATAAATGAAAGGTCTTCAACACACCACACTAAAGGTCCAAATGCGGTAGCTAAGTGAAGGAGCACATCACATGCTAAGCTGTCACTGGCAGCGGAGCCGCTCTGGAATATACTTCTACTAAACTATCCATCAAAAAATCTTTGGAGGTGAAAAGTAGGTGCATGCAGTTGCAGAATATCCGATTTTATATCGGCTTTAACGCCCAGTGTGAATACTTTTCCACAAGGTTTGCAATTTCTTTGGAGCCCAATTGATGTCATGGTGCGACACTACAGTGCAACAGTAACCGCAGCGTGCTGACGAAGACGAGGGGCACGACCCGAGCCCGCACGGCTCTGTGAGGAATTATTAGTTTGGTTTTTTTAAAATCACCAGATTTGAGTTATATTTATTTTGATCATGAAATTGTGTCGTTTTTACGAGATTTCCAGATGATTATCAATACAACAGCATTTCTCTGGCACAGCACATGGACTTTGTACCAATTCATTTGACATGCCTTTGGGATTTAAAACAACATCCACGAGCAAAGATTTTAGACTAAATATTTGTGATCTGATCAAGTGTTATCAAATACACAGTTTGAGATTTGCTCCGTTTAGAGAGGAAGGAAGTTCTTTGTCGCTCTGAATTCATTGTTCTTGTGCAAAGCTTCTTTTGTCGGGCCTGAGTAGCGTGTAATCAAATTGTATGTTGGATGGACTCATTTTTAACAAAACAACAGAGCTTTCATATTGTAATGCTCACGTATTTTGCATAACACACACCAGATAAATGATCCTTTCCCCTGAACGCACTGAAGTCAGTGTTGCGTGAAGCTTCACAAGCTTTGATATGATGCTAAAAATGTTTGCAAAGACAAAAAGATACAATGCAAACCAAACATAAATACAGGTTTACTGGATAGACAGTATATTTTTTCCTGCTCTCTCTCCTCAAAGCTGCCCTACAATTTGACAATTTGCAAACAAACAGAGAAAATATTTAGATTTCGGTTGCAGTCGTTGCAGAGCTGCAAACGTGAAACTGACTTTGATCGCAAATGAAACTGCTGAGGAATCAAGTGGCGCAGACGTCGGTGTTATAAATAAAGTCGGCGGTCAGTGCATGGTGTGACTTTCTGGTAGTAATCTGGTATTCTGATTTAAAGACGGAGCCCCGTCAGCTGCACCCTAAAATACCAATATGTTTGGTGATAAATTTCCAGCTCTCTTCTAATGGCAGCATTTGTCAGGGCTGCCCCAACTGTCTGCGACTGCTTCTGACTTGCGCAACCCGGGCGGCCAGAAATGTGGCACTCCCCGTCTCCTCCACAGCTGCCTGCCCAGTTGGGCCCGGGTCAGCAGAGCGCCGGGGGCCGGCGCTCATCAGCAGCCTCGTAGTGGGTCTGGCCCGCGAGGAAGGAGGGGCTGCTCATCACTGGGAACTTCTGTTCGCCACGTACAAAATGCAGAGGTTATAGACTCAACTTCTGCCTTGCAGAAAAACCCTCCCCCCCCTCCCCCACTCCTCAGGCCCTGTTCCTGTACCCCCACCCCCTCAACTCCCAACCCCCTGAGTCACTCACCAAACCCCCACTCGTCCAGCCACTGTGACATTTGTGAAGCCAGGAGTCCACATAACAAAAACACATTAGGCAAATGTCTGGGGTCAAACGTCTGTTTGAATTGGCCAGATGAAAGCCACTTAGATTGGGCCTGTGCCATTCTGCTGAGGCTGAATACAGTTACAGGAGAGGCAGCGCCGAGCGAGCCAGTGGTTTGTCTCACTGACAGAATATGCTTCCACAAGTGCTGCTACCACGTGTGCCAGAGGACGATACGATGGCTCAGACGAGGCTATATAAGCCGGGGTATTACCAATCAGCCATCTACCCCTACATAAATAACACAGGAATACTTCAGACCAGAAAATAACTTATATTTATCCCACTAGGGATGGGACGTTAAAGGACTTTGTCACGCATCACCATAAAAAAAAACAATAAGTTGAATTTCCATTATTGGGAGAATGGTGAAAAAGCTTTAAGATTTAAAATAAATACAGGAATTATCAAAAAAAACAGACTCGCACAATGTTGCTATTCTCTTAAATCCTTTATTTGTGCAGGAAACCTTATGATTTATAATTATCTTATGATTAGGATATTCATTTAAAAAAATTAATTAGTTTCTTAACTAAATTAAGTAAAATTATTCCAGTATGTTTTACTGTCTTTTTAAGAGTTTTAACCCTATTTATCAGGGTAATACAGTGAATCTCATTTATTTTGGCCGGGATAACCGTGACATGAAATGCTCCCTTAACTATAACCTACATGCACAGTTGTTTTCTAAGAAGCGAGTGCAAGTGAACGCAGCAGGGGGTGTTTGCGGGGATGAACGGGCGTTCCCATTGGTCAGTTTTCAGTCATTTTAAACTCCCGGACAGACCCAACAGCTGGGCTGATCCGTCTGCCCGGTTTCCTTTTGCACGGGCACCGGAGCTCGGATTATCTCGGCACCAAATGTCACTCATTTTATGGAACAGCAGGAAACATGCCGAGTGGCACAATTTTTCACAGCCTTGAGGACAGTGTGAACTATTAGTGGCTCGCTGAAGCATGACCAGAAGTTCCAAAATAACCCATGAGATAAGCACGCTTTGAGACTATGCAGGGAGAGCGCTGACGTATAAGCTAATACCTCACCCCAAAGCACCTCTTGGTGACTTCTGTGCGTGCGCCTGGTACTCGTCGCCGCAGTCGTCATGAGTAACGGAGACAGCCTTTCATTTATTGTTTTTACTAGAGCACTGCTGCTGCACTATCAATATCCAATGAGCAGGAAGAGCTGTCCGAGTTACTTTACGAATTAAGAAAACAAGACTTAGTGCATCCCAGCGAGGAGACGGCTAACAGCGGGTTATAAACCAGGAGGAAATAACAAACGAGACCAATGCATCGACAGTAAACACTAATTCTCTCTGTCCCATCCAGCTCGGCCACTTTCAGACCGTGCAGCTTCCCAGCGCAGTTCATTTGGAACAACATGTCATTGTGAAAGACATCAAACGGACTAAATGATATGCCAACTTTCCATGTTTGTTTCCTCTTGATGTGTGTGGAGCAGCAGTGGTCCTGCTAAAAGGTGACTTCCTCTGTGAGGAAATGGAATTTGCAATGCGCTCCGTACAGCACACTCTCCCTTTGTGCTTATGTGAAAATATGTTGTATCTCGTCTGACTTACAAGCGAGGGAAAACAGTCTCGTAGTTTACAGTTTTCTATCGCGGTGACCCACATATCGCTCTGTTATACTGTAGGTGTCCATCCAAGGTCTTTAAACCCAAAGATATTCACTTGGATATGATACAAGAGAGAGAAAAGCAGCAAACCTCCACATTTGAGAGGCTGAAAACAGCATTTTCTGACATTTTTGCATGAAAAAGTACTTTATCAATGATCAAAATACAATTATTGTTCTAACAACAGCAAAATAAAAATGTGACAACAGCATCACATGAGCTCCTTCATACAGCACAAGACAAGGAAGTCTAAGTCCAAGAGTTCGTAATGTGCTAGAAGTTCCTTCCTAGAAACTTTTCATCGTCTTCCGTTCTACAATTGCATTTGACAGTAAACGCTGTGTTTCCAGGGGGAAATATCAAACGGACAGAGGTGTTAAGAGTGAGAGAAAAGTATTGACAGGTCAGATTTACGAGCATTAAAAAGCTTTAAAGACAGAAGTGATTGATTGGTAGTCAAGTTAATGCATCTCGTCCATAAACTAAATTGATTCCCATTGATGTTCTGTTGTCTCGCCTCTTTGAATCTTCTCTGTGGACTCGACAGTTTCCTACTGTATCTTTACCTTTTTATATATATACTTTTTATATATATATTGCAAGCTTGAAGATGTAGTACAGTACGAAACAATCGCAGCTTGGATATAAAGACAACAGATGTAATGTTATTACAAGATGCTGAAGGGTCTAAGTATACAAGACAGTGAATAAAAGTTAGAGACGCATTTTGAAATTGGAGTTAAGTTTGATGCCGCTGCCAAATGGCTTGAGGGAGATCTCTTCTTGAACTCTGTGCTTGACACCTTTGATAATTAATACGGCTTTTTAACCCTGTGAATCAGAGATAAATTATCACTTTAATAAGGAGGGTTCCCTGATTAACCTTCAGCTGAAAGACGCACACAGTGATGAACTGCCAAGGACCTCTGGTGATGCACACGTGAATCATCAATACCAGCAGCTCCGCACGTCTTTGCTAAAAACACAAACGAAACCACAACAAAGAAATCCGGTCGTCCGGGGCATTGCCTCCGACTCCAAAACAAACATTACGTTTTGTCACAAGGATCCGCTTCTGCGTTGAGGGGGAAAAGGCAGACAGTGGGAAAACAGGGGAGAAGAGTGTGAAGCCTTCTTCCTCTTGACTTTGTGACTCAGTCGCTGGAGCCCCGGGTGCTTTCTGTTCTCCAAACATCCAGCCAGCTCTCAGTCGGACTCCTCTCCTCTCGCTGGACGGACGGAAGTGTTGGTAACGCTTTTACTCGTACCAGCTAGATAGACCTATAAATAGCTCAGCAGCCTGCCGTAGAAACAAACAACCGCCGAGCCCGGATCAGTTACGGGAGTAGCAACTTTTTATAGGTCACAAAAACTTCCAGTTGCCTTGGAAACAATGTGGGAGAATAGTTCCCTGTTGGACGCGGAACAGGTAATACTGGTCAGGGCGATTAGAGGGAGTTATCAGAGCTGGCTCGGGGTAATTGAGGGTTTGGCTCATTCAATGGCCTCGAACTGTTCCGCTCACGCTGCACCTGGACGGAGGCACCTTCAGCGGCTCACAATGGAGAGAAATGTTGGTTTTCTGTTCGCCAGGGGACGAGAACGGTGGTTTGACAAAAGGCCGCTATCTGAATATTTATTTCCGTTGTGACTTGGGTAACACTGTTGACTCTGTAAGATAAAGTGGAAAGAACTCTTCTGGCACAAAAAGTGAAAAAGCCTTTAATCAGATGGCAGTTTCATGGTTAAATTCTGAAAACATCGTCGAGCTCGTGTGTAGGCTCAAACTGCTTAGTGTTTCTTACAGGAGAGCACCTTCATTACACGTGTTTGAGCAGTCTGGACCTTTTCTTAGTGGACAACAATGACCTGTTTGACTACAAACGTGTTGCCTAAAACAGCATTATGTTCATCTCTTGCTCTGTGTATCAGAAGCTTTAATATTTAGTTTTCTTTGGTGAGAAAGTTGCTTCCAACTGTGTTTGTGTTGCTTGTCTCCAGGCCTGACTACAACACCACATCTGGATTAAACTGAGCTGCTACTAAAAGCCACATTCACAGCTCCGAGCAGCCCGTCCATTGCATGATGACTATGCAATTTACAAAATTACAAGCTAGCTGAAACCCTGCCCTAAAGAAGCCCCAGACTCTGCCTGAATTATTAATCGACTATTGATGAAGGCCTGATAAATGCACTCGGCTCACCATCCCAATGACATTCTTGCCTCCTGCCCGAGGCCACTTCTCTGCCTGCCTATATGTTTCCGTCAGTTGATACAAAAGTTGGGAAGATGTGAAATGTGCTCGTTTGAATCACAAAAGGTAATTGTTTTCAACCACGTATCGGCTTACACATCTCAACTGTACTGCTATCTCTCTTGCCCGGGAACTCAAATAAGCACACTTCCATGCCAGCTAATTACAGTTTCACACTGTGTGACATTTCACAATCTTCCTCTCTTCTGTTGGCCAGCCACCAAAGTCTTCTAATGTGCTCACACGAGGGGAATCAACATGCCAACCTGACGGAGGTATACACACATCAGCAGAGAATTACAGGCGGCATTTTGATTACTTCTCTGCCTTTAGGTATTAATATAAAATCCATCAAGCTTTAAGAAACTGAAGAGAACGACAAACCGGTGACATGCTCATTGTTCACAAAGTGGACAAGTCTTCTAGGAGAAGCGATACTTTGGTACCGAGTCGATGCCAAAATTGTGTGCCGGTACTCGTCTTTCTGCAGCGCTGCAGGTAACGCAGGTAGCGGGGGATCAGGACCCGAGACTCACGTTGTCCCATCATCCTGGAACAACAAATCCGCGTTGAAATCGTCAAAAAAAAGAGCAACGTTAGCGGCTGTTAGTACAGTCCTTCTTGTCTTCTTGGGCTAACAGCTAACGCTAACTTTGATGGAAGGGAAATTCTAATGTTATGATGATGTGTTCAAATGTAATCTTGAAAAGTTTAGATTTTGGCGAGAAACTTGAGGCAGAATATGAGGGATTAATAATAAATTCACAAATAAAACAGTATGCAAAGTGTATGTTGAAGTACACCGGATTTATTGTTTTGTATTTTACCGTGGTGTCGAATTGGGTATCGAGAATCGTGGAATTTCACGGGTATTGGCGTCGAGCACCACATTTCTGGTAGCGTGACATCCGTGGACTGAACGTATATAAAGACACCAGCGAGGCTCAATACTACACATGTTGTGTGGTGATGCTAATTTACCGAAACAATGCACGCTATCACATGACAGTGAAGCACTTCTGACTGACCTCCGGGCCCGCTCGTCCATATCTCCACCACCATCACCTCGGCCAGCTGCGGAGCACTTAATAAATTGCACCTTTAACAAAAGGAAAAGGTGATGAATTGAAAAATGTTTAGCCCTCTCATGCATTATTAACGGAGCCTCTCCCTCAAATCGGCCGCTGATAAATAATTAAAATTAATCTCATTATGGGAGTTTTCATTATAGGATAATTTAATTAAATGAAAGCCCAAGGACCTCTAAGGGCCTGGAGCCACGAGGGCCCCGTGCCCTACTCCTCTAATGGCTCGAGGACAGCAGAGTGCGCTGGTAATGCACAGGAGCACATACATTATTTAATGGATCCCACTAAGTAAGGACAGATCAATGATAACTTGTCATCTCATCAATGTGTTGAAAGCATTCCAGAGCCCACAGCAGGACCAATCCCAAACCTGGAAGAGAAAAATATCTGCACACACACACACACATTTACTGTGCACGGACCAATGTCACTGACTGTTATTTGAGGACGCAGCTATGAATATTCTGTGTTTGTGCATATTGAAATGCAACACCAAACAGAGGATGCCTGTGCATGTTGGTGGAAGCAGCGCACGGCTGGAGGTTGGAGGATGAAGGGAAGAAATGTAACGTCTGTTGCCTTCAGGTCAAACGCGCTTCAGTGCAAAAACGGTGAAGGGTACAAGGTGTACATCTGATACCAAACAATAAATGATATCAGAGTCCAATGGGAGCCATTAAAGACCTTCTTGGTGAATGAGAGGAGGGGCCGAAGAGGAAGAGGGGATCTGGGTTTGCAGGAGCACTTAAGCACTCTAATTATCACACATCTCGCTCACCTCCACATGTCTTCAGCTGCCTCTCCGCCTCACACGGATCGAGTTCTCGGCACCAGAATAAATAGTGTCTTAAAGTTTTGAATGCAATAATGTGTAAAATGTAGATACATTATATTATGTGCATCTACTGGGAGAGAAACGGAAGAAACTCTGAAAAGCTGCATCGTGTTTAGCCCACTCTTCAATTTGCCAGACAGACTTTATTGTTTTTGCCAGGCTCGTAGAAATTAAATGAATACAATTATTATGCTTAAAAAACAGTGTGGGAAGCGTGTGATGATGAAGAACATATGTGAGAGTCCTGCATTAGAAAGAGCTAAATCTCTCATTATGTGTACGCACGTCAGGCCTGCATTTCAAAGAGGAAATCTTTAACATAAACATTAGCATATTGTGAAAACAACGGAGTAATTAGTTTAGGGCATAATAAGCTGGGGTAGGCACACAATGAAAGAAAGCATTCTGGCTTTAAAATGAATAAAAATTGATTGTGTCCCAATAAAAAACGAATTGGTGGAGTGTTAACTGGATTCCACATAAACGTCTGTAGCAGTCCCTGGCCGCTTTATTGTGTGCTAATGCAATAGAGAACACTTAGCAATAAATGCTCCTCTCTGATGAGCTCACAGAGGCTTTCCAAGATGGCCTGATGAAATTTTAAAAATTAGATTTGAGCGAGCTGCTAATGACTCCTAAAACAAAGGAAAATCTCTAAATAGAATTAGCCTGCCCTCTTCTTCTCTAAATACATCATATGTAAATTACTGTCATTCGGAGAAATATGCTTGCCTGGAAGGTAAAGCCTTCATTAGAGATCTCAGTAGGTTTGGGACTCGAACACAAACTCCTCCAGGACATTTAAAAAGTTTGAGCGCTAAGAGAAGGTAAATGTATTGTTCGCTCGAGGCAGCAGATCAGAGATATGACTCAGAAATGTTTCATTATTTCAGTCCAACCAGGTGGATGTTCTTCCAAAAGCTGAGGCAGATAACAAACCGTTAAGTGCATATAATCTTTATTTTAAGCTTTTAACATGACCTTTTCGTATTTTACTTTGTATTAGCAAACCTATGTGCTATATCCGTCTTTGGCTAAAGAAAGTCTTTGTCGACTAACTCACGATTTTGTCGATATAAGTGTATATATGTAATAGATTAGTTGATTTAATACATGCAGATCTACATATACATTAGACTGAGTTCCTCCACAAAAGCTCCTCTTTAAATCTTGTGTTCAGCTTGAATAAAATCACAAAAGATGACGAAAGAAATCTTCGACCAAATCGAGCGATCTGATTAATCTATAAACTAATCTGCAGATTAATTGATGCAGCCCTAGAAAACACAATTTCACTGGTGAGAAAATCATGTATTTTATACGTGAGTGCAACTGGAGATAAACAACAAAGCTTTGTCAACTGAAGGTTCACAAATGTTGACACATTTCCAGTGATTTGCCTCCACTTCACACCAGCCTGCTGTTTGCACAGGTTAAGAAAAACAGACATGTATGACAACTTTGCAGGAATTACGCACCAATTAAAGGGGATAAGTTGTGTTTGCAGGAGCTGCTCGACTGTTTCCTAATACAAACAGAGAGCCTGCCGGTCGGCGAGCGCGGGGACACAGGCCGTGTGTGTCCCCACCAGGTAGGTAATTCACTTATCGGAGCATTGTTCTCTGTTCATCCCTGCGGAATCACAGCAGGTTTAACAAGCTTAAGGTAAAACCTGCAGCAAATATAAGCACAGACCTCACAGGGCTTCCCAAAATAAAAGCATGCAGAATGTTTAGGGAGGCTAAATGTTAATAATAGCAGCCTAAAGAAATGCATCGTGCGAGGCTATGGTAGGAACTAAAGGACTGTCAACAATGTGCTGCACTTAATTATTATTCACTTTGTTGAACACTGATCCTGATTAGAGGTCTGTCATTTTATTTATCTCTTTTATATTTACTATTTATTGTCTATTTCTTTCATAAAATTATTTTAATAAATACATTTTTTTTTTTTAAATCAATATTTTGTGTCATATATTGATTCATTTAGTAAGAAGCCTTGAAATAAGCTGCGTAATGAACCCCGGCAGGGCGAGCGGGACACTAACGTGGGATAACGAGCCGCTCGCTGCACATTATAACGGAGTAAAGCCGGATATGTGCGGCTTCATTATGCACCCGACTGCTCACGGTCTCTGCACGGCTGCAACAGAGACCTGCAGTCAGAGTCTGCAGAGAAGTTTCACTGTTTCCTGGGGCCTGACAGCAGGATCACATATGGAGCAACAGCCAGACTGCAGCTGTGGGGTATTTCCACTGTCCACCTATTAATGGGCTTAAAGAAACTCATAACAAACTGTTCCTGCACAAAACTCTGATGTCTAATCAAACCAGAGGCTTGCAGATATCAAGCATTAATATTCCTGTTTCCTTACTAAACTCTGGATAAAAGGCAGCAAACAAGACACAATGAAAGTCTTGATTTTGTAAAATAATCCCAAACTCACAGCCTCGTTTTACACTTTCGAAAAAAATATGGAGAAAATACATCATTTCTTTTTTTCAAAATAAAGCTATGTCCATTTATAAACACAGGGTCCCTGCAGCTTCAGGAAAGTTGGATTTAAGATGCAACTTAATGCAACTTTCTCCGCTATCTGAAGGAGGCCTTTAATACATTTATTAAAAATACATATTTTACCAATTATTTTGGGATTTTACAATGCATCGTCAGAAAAATACGACTCATAAAATCCTACTTCTGTCTTAGAAAAGTCAAGACTTTAAGAATTAGATGTAATACTAAGTAAAGCCTTTAACTACGTTAGATTATGAATGCAATGCTTTTTTGCAGAAAGCAGGTGTCACGTTAGATGCATCTACATTAATCAGCCCTGATGTTCTTGAAGGAGTCAAGCAGCGGATTACAGTAATTGAAAGTCCATACTGCGACAGGAATAACTGTTCTCACACAGGGGCCAGACCCACTGGTGCCTTTTGCTGTCTGTTGGCGAGAACTAAATATATTTTCTGCATTCTGAATGGCATTCCTCTCCAACGCATACGTGCCAGTAGTTAACAGTGTATGAGAATAAATAGCTTTCTCAGCCGAGCCTCGAGACGCGGCGAAGATGCGCGGACGTGTCTGTGATTTGTTTGTTTGTAGAAACACATAGAAGCAGGCGTAAAGGAAGCGCGCACGTCAGTATCTGCGCTTTGCTTTTCCATTTTTACCAGATAACATTAGTAACACGTCAGAAGAACTCGTGCTTATGCAGATTGACAGAGTAATAACACTTCTGGCAGAGCAACAGGGCCTAATTTCTATGGATCTTAACATTGAGCCAGAATTATGTCACCCTGACCACCTGTTCTTCTGAAAAACGTCATCGGCCTTAAGTAGTTCCGGCACGGATCCAAAATGTGAACTTCTGAACCGGAGCGCTTACTTTCTCATTTGTGTAGAAGCAGGAGGCGGCAGCGGCGGCGTGTAGTAATAGCCACTCTAATTTCGTGGCGGTAGAGGAAGGGTTTACATAAGGGATGTGCTGCTCTGTGCCTGTCACTCAACCCGCCTCTGATTGGCAAACACACGATTGAGCCTGATGCTGTTTCATGTCACCTCAAGGCTAATGAGAGATTAAACAGCAAGTAGCAGAAATGTTAAAGATTGTTCCAGTAGCACAGCAAGCCGTTCACACTTCAAACAACCGAGCAAACGTTTCCTTACCGGGGGAACCGCACATAGTTAGAAGGTTTTTCAAGCGTTTTTCTTTCTTGTCATATTCAAAGTACGAAATAAAAAAAAAAAATTGTTTTTAGCTAGACCTGCAAGGATTAGTCGATCGCCAGCTATTTGGATAATCTATTAATAGTTAAAGTAATATTTCATGCAGAAATGTCAGAAAATGCTGTTTTCAGCCTCTCAAATATTTTTCATATTTTCCACTTTTCTGTCACGTTAAAGTGAAAATCTTTGGGTTCTGGGCGGACAAAGCAAAACATTTATCAGTTCATGTGAAAAATGAAAGTAATCCATTAGTTGCAGCTGGTTCTGACAAACGCTCGCTCACAGGATCTATTAAAAATAGGATGACAATCATCTCGGGAAAGCCAGGCTTCGTGTATTAATGATTGCTCGTGTATTAGCTTTGACAGAGGGTCACAGAAATAATAGCTGAGCTCAACAAAACTAATCCTTTCCCTGTCGGGGGGAAAACAAAATGCTCTGCCGTGTACGCGTCTGTCTTCAGGACCAAGTGCATTGCAGGTGAAGCACAAGTTTACAGAACATGTCTCTTGGACGGGAGCTTTAAAATAGCTGTGCAAGTGTTGGCGGACCACACACAGCTGTTCCTGGTGCGGTGCTGCTTACATCACTGGAGTTTATGCCAATTAGCCTTTCTCCGTATTTGCAGGTTGTTTGTCATGAATGAATGACACACATAAAAATAGAGCTGCCTGCACAGCCAAGAGGCAACAAAAGAGCAACAACAAGTGTTGAAGTGACTTCAACAGTGAGAGGCTTTTGTGAAACCTTCACCGTGGATGCATGTGACACTTTATTGTCTAATAGATTGGTTTTTAAAATGTGAAAAATATTAAACAGAAGTGGGGGGAAAAAAAGTTAAAAGATAAAAAAATTTCAGTGCAAAACTACTTGTAATTGGAGCCTTCAAGGCCACGTCCTATGTTCACAAAAGTGCAAAAAAAGAGTTAATGTACGTGGTTCGGCTCCGCTCCACACTCGAATGTGTTCTGCACTCTTACACCGACTTTTATGAAAACCAGGCCAGTAGTTTTAGCGTAGCCCTGCTGACAGACAGACAAACAAACCGGACTGAACTCGTGACGTCTCCTCGGAGGTAATAGGAGTCGGACGGCACCGGGAGCTCCCCAGGAGGAACCTGCATCCACTGCACACGACACGTTCCTGGTAAAGGAAACCGGCCCAGCGGTGGTGCATCGTGGGGAGCAGAGCAACCACCGTGCTGCGGCGGTGCGATGGTTTGAGCTCCCTCTCAGGCCCATGTGCTGACAGAGGGGATAACGGTGGTCAGAGTTAATCCAGGGGTCCTGCCACTCAGCCCGGCGGCTGACCCGCACACGAGGCCGATAAGCCACAGACGCAGATTCACTCTCCACACTGTAAACTGGAGAAAAAGCTGAAGTAATGTTTCAATCTGTGGGCGACGCGGCCGACACAGGCAGGCAGAAGAGGGCACTGTTCTCTTCACTGTTACACAGGGTAGAGGGTTATCAGGGAGGAAATACACCTACAGAGAATTAAGATGTTATAGAAAATCAGGATAATCCAGCATGTGGATTTTTATTACGATGTGGATCAAGAAAATAATCTAATTTAATTCTAGGACAAGAGAGAAATGTCTCTAAAGTATTACATAGTAGATTAGGGTTTGTAGGATTATAATACACTGCAACAATTAGTCGACTAATGGTTACGTTGGTTGACCGAAAAATAATCGCAAACCATTTAGATAATCAAAGAAATCATCATTAAAGTAATTTTAAAGAAAAAAATATTGTTTTCATCCTCTCAATTATGGAGATTTGCTGCTTTTCTCTGTTTTATATCATATTAAAGGACAAAACGAGACATTTAGAGACATCAGCTTTTTGTTTTTACACTATTTTCTGACACTTTACTGACCAAACCATCACAAATCAGGGCTGCAACTAAAGATTATTATCAGTCGATATCTTTTAGATTAATCAATTCAAAATTTGGTCTAGAAAATGTTAGAAAACAGTGAAAAATCGACTTCATATCAAACGGAGAAAAGCAGGAAATCTCCATATTTGAGAGGTTAAATCGATTAATCTAGAAAATAAAATCGTCAGATTAACAATCCACATAATAACAAACATGATCAGTATTTCCAGCCCTATAACACACCTTCTGTATGAATGTGTGGTTTATGTATGACGGCCGGCGCCGCGTCCTGCGACAGTGAAGTGGCCCCGCGCTCCGCTCCGTTTGCTCCATTTGCTCCATGTGTTAAGGTGTCTATCATGTGTGAAACAAGCTATTTCTCTTCACCGTGCCTTTTTGACTCTGATGACATAATGCTGCAGAGCGCGGGCGCTGGGGGGGACATTTCCCCACTCTTACTTTAATACAGCCATTTAAGAACAGCAGCCTTTCACACCGAGTTCAGCAGGAAGAAGTTGTAAAATGAAATGGGCACGACCTACAGTATTTCATAATTAATAGGTAGCAGTGAGAGGAGAGCGTTCCACGCTGACGTAAAAAGATCAACAACGTATAAAAGTCATCATTCACTCTCCGTGAAAAACCCGGTGCCGTGTGCTATTCCTTTCACGGGAACAAAATGAAAACAAATTTGAAATACGCGTGGAGCGCTTTATGATCTTTGATTGCTTTGCTTTGTTTGGACGTGCTACAGAGCTGCGGCGCTGCTTTCCTACGCGCTCTAATTTGTTACTCAGGTGGTCCCGAGCTCACACCGGGTCACCACCTGCAAGCAGTACTGTAAATTACTCGCCGGGCCTAATTGTCCATGTCCGCTGTGTTACTATAAAGCACTAGTGCTGTGCTAACTCTATTGTCAGGTACTTAATCAAGGCCACCAGATTTATTTCCCTGCACTAACTCGGGGGACGACCACAAGCAGAGGCCGGAGTAATTGGATCTTTTCTTTTTTTGCATCTAAAATTAACCACCTATTCTTAGTGAGAGCTGGGCTTTGGAAATGATAACAATAATGATATCAACCAATACCATATGAGGCCTTGCCCTTCTTACGGGGAGTTTCATAATGCATAATAGGCCCAGATGTTGCTCGGACTGACCTTACCTGGGGGGGCAGGCTGCCATTATGCCAATCAAACGGTGCAACACTTGATCAGTCACAGGCCTGAAGCAGACTGGAGAGACTCAATTATTCAGTCTCTTACCTCACGTGTACCTGGCAGCAGCAGCGGCAGCAGCAGCGGCAGACACAGTAGCGGCAGCAGCAGCGGCAGCAGTAGCGGCAGCGGCAGCGGCAGCAGCAGCGTTAGTCCAATCCCTTCATGCTGAAGGAGGAAGTGACAATGGAGAGAAATTAATAACCACAGTAAAACATTTATCTAAATCTAAATCTCTGGTTTCAGGCTTTTTATCTCTTGATAAACGACGTCAGGATTGATAAATACATTCTGTAAAGATGCATAAAGGTCAAGGAAGTAAGAAAAAGACACTTGCCATGTAAAATTAAATTAATTAAAAAAGAAAACACCTTTTACAAGTAAGTATATATATATATATATATATATATATAGCGTTTGTTAAGGAAAAACCTTAAGCATGGATGAGCGACATTTAGCTCGGGCTGCAGCTTCTTTACATTGTTGATTAATCTGCTGATTATTTTATAGATTAATGGATGAACCCTTCAGTCTATAAATGTCTAAAAAAAAATGTATAAATGTCTTTAAATGTCCAAAACCCAAAGATATTCACTTTAATATGATATAAAACAGAGAAAAGCAGAGAGGCTGAAAACTTTTCTGACATTTCTGCATGAAATGCATGGATGAGCTGTATCAAAAAAACATATTTAACATGCATTAATTTCATTTTAATATGCTCTCCATTCAATTCCTTGCATTAAGCGACCGTATACAGTGTTTGTAATACAACTCCTTTTTGTCGGAGCGGCAGGCGAAGCGGTGCGGCGTGAGAGGAGAGCGTTGAGCATGCAGAGGGAATGTGGTCTGTGTTAGCATGTCAGAAGCATAATGGCCAGCTGAGTCATAGGTTATAAAAAGCTGTCATTAGGGATTTCTGTCCTCAGCAGCTCATCACACAGGACCTGTGAATTATTTATTACGCTGGAAACTCAAGTGGCCCGTTACTCAGGACCGCCTGGTTTCCTGCACTTCCCTTTCCTCAGGCTTGTTTAATAAAAGCAGAGTTAATTAAAGTATTTAAGATGATCCAAATAGGAGCTCATTTTTATTAATCTAACTAATGTGGTGATTTTTTATTGGATATAACTAATTATACACCAACTATACGCCAAGAGTGCGTGCGCCTAATGAGGGCTTTTAAAGAGTGACAGTGTACAATCAGAGTGTTTGTATTATTAGGATGGGCCTTGTATTTACTTTGCCAGCAGTCCAAATGAGCACCTAATTAGCACTAGAGTGCATTAATAAAGGACATTTTCTATTATATGGCTGGATTTCTACAGATACAGCCAAATAGCAACAGCTTGGAAACTCTTAAAAGGAACATTTCACCTCTAAAATGATGATTTGTACATCAATTACTCTCCTCGTGTTGCCTTTAAGTCTGGAAGAAAACGTAGTTTTTCTCTCCTGCCTCCGCGGTGAACGAAGAATCCAAAAACAGAGAAAATGCGGACGAGGAAGAGCTTTAAATATTGCAGTTTTAGCACAAATGCATGTGTGAATTAGTGACATACGACCGGATGCGTGAGACTTGGATGATTCTGCACGAGCCGTGAGTTTGTAAAAGGATGTTTTGATATAGTTTAGCTGTCGCTAAACGCGGCGCACGTTTACTTCAATGCATCAAGGATTTTCTCCCTTTTTGTGATTCTTCGTTCACCGTGGAGGCAGCTGAGAAAAACTACGTTTTCTTCCAGAATTCAAGGCAACACGCGGAGAGAGCTGGATATACAAATGGACATTTTGGGGTGATTCCTTTACGAATATATTTTATCGTGCATGATATCTTGACGAAAAAACACAACGTTTTACGTCCTAATATGTCCTTAAAAAAACTAAAGATCCCCTAAATCAGTTTCACTTAATTTTTTTACCCTCAGCTTTTGATAGCAACGTCGATGCAAATCAGCTCAGGCATTTCTCCTCACTTTGTTTTGTTCTCAGTATATGAAAATGGTTAAAAATCCCATGGGTCAGTGAAAATGATCCCTCCACTCCAGTCGCCTGCTCTAAGTCAGCCAAAACATTCCAGACATCAAAAGGCGGCTTTGCCTACCAAGAGCCATTTCAGCGTCCCAACCTCCACGGCCCAGGAGGACGTGGTTATTTGGATAAATTAATTTCTGGAGTCTGCCTGAGTTGCAAAAACAACCTCCTGCCTGACAGCAAATTAGTCTTAACTGAAAAACCTAGAAAATGCACGAGGTTAAAGAAAACACTTCTTTTTTCCTTTTTTTTAACACAACATTGATTTTGTGTTTACGCACCGCTCTGCTGTGTCTTTATGTATCGCGGAAATTTCAATAAGAGCTGAAAACATATCGTAAAAGCTGCGGGCTGACGGGTGAAGAGTTTCAATAGGCAACATCAGCACACAGGCTGTAAAACACACATGCTGTGTACAGTACACAGCTGACAGGCTGGCGGCCATAAAACAGGCCGGTGTACAAGTTTAACAACTGTCAGTGGTATTGGAAAAAAAAAAAAAAAAGAGAAAAAATTGAAATCTCTTGAAGACTCAAACATTCATAAAAGAGGAAAAAAAAAAAAACCTGGGAGCACAGACTGTGAAAATGGGGAAGGAAAATGGTTACGGAGAGAAAATTATGCAAACAGATGAAGACAATCCAGAATTAATGGTCCGCAACATTTTCAGGCACTCAAAGAGCTGTTCAAGGACACCATAGGGGAGACTGCGTGGCCCCAGTAATTGGAGGAGCATGTAACTTCAAAAGTGAGGAGAACAGACTGGAGAACTTTCCTCTGAAGTCAAGTCTTAAAGAAAACGTGAAGCACATGTACAGTACACAGGGAATCTGGTACATGTGTGAATAAAACTTGTTCTGGTCATTGCTGCAGACATGATACATTGCAGTAGTCCTGCTGTGCTACCACACTTTTTAAATGTCTTAACTTGAACCGCTCGGTCGCAGCTGTTCCATCTCAGGTCAGCGACCGAAAATATAAAATGCAGCGAAAAAAAAAAAGAAAATCTGGGTCAAAACAAAACAAGATGTTCCACAGTGTCAATAAAGACGTCCATAAAATATATTATTCAGAGGATGTGAGATCACCCTGAGAAAAAGGAAAAGCTTTAACATGTAACGTCACAATAGATGGTTTTTGACTATGTTCATAAAATGCATGAGATTTTTGTTGAGGCGGAACAAACTAGATCGGCACTCGGAGAGCGCCGGCCTCGGTGCGGTGCATTCACACGCTGAACAAAGTCCCCGAGTCGGGAAGTCGTTCTTCAGACTTCGGTGTGTTCGTGAGCTTTAATATCTATAATGTTGCACGTTATTGCCCAGAGCTTTTAAACAACATGTTGATCTGTTTCCAAGTTGTTGTTCCGACTTGAGGGTTTTAGCGATTGTTATTAACCTTAACTCACACGTGAACGCAGCACTAATGCCCCGAGCGTTTATCCGTCCCGTGATTCGGATCCACTCCAAAACGTAATATGTTCTTCCTCTGCCCATGCTACAAACTTCCACCAAGTTTTATACAAATTGGAGCAGAAGTCAGACAGACATCATCCGTTTACTCTGTTCCACTTTTCTAGCATTCTGATTGCAGCACCACCTGGTCCGTGCAGCCGCGCACCTCCAGCATGACCTCTAGTCAAGACGTGAGCCAATACTCAGCATTGACCTCATCATAACATTTAACCAGGTGCATAAATATGGCAGCTTCATAAATTGACATTTAGACACTGGAGGACTACTGATATTTGACAACTTGGTTCTTTGAGACGAAGAAAAACATCCAATCAGGGAACCACCATCTTTACACAGTTGATGCTTATTCAGTGCTGCCGCGCTGGTAGAACGCCTGCGTCTGCAACCTAGACCGTAATCATGATGGCATAACTTTGACATAACCTACACTTCTGTCTCAGTGATGTGCTTCGGCTATATATCATGAAAATGAGTCCAAGTCGGAGGAAAATGAAGACAAACTGTATCATACTGGAATGGGAAAAGCAGAGGGGAACACAATCTTTCCAAGGTCCTTTGGTCTGAGGGAAGAACACTATGCATGCTTGAGTCAATCCAACATACACTAACTGAGGAGAAAATGTCCATTTTTAACCTGCTATCCATCACTGTCAGGTGTGGTGCACAGTAAAAAAGGAAATAATTAGACAGAAAAATGACTGCAGCCTGGGGCAGAATGGATGAGAGTAAAACTTAGGTACAACTGCTGTTAACTTAAGGCAAATGATATTTTGATAAATGTCCCGTGTGCAACTTGAACTACCTGCGTCGCCCCATTTCTGT
This sequence comes from Bovichtus variegatus, assembly GCA_943593645.1. Lineage (NCBI taxonomy): Eukaryota > Metazoa > Chordata > Actinopteri > Perciformes > Bovichtidae > Bovichtus > Bovichtus variegatus. The sequence continues at coordinate 887,300 of CALSCE010009814.1, forward strand.
CGTACAGTATATAAAGCATATAGAGGAGGGAAAAAACAGACACACGTTACAAATCAGGGCTGCAACTAAAGATTATTATCAGTATTCATCTGCTGATTAGCTTTTAGATGAATCAATTAAACATGTGGTCTATAAAGTGTGAGAAAATAGTGAAAAATCTACTTTATATCAAACAGAGAAAAGCAGGAAATCTCCATATTTGAGAGGCTGAAATCGGACATTTTTGCATGAAAAGTTAAACGGTTTAAACAATTATCACAATAAATGTTATTTTTCTCACTGCAGCTCTACCAAATACTGCACAACACAATAATCTGCAGTATGATAAACAGCAACTGGATTATACAGTATGCAACTCTGAAACAGTGTGGATGAATTTTTGAGATTATTGCGAGGTGATGCACAATAACACCAAAGTAAATCAAATGAAGTAAATGGGGACACCACTAAATAAAAGACACAAGTATTAAGATGCTGCTTGCTTTGCTGACCCTGAGCCTCTGCAACACCACAGTGATGCACAGCTGTGGCTCTCTGCCTCACTGCTGTCCCCGCCCGTCCTGCTGTCCCCGCCCATGTAGGAGACGTCTCCACACCACGGTGTCCATGCACCGCACGAGGCAAACAAACGGGCAACAATTGTTAAGTGAGATCAGCAGGAAAGTAAGACAAAATGCAAACTCTGGCGTCTCACCGCTACCGACCTTTTCACTGCTGTCACCGCGCGCAACAAGTCTCTCCGGCCGGAACCGCCAAGCGCGTAATGTCCCTCTGATCTCTGCTGGGTGCACGTGAGTCCGGGACAGGCTCGCACGAGCGGGGACGCTTCTCAAAGTCCGACAGAAAAGCGCAACGTTTTGAGCGCCAGCGGCAGTCGGAAGGTTACAGAGGAATGACAAGATAGATCCGCACGCGTCCGTGCGCGCGCGCGCGCTGCCCACTGGTATCAAATGTAGCAGCCACGAGGGAAAGTTCACACATACTGTATTACACGTGTCTGTTAAAACTCAACTACTATGGTTGTTTCAGACAAAAATACCAATTGTTTTAGATGTATCTATTTTATATTAAAGCGTTAATTATGTGCATTAATTAGAAATCTTTGAGGATGCCCAAACATTGAACATGCTGTTGCTGTGGTAAACCATATTATGGTGCTTGTATACAGTAAACTGCATCTCTCTCTCTGTGGATATGAACTACAGCGCCACCTATAGGTGCCTATACAACCATCAATAATATTAGATGTGCAATGCTTTAATTCAGTGGTTCCCTGGACCAGTAGTATACAAGACAAACATAAATAAATAAATAAAAAACAACACCTCAGGGTACAAGTTTAGTCTGAAAAACATCTGATCTGTTAACTTTATTAATACATGGATGACCAACGGGTTTCGACTCAAAAGTCTGGACTTTCTTTGTTTTCTTACTTTAACATCCACGTTTCTTGACCCGGTGAAGCTTCTCCGTTGCAAAATGTATTTCTCAGACTTTTTGTCATATCTTTGCTTCTTTTTTTGATAAATACTCTTCATTTTCAGGCCTCTAAAAATAATTTTAACTCAATCTGCAAGGGGAAAATGTCATCTTTGCTCGTCACAAGGAGATGTAGCTTCACGTTACGACGTCACAGGCAAAACTGCTTTAATTGTTGCATAGAATTCAGCTACTTCCACCGTGCACGAGCGTGGAATAAGTGTAAAGAGGTCGAAGCTGCAACACAAAACAACAATAAAGTCCATCTAAATGGAGCATTACACAATAACAGTAAACTTTGACGCGCACTTCAGGAAAATGTACTTCCAGCATCGTAAGCACAGTTTTAAAATAAGAGTTGAATGGATGCAACAGAAGTAAAGCAGCTGTCACTGCGATAATAGAGTTGATATTATCATTACATTGGACGACATGATTGGACGGACAGGCCTTAACAGCCTTCAGCAATACATCACAAGACGATTCTGATGATTTGTTGCATCAATGGACTGTTGACGTAATCTGATTTGGGCTGAATATGCACTCATCCAAAGGTTCCAGCGCTGGCCTTGGTTTCAACACTGCAGCCCACACACCTTCAGATAAACGGCTTGGAGTGGATGGAAAGTGCCACATATCCTTGAGAGCATTTTTTAATTTCTTGGTGCTCCATCTGTTGAAATGATAAAGTGCAGCCATAATGGAGTGCAACAAGATTAAATTAATCAGGTTTGTCCATTACACCGCCGCAGGCTCTTCACAGATGATTGCAATTTTCTCTGTCAGGCCCATTATTGTAAGATCTGCTTAGTGGCTTGATGCAATTAAAATGGGCTTAATGTAAATTTAACAATACAAATAACACTTCTGTCTGTGTATGTTTAAGAGGGGTGGGGCTGCAGGATCCCGAAGTGCAACGGTAAACACCCACTGTAACCATTTCTAACTTCAAACAAACCAGGGTGCTATTTGATTAGCGCGGACTCCGTGATCAATAACTATGTTTCATGTTTTCATGTTCTCCGTGATGTCAAAGGATCCGGTTGCACAGACCACCCTTGTCTGGACATCGGCAGTAAGGAACACAACACCTTCCTCAGGCGTATCATAGATCATGTGAACCTGGAGAGGGGGGAGTTTAATGGAGTCGCTCTGATGAAAGCAGTTAAAGTGCACGCCTTTCCTCTGCTGCATGAACCTCACGCTTCAGTACAGTAGGTGAGGCCGACTTGAGAGAATGTTATTAATTTTTTCCCGGAGCTGATCTAATATTTCCCTGATTGGTTGCTTCCTCCTGCTGGATCAGGTCACTGCCGGGGGACAAAAGCCTACAGGATGTGTGCTTAACAGGAGGAGATCTCGGGCCTCGCGCCACAGAGCTCCCACCGCCACTTAAACACGGGAAAGGCGGAACTGTCACGCCAAAAATGTCACATGCTTTTTATTCTCAGCACCTCTATAATTTGTGATTTATGCCGTATAGTAAAATATAACAATGCACCGATGCTTTCTCTGCATGGAGATACTTTTTGGGGGAAACTCGGAGCCACATCTGTTTTAAGTGATTTCACTGGATTTGGCGGCTGAGCTTTAGGTTATTGTGGCTAAATGAAGAATTACCATAACCAATCAGACAATGCACTTTATTACATTATATGCTGCATTTCATTCTGCGGTCAGGTGTTTTGTATTAGTCTCCTATCACGTTACAAGCAAAGTGAAATACACCCACACCTGGAGAGAAACGCACATATTTTCTTTGATACATAAAAGGAAGGAGGCAATGTTTTTATTCAGATATTCATTTTTCCCCCCCTCCCTCTTTACCCTGCAATGAGATTTATAATACTTGGTGTGCCGCCCAGGTAACCTGAGGAGGTATGCACCAGTGTGTTTGTTGCAGGCACCTTTCACACGAGGTGCATTCCAGCGGTCATAGCAGGCCAACAACAAGTCAATCAATCACACTCTGTACTCCAGTAATGTAGTGTACGTGTCACACTATCTCTTTTGTTAGCCACAGGACGGCATTGGGAGTCAAAGAGGGAAGCGAGACAACAAAATGCTTTCCAACAGCTGAGGACACGTGAAAAAAAGCAACGTGAATTTGCAGCCAAAATCACGTTGTGAGCGTTTTATGTGGTTGGTGTGAATCACTGAAGGACAATCACGCGCAATTTAGGATAATTACGCATTTTATATGCAGTAAAACTGAGAACTGGGATTTGATGCGTCATTTTTATGATGACAATATGATGCTTTATTGACCCCTGTGGAGTAACATGGAGGGTAATTTTAACATTGGTCGCCTAAAAATGACTTTTTCAGTGTATTTGTGCTCCTTCTGTGTAACTTCTGGTTAAAAAAAAACAAGATGGCGACGGCCAAAATGTCAAACTCGTGGCTCTTAAACCGTAGTTCAGTGTCAAACCAGAGTTCAGCTGGTACGTGTTTAGTAACTTTGTTTTTTTAATAGTTTTACTTCTTGATTACAAAGATCCACTTCCTGTTTACCTCCACTGACTGTAATTTAAAATACTGGCTGTTTTTGGGGAGTTAAAGGTTTACATCCGGATTAGTTTTTCAGATTGTTCCTTTAAAGGAGAGGCTTTTTAAAAAAAAAAAAAACATGTTACAACCCCGTGAAACTATTCTTCACAAGTCCTGATATCATGGAAAATAAAGTAGAATATATATAAATATATTTGCAGTAATATAAGTTATATTAAATTACACAGAATATTAACTGATACCAAACAATACAATAACAAAATGTGTCCTTTGGTAATCAAAGCCGTCGGTGGGGCTGTGACTTGCCATCTGCCCACAGATACAAATACAATAACAACCAAAACACTGTGATTCATTGCTCTGGTGGTGAACGACCTCGAGGTGACGGCTGTCCGGTTGCCAAATCAAATACCCCTGCAGGTATGTGAAACCCCGAAAAATGTAGTTCAATCTGTCCTCTATCAGCGGTTATATTGGAGAGGAAGTATGGTCAGTGTTTGAGAGTGGAGCACAAAATAATGAGCCGCCCATTCCAAAAAATGTTTAATACAAACATACAACCACCGGCATCAAATGCCAAAAAATGTCCCACAAAAAGCGCTTACGAAGCCCCGGTCCTGTGGGATAGCACAGAGTATGGGAAACGTGGAGTCCTCCAGAACTGCTCAGTACAATTACTCGCTATGTGTGGATTATTTTTAATATGTCATGACGAAATCTGGCACTGAATGTGAGGCCTCTTCGTCATGATGGGATGTGCTTCTTGGAAACTTGGCGGTGGGATTTCTTATCGGCTTTTTCACCATGGCAGGGAGATATGTTACCTTTTTTTAAATTATCGGCGCACCAGAATGCTTTTGGCTCGTAAGAGAAAATCACTTTTGGAGGAAGTAATGTGCGTGAACGTTAAAGGTGTCAGTACAGGAGAGGGTTTCCTTATTGGCTCTTCTCGGATATAATATGATTCCACTCAAGTGCCATCCGCAACCAACGTCTTTAATCCCACTCACTGACGCCATTTTCTACCAGGTTTGCCTTACATAACTGTGGTTTTATATACTAATACAATAACTGGTAGATGTTCGGCTTAGAGTACTGGCTTATAAAACATTATATGATATAAAGAAATGGTGCAGGCAGGCTTGTTTTTTTGCTCTAAAATCATTTATGTGTCACTTACAGCTGCTATCATGGCCTCTGCTTTTCCTGGTGATATAATATTTTTATTTTAAGGGTGAAAAATACTTATTGGATTTGGATCCACCCTGCTGCTTTTTAAATGAAGATAAATGTGCCATAAAAACAGCCCTTTACCATCTTAACACATATACCTTCACCAGTGTATTGGAAACATCTATATCCTAAAGTAGGAAACATACATTGACTGAAAATGTGTTTGCCTCATAGCAATGGGTCGGCAATAGGTGTGGTTGCGTCTGCAGACGGATAGTGATCATGTGGATTAAACTGCATTTAGCCACACTTGTCTCATGGGATTTTCCTTGGCTACGTGCAGGCGGACCCTGAGCCAAAGCCCAGCTCACTATTTTGACAGCAGAGCCAGAAAAAACAAAAGTGTTTTGCTTTTCCATTGAAAAAAAAAAAAAAAAAAAAAAAGATGTTTTGATTTAAAAAAAAAAAAAAAAAAAAAAAAAAAGCGAGGGAGAAAGAAATGAAGATGTAGTGGAGAGAAACGGTAGTCCCTCTGCCACTGCCTTACTCAATCCATATGCGAGGCTTAGAGGCAGGAAATACCCACAATTCAGCGTAATCAGGGTAGAGGCCGCCTACCCCATTGGAACGGACCTGGTGGAACTGATTGGGCACCATTAGCTCAAGCAAGAGCTAAATATGCTGCACACTCAAAAAGTTGCATTTTCATACAGACGCAATCAAAGTAATGGAAGGGAACAAGTTCTATCTCGCATGAAAATATAAGTAGAAATGGATTTGTGGAGGTTTTTCTGTCTGACTCTTCACCTCTGATCTAGCAGCGTCGGCCTGCAGCCAGATATCTGCGCACTGTCGCCTCAGTTTAGGTTACAAATGTTAGGTCACTGCAACGGCGCGTTGTGTAAAAATCCCTCAGACCCTGCTGTGTATTCTCAGCCCACTTTGAATCACAAAGAAACATTTGTATTTTTTTCATTTTTCTTTTACAATTCACAAACTTTCCTGACCAACTTTCAGCCGCAAGTAAACCCTCAACAGAGCAAATGACAATGTGCTTCCATACGAAGGCAGCAGTTGTTTGACAGGCCGGTGGGTTTGTTTCATGATGAGGGAGAACTGCTGGCATGTTAAACCATAATAACACTTCCCCCAAACTAGCTGTAGCTGTGTGTCAGAGGCAGAGAGGGGTTTCCCCGTTATACAAACAGAGGCAGCCGGGCTTGTTGTCTGTGTAGCTTGACGTTCATGGAATTTGAGGAGTCTGCATGTTTACTGATATTTGGTTTTGGTTTATCCCTTTTGAGAAATAATTGTGGAGGCTGAAGGAAACAAGGGGAGCGACAGCTGATGCGGTTTGGTCAAAAGGGAATGAACATCTGCCTTGGATTTAATGTGTGGCCCAATAAAGACCAATGGCACTGGAGCAATATCTGTCTGTCTGTCTCTGTCTGCTGGGAGGTTTGTCTGTCTTCAGTCAAGCTGCCAAAGTGAAGCCAATGAGCCTTACGCCTGCATTCTCGCTAATATCCAGCAGGGGGCGACACCACTGGTTGCAAAAGAGTCAGATTGTGTAGAAGTCTATGAGAAAATGTTCCTATTTTCACTTGATTTATTCCTGATGAGTTTATGTTCTCAACCTGTAGTTTCAAGTCTTCTTCAACACAGCTTGATGTTCATTTAGTAAATTATGTTCCCATATGAAGTAAAATAGAGGATAAAGCAGTTTTTGTCTTACGACTTTAATCCTTTCACAGTGTGTTTCACTTTACAAATGTTCATTTTCACATTTTAGTCGCCTCAAAATGTTGCTTGCACTTAGCTCCACCCTCTCGTCTCACTTCTGGTTTCATAAAAACTACATGACTTCTCTCACACACGATTCGAAATGCATCATATTCACCAAACAGCCCAATTACTTGTGATTACTTTCCTCTTTTCTGCAGTGTGAACGTAAAGCTCCAGCAGCACACACAATACCAAACACTGGCCTATACATTTTGAGTAGGAGAGAGGGCTGCAGTAGTTAAATCCTTGATTTGTACCTCTCCAAACTCTCACAAGTCCCCGGTGCCCCTCCACCCCCGCTCTCCACCTCCCACACAATTCCCAGGTCAACAGAGCTCTCAATATGAGGCGCGTCTGGTCTACTGTGACAGCATATGGTTATCCACTCAAGGTGTCCGGAGACGCTCGGTTTTAATGCATTTCCAGTAAACAATAGAGTAAGGGGCTTATTCAATCAAAGTTGGTACAACACTGAAGAAGTCTGCGTCACTGAAATATAATTAAAAAAACATATTTAAGCTTCATTTTGCTCATAATCTGGCATTTAAAAGGGTATATTTCCTCAACACTTATAATGTTACTCATCTAACTAGTTTCTCTCTCTCTCTCTCTCTGCAATCAAAATATCAGCTTTTTAGCAGTTAAACGTCCAAAAGGAGCTCGACTGTGTGCGAGCGAAGAGTAAACACACCAAATTAGACACTGATTACATCATATTTCGAATCGTGGGGCTCGAATGGCATCACGTGAAGCTTTATGGGCACTGTCAGTTACCTTTTAAACCACGGAGATGATGTTTACTTTAAGAAAACAAGTGTACGTTCAGCCTGTTAGAGGCGCAGCTCCTTAAGTGCTCGGCAGCTCCGTGCAGATGTTTGCAGTGTAAACATATAATATTAGAATGATGTAAACCCACAAGGTCTGCAGCCCGTTACCACAACTCTGCCTCTTTATTTATAATGTTCAAGATTAACAATAAAGCGGATTTTTATTCCATCTTACTGTGTTGTCTGATTGGATGATGGACAGCCTCTCCTGCAGTGTGTGCATTGCAGTTGCATGGCAGGCATGATGGAGACGTGTGCTGGGACTGATAGCATCTCTGAGAGTTCCTGGGGGAGTTATCCTATTAGGGCCCCTCCTCTGCTTCACTCCTCCTCCTTCTGCTGGAGAGCACCCATCATGTCTGGTCTCTGCTGCGAAGGGAAGAGGCTAATGGGCTCGGCCGCACGCAGCCGGTCTGTCCACCGGGAGAACTCCCCGACAGCTGATTGGCCCAGAGCGTCAGACATTAAAAAGAGAAAATCATCATTTATTTGCAGTGGTGGAATTTAACTAAGTGTCATCACTGTGGTATAAATATATATACTTAGGTAAACTATCTTAGTACTTCTTCTCCTTCTTCGTATGTTTAAATGCATGGAAACAATACTTAAAAGCTAAAGGCCTGTGAGTTCTCTCCTCTCTGTCTGTGTCAGTCTCCTGTCCGACTGGCTGTCTCCGTCTCTCTCCTCTTCTTCCTCACAGCTGACTCCCAGGATCGATCGCCCTCACATTTCCCCCCTCGACGTGTCGGCTCATTAATCACCCCTCTGCCTCTGCGGCAGGAAGGATGCCTCAGATAGAAAACATCTCAAGCAAGCGCAGGTCGGGTGGAAAGGTGACGACAGCTTAACGGACTGTCCCCAATAACATGCCCTCTTCTATTGCTTCTCAAAGAGGTTTCTCTCCTGCGGCCGGAGTCAATGGACGAGGGGGGGAATAAATTAGGAAGCCACATTAAACTGTCACCCAGGACTTTGAAAAAAAAAAAACACAGACTAGCTTTCCACATGTGATCACGCTGAGCAACTGGTCCGCCATATTCATAAATAAAAAGCATTAAGACCAAAAAAAAAAAATGGAAGTGCTGGATTTTTACAAAAAAAAAAACACATCAACATCTTAAAATGTTTTACTTCAGTGTGATTTTTGTCATATAACCGTGGCCACTAGAGGGACTGCACCACAGGAACAAACTAAAACATATATATATATATATATGTTACAGACAGATTCACAATTTGGAGGAACGACAAAGAGACTCGGTTGTTTGTGACCCAATAAGGAGCCACGTGACCCGGTGTGAGAGATATACTTGCTTTTAACTTCCTGTGTCCTTTGTCCTTTTGTAGCGTCGGTTGTGTATGTTGTGAGAAGTGAACACGAGCGTGTGCTTAAGAAGCAAGTATATTTCCAGTAAGTGAGAAAACTTCTGACACGGAAAAATCTGCTGTTATGTGCTACATGTGTGAAAGGGAAACTCCGGACAATATCCAGACCGGATTCTTCGGACATTATCCAGAGGTCGTATGAAAAACACAGCTATATAAAGCATTCTTATTGCACACATGTTTGATAATAAAAGTTAAAAGAAGGAAACTTTGACATTCAGGAGTGTGCATCTGTTCCCTCCCTTCACCAGAGCTGCTGGTTGTTTCCCCACGGCTCCTGAAGGCAGCACAAAGACATTGACCTAGGCCTCCGTAATGGCCCCTTGGTGGCCATCCTGTCTCGCGATGTCCATCCTCGGCATACTTGAGTGCTGAGGCGCTTGACGTTTTTATGCCGTAACTTATGCAACTCCACCACATCAGCAAGGGTGCACTTGTAAGATGCTACAATCATGGACGTGAGGAGAGAGCCATGAAAAACTGGAAGGATTAAAAGAATCTTACATATCACAGTCGACGGGGGCCTCCATGAGCCTCGGGCCAACTGTGATCACAAATTGTGCTGCAGGTTTTTTCAGGACATCAAAGGTGGTATGAGGAAGGTGTCTCACCCTCAGCAGGGAACTCTGATATATGGTGTGAGGCTCATTCAGGGGCTCATGTGGAAAGTTCTTGGACAAACTCTCGCTGCATCGCGTTTGCCCTCGTGACCCGTTTTCCTGAGAGCTTTCGGTCAATAGAGGGGAAGTGTTACTGCTTCTTCTTTCACCAGAGGATGCTAACAGAAGTACAGTGTCAGACAGTGGCAGTGGCCTTGGTTTGTACTTTAGGCACGAGGGGTGGAAAACATCAGACGAGGATCGTGTTCACCTCTGCCACTGTTTTAACCACATATTTAAAAAGTGATCATGTTCAATGGGGCGTGAACTCCTTCTTGGGTCTCAAATCAACTTCTCTGCTCTTTCGTTTCCTGAGGAGATAAATAGTGGGGATAAATAGTGGCAGAGTGCAGCCAAAAACACAAATAGTTCAGAGAGTTTTAAGTTTGATGGGGTTTTTGCACCAATAATTTACGATTTGGAGTCAAAGGTATTTCCAGGAGGAGCCAAAGTTATTCCTTCCAGACTATGATTGTACTGATTTACATCAAATGGCTGCAAAAACATTTAATTTCTCCTCCTACCGTCAGCGCTAAACTTTGTCCTTTACTGCAGCACAGGCAGAGCATTGTTTCCCTGCATTACGATAAAGAATACACAGATAGGTGGAGACTCGCAGCAGACAATGGCTTTTCTATTGCAAGTGTGGGTAATCGACTTGTGGAGGGAGGCACTGTGTTTTGGCAAATTGCACCAGATTCATCAGGCTGTAGGCATCCCCTTTCCTGCTCCCTCCTCGGGTTTCCTCCGGGCTATCACAGCGCGGGGGCCTCATAGTGCTGCCCGCTCTCAATAGGCAGGGCCGACGCTAAGATTTCAGATGCTGGCCAACCTCTGTGAGGGAACAGGTGTCCCCTCTGTCTGCCTGTGGTCGAGGTCCCGTGGTGGAAGCATGGGAAAGGGCAGCCACCGCAGAGGTTCTACCCCAGCGGACAGGTAACAGTGCGCCTTTCAACTCAGCCTGAATTCAGCTAAATTGGTATCCTTTTAGGAACCACGGGAAGCAGTCGGAGCTAGAAAATAAAGAGCGGAAACTCTCCCGGTGATTCCCAGTTGGCTTGAGGAGTACGGTGCTCTCACAAAGGGAAAGGAGAGAAACTATTTTGATGTGTACATGAGATAAGAAAATAAAGGGGCTGAGGCCAGGACTGCTTTACTTTGTAGCTCGTACAACAACTGACTATAATAATCAGTTAGTGCAAATCCTTTGTGAGTTTGCACTTGATGAGCTGCAGGAGCCACATAATACCCAGGTTTCCATCCAAAAGTATTGCAAATTCTAAATGAACTTTACCGACAAAAGAAAATGCGAATGAATGCTTGTTTTCGTACCAAAAAAACAAACATTTTACAACTGCAGAAGAAGAGGACGCAACAAGTCTGACCTCAAAAAAAAACAGTCGAAAAACTGTTGAAAACCGGAAGTAAATCCAACATTTCTGTGGTTTTCATTAATGCGAGGAGCGATGAGGAGAATATTTTGGTCTGTTCAGCTTCACGTGCTTCACACACGTCATCATTTATTTTTCTGAATCTGCTTTTATCCATGAACCAACTTTTTCCACTTCACCCAACTTTTTTCTGTTATTTCATTTTTTTTTCTTCGCGTTTCCACTCTGCAAAATTGAAAAGGTGCATAAAGACAGGTGGATGTAAACACGTACACAATCATTTCAAAGCATCGCCTTCCTGAGGACAACTTCTTTGTCTTTACTCTGACACGAGACACGAGGGGTTTCGGGTCGTTCTGCAGAGAGATCAAAAGAGCGTCAGCGTCAGCCCTGAAGCCCCCGGCGCATCATGTGACCTGTGATCAATGGTGCAGGTGTGGAGGTAAATATCTCAGAGGCTAACACCTTTAAACGCTCATTAGCAACACGTTTGTATGAATACCATAAATCCCAACCTTCAACTGTGGATAGTTTAAGTCCTAAAGACACTCAATTATGTAGTAATTAATATCTTCAGCGCTGCAAAAGTTATTATTGTTAACTCTCACTGACAACACACTCTCCCTGTGATCCCTCATAAATGCGGCCCAACATAAACAGCTAAATCATCATGTCAGCCGCAGCCTGAAGGAAGTTCTGGGGTTATAGAACAAAGACATTTGCAAATGTCATTTGTGACCTCCACGCTCAAGTTGTGCAGAGTGATAATATATCGATGGGAACGCCATTAAAAACAGTTTCCAGCTCCTCATGGATTCATTTGCGCTGACCCAGAATGCAGTATTTTCTTAACACAAGCAGCAGGTTGCTTTGATGTTATCTCCCTATCCAAACAGCGGAGGGCCGGCTGCCCCTGCCCCGCCTGTGGCCGCGGAGGCCGGCGTCGATTAATCACAGTGAAGCCTGCGAGAGCGCGCTCATAAATCGCCTGGCTGCTCCTTAAACAGGAGAGTCCCAGGGCGCCTCGCCGTCATTTATCAACACTCTCCCCTCCGGATGAGGGGTAAATAAAACTCTGAATATGTAACGGTGCCCTGGGATGTTGAGCATACCCACTGGTGTAATGGTAAATAAAGAAGTGCCTTCACGGTGACTTACAAGTCATCAATTTAGTTTGTTTATTTATTGAAGATTTTCTCCTTCCTTCCTTTAAAAAAAAAAAAAAAAAAAAAAGTTAGGTACTTTGGGCTTCTTTTATGTAGACTATATAGTATATTTACTTTAAACCTATATATTCTATAAATACAAATCTATATTTGAATCTCTTATATGGGCCTATGTCATATTTTGACCAATATGAATGGAAACTTTGCAGAAAATATGCAAAGAAATATCAAATTATCGAACAGCAGTAAATTAATCTGCAACTATTATGATAATTAACTCAACATTTAAGTTATTTTGTCGAGCAAGAATACCTAACATTTTAAAATCAATCTCCTAAATAAAAAATAAAAAGATTTTTTCACTATTCCTGACATTTTATAGACCAAATAATTTAGCAATTATAGGAGAAAAAAATGCAGATCATCAGATTGATTAATAACGCCCAGAAAAGTAGTGTTATTGTTTATGGCATCTTAGAAAAACCTTCTCATCAGATGTGTCTTTACTCCAAACTGTGTTCCAGAGAAACAAATATGGCTGCATAATGTTTCCCTCAAGTGGAGATGAAGAAAAATGCATTAGTTTGGTGCTGAGAACCGTCCCCAGCGTGATTCTCCGTGTCTCTAATTATATATGCAGCAGATTGTACACATCGTTCTGGCTCAGGTTTTATGCTTCACGGATTTTGTTCTGATTTATAGAGGGGGGAAAAAAAACATAAATAGAAACAGTATACATGCAAATAAAGTCAAGGGATGATATTTGTAATCCTCAACATCTCTAGCGTGTGCGGTGCACGAGCGCTATGCCTGGACATGTGACATCATGACAGTTTAACGACGTGATGGTATGACAGTGATGCTGCACACTCATTAAACTCTTGGTCAAGGTTCCTCTCAGGACAAATGTGTAACACCAGCACTCCACAAACAGTCAGGCCTGCAGGGAAACATTTTCCCAGGACTTCTTCCCGGGACAGTCTGGGGGTGTAAACATTGCTCCTTGTGTCTGGCAACAGTGGAGTCCTGTGAGAGTCTGGGAGAAGCCGCGGCAGAAAGCACTATCTCCATCATCGGCGCTCACCAGGCCTGTCCTCACACTGGCAACCCCACAAAGCCTGCCCGGAGACAGATGACAGCGCCACAAAGACAACACAGGTGGCTGGCTGCGGACCACCTGGAGCAGGAGAGCTGCGCCACATCTCTGGGAGACACCGCGAGAGAGGAGAGTCTGGAAATGGGAGGAAGAGGAGGAGGAAATTGTGAAGGGGGTGAAGAAACAGACCAACAAAGGAGAAGAGTTAAAGTTCCGGATGAAGGGAGAGGATGTCTTTGAGGAACTTTAGAATATCTTCAGGGGGAAAACAAGACACTAATTTTGCCTGTTGTTTCAGAGAGAAACTTTAGGACGTAATGACCCCAGAGTGACACCTACATCCATACTATTATTTATAGTGATGGCTAAGCTCATCAAAGCTGACCCTATATCTATCACCAGCATCAGTGAAGGGCTCGTCTTAAATGTCACAATAAGGCGGCTTACACCAAATTTGACCTCTCTCCTATTTCCTTTAACAATACCGTTTAATAACGATATGGTCCGTCACGCTCCACATTGAGATTACATGCCCTCCTTTCAAGAGGTTTTCTCCTGACCAAGATGAATCTGTCTCCTGGACTCAGTGCTCATGCCCACCTTTGAACTGGGGAGATGCTTTAGTGCCGTGACCTCAATCCCTGCGCCTTGCAGAGCTCAGTGAACATTTATCCAGACTGCACAATCCCCTGGATCAAATTCTTCTGCACGATGGAGAGTTTCTGGAGCCGGAGAGTCTTTAAAAGCAAAGATGGACTTCCAGTAGGGAGGAGTGGACTCCATGTGCCTTTTAGACCTTTGATCAAGTTTTCCTGGATATGACCAGTCAGTCTTCACAGAAAAGGAAATAAAAATAAGTCAGACTACTTAGACTGATTAGAAATGCAGAAGAAGCCTGTGCTTCCAGCCTGCTTAAGGCTTTTGACCTCTTTCACATGGCAGTAGCAGCAGCTATGACCTTACCTGCTGCTGCAGGAGCTGGATCATCATCAAGGCAGATTGATAAGCCTCCATTCTGTCGTTGCTCCAGGAGGCTTCCTTCATATAAACACAAAGTGTAGGGTCTGTTACTCCTCTCTAATGTGTGGTAGCTTTGGAAAATGTCGAGACACTACACGCAAAGACGTCGCTTTTTAAATGCACTGGTCAGTTTTGAGAGTTAGGGCTATTTGTCTTCTGTCAGATTAGTGGAAAGAAAACCTCCGAAATCCACATCCAGGATTTTATTTCACTGTCTGAGTCTGTAGATTTTCTCCTAAATTCACCAAAAGTGACATCACATAAAGCCTCATTTGCATATTTAAACTTCACATCTCTGAAAACTTGTAATATAAAAAGTACTTGTGTTGATGTGAGTGATGAACTGGGGAAGTTTCATGCTGATACGTATCAGATAAAAACGTGCCGCTGTTCACCTGCAGCGTCCTCTCCTCCGCGCTCTTTCTGCTCCAGTCCCGCCTCATCAGCAGCGCTTCCTTCCCTGCATGCACTGCAGCTCTCCTCCTGGGTCTGTGGGTCCAGGCCCGCTTGGTGGGGGCCCGTCACCTCCAGCGTGAGGCCTGCTTTTCTGAAAGCCTCCTCCACAGCTGTCATGAAAACCAAACAGACACTCTTAATTGGTGTTCCAGACTCAAGGAA